>CM070916.1:600000-994000 GCA_036417435.1 Inia geoffrensis
CCTGTACCCTAATCCCTCTCCATTCCCTAACCCTAACCCTAACCTGAAACCTAACCATGACACTCACCCGAAACTTTACCCTCATCCGTGTCCTAATTTTAACCAGTACATCAACACTAACCCATGCCCTCTAATGTACGCCAACCCTAAGCCATTGCCGTACCCTAACCTGTACCCTAATCAATCCCCATTCCCTAACCCTAACCCTAACCCTAACCCTTAACGTGACCCTCTTCCGAGGCCTTACCCTCACCCGTGCCCTAATAGTAAGCAGTAGACTAACACTAACTAGTGACCTCACACGTACGCTAAACCTTAAGCGTTGTGGTACCCTAAACTGTGCCCTAATATCTCCCCATTCCCTAACCATAACCCTAACCCGAATTCAATCCCTGACCCTCACCCTAAACCTTACCCTCACCCGTGCCCTAATCTTAACCAGGACACCAACACTAACTTGTGCCCTCACACGTACGCTAACCCTTAATCGTTGTCGTACCCTAAACTGTACCCTAATCCCTCCCCATTCCCTAACCCTAACCCTAACCCGAACCCTAACCCTGACCCTCACCTGAAGCCTTACCCTCACCCGTGCCCTAATCTTAACCAAGACACTAACACTAACCCTTGCGCTCACACGAACGCTAACCCTTAAGCACTTTCGTACCCTAAGCTGTAGCCTAATCCCTCTGCATTCCTTAACCCTAACCCTAACCCGAATCCTAACCCTGACCCTCACCCGAAGCCTTACCCTCACCAGTGCCCTAATCTTAACCAGGACACCAACACTAACTCGTGCCCTCACACGTACGCTAAACCTTAAGCGTTGTCGTACCCTAAATTGTACCCTAATCCCTCCCCATTCCTTAACCCTAACCCTAACCCCATCCTTAAACCTGACGCACTTCCGATGCCCTACCCTAACCAATGCCCTTATCTTAACCAGTACACAAACACTAACTCATGCCCTCAAACGTACGCTAACCCTTAAGCATTGTCGTACCCTATCCTGTACCCTAATCCCTCCCCATTCCCTAACCCTAACCCTAAGCGAAACCCTGAACGTGACCCTTTTCCGAGGCCTTACCCTCATCGGTGCCCTTGTCTTAACCAGTACACTAACACTATCTCGTGCCCTCACACTTACGTTAACCCTTAAGCATTGTCGTACCCTAACCTGTACCCTAATCCCTCTCCATTCCCTAACCCTAACCCTAACCCGAATCCTAACCCTGACCCTCACCCGAAGCCTTACCCTCACCCGTGCCCTAATCTTAACCAGGACAGCAAGACTAACTCGTGCCCTCAAACGTACGCTAACACTAAACCGCAGCGGTACCCTAACCTGTACCCTAATCCCTCTCCATTCCCTAACCCTAACCCTAACCTGCAACTTAACCATGACACTCACCCGAAACTTTACCCTCACCCGTGTCCTAATTTTAACCAGTACATCAACACTAACCCATGCCCTCTAACGTACGCCAACCCTAAGCCATTGCCGTACCCTAACCTGTACCCTAATCAATCCCCATTCCCTAACCCTAACCCTAACCCTAACCCTTAACGTGACCCTCTTCCGAGGCCTTACCCTCACCCGTGCCCTAATCGTAAGCAGTAGACTAACACTAACTAGTGACCTCACACGTACGCTAAACCTTAAGCGTTGTGGTACCCTAAACTGTGCCCTAATATCTCCCCATTCCCTAACCCTAACCCTAACCCGAATTCAATCCCTGACCCTCACCCTAAACCTTACCCTCACCCGTGCCCTAATCTTAACCAGGACACCAACACTAACTTGTGCCCTCACACGTGCGCTAACCCTTAATCGTTGTCGTACCCTAAACTGTACCCTAATCCCTCCCCATTCCCTAACCCTAACCCTAACCCGAACCCTAACCCTGACCCTCACCTGAAGCCTTACCCTCACCCGTGCCCTAATCTTAACCAAGACACTAACACTAACCCTTGCGCTCACACGAACGCTAACCCTTAAGCACTTTCGTACCCTAAGCTGTAGCCTAATCCCTCTGCATTCCTTAACCCTAACCCTAACCCGAATCCTAACCCTGAACCTCACCCGAAGCCTTACCCTCACCAGTGCCCTAATCTTAACCAGGACACCAACACTAACTCGTGCTCTCACACGTACGCTAAACCTTAAGCGTTGTCGTACCCTAAATTGTACCCTAATCCCTCCCCATTCCTTAACCCTAACCCTAACCCCATCCTTAAACCTGACCCACTTCCGATGCCCTACCCTAACCAATGCCCTTATCTTAACCAGTACACAAACACTAACTCATGCCCTCAAACGTACACTAACCCTTAAGCATTGTCGTACCCTATCCTGTACCCTAATCCCTCCCCATTCCCTAACCCTAACCCTAAGCGAAACCCTGAACGTGACCCTTTTCCGAGGCCTTACCCTCATCGGTGCCCTTGTCTTAACCAGTACACCAACACTATCTCGTGCCCTCACACTTACGCTAACCCTTAAGCATTGTCGTACCCTATCCTGTACCCTAATCCCTCTCCATTCCCTAACCCTAACCCTAACCCGAATCCTAACCCTGACCCTCACCCGAAGCCTTACCCTCACCCGTGCCCTAATCTTAACCAGGACAGCAAGACTAACTCGTGCCCTCAAACGTACGCTAACACTAAACCGCAGCGGTACCCTAACCTGTACCCTAATCCCTCTCCATTCCCTAACCCTAACCCTAACCTGAAACCTAACCATGACACTCACCCGAAACTTTACCCTCACCCGTGTCCTAATTTTAATCAGTACATCAACACTAACCCATGCCCTCTAACGTACGCCAACCCTAAGCCATTGCCGTACCCTAACCTGTACCCTAATCAATCCCCATTCCCTAACCCTAACCCTAACCCTAACCCTTAACGTGACCCTCTTCCGAGCCCTTACCCTCACCCGTGCCCTAATCGTAAGCAGTACACTAACACTAACTAGTGACCTCACACGTACCCTAAACCTTAAGCGTTGTGGTACCCTAAACTGTGCCTTAATATCTCCCCATTCCCTAACCCTAACCCTAACCCGAATTCTATCCCTGACCCTCACCCGAAACCTTACCCTCACCCGTGCCCTAATCTTAACCAGGACACCAACACTAACTTGTGCCCTCACACGTACGCTAACCCTTAATCGTTGTCGTACCCTAAACTGTACCCTAATCCCTCCCCATTCCCTAACCCTAACCCTAACCCGAATCCTAACCCTGACCCTCACCTGAAGCCTTACCCTCACACGTGCCCTAATCTTAACCAGGACACTAACACTAACCCTTGCCCTCACACGAACGCTAACCCTTAAGCACTGTCGTACCCTAAGTTGTACCCTAATCCCTCTTCATTCCTTAACCCTAACCCTAACCCGAATCCTAACCCTGACCCTCACCCGAAGCCTTACCCTCACCCGTGCCCTAATCTTAACCAGGACACCAACACTAACTCGTGCCTTCACACGTACGCTAAACCTTAAGCGTTGTCGTACCCTAAATTGTACCCTAATCCCTCCCCATTCCTTAACCCTAACCCTAACCGCATCCGTAAACCTGACCCACTTCCGATGCCCTACCCTAACCAATGCCCTAATCTTAACCAGTACACAAACACTAACTCATGCCCTCAAACGTACGCTAATCCTTAAGCATTGTCGTACCCTATCCTGTACCCTAATCCCTCCCCATTCCCTAACCCTAACCCTAAGCGAAACCCTGAACGTGACCCTTTTCCGAGTCCTTACCCTCA
Source organism: Inia geoffrensis (assembly GCA_036417435.1). Classification (NCBI taxonomy): domain Eukaryota; kingdom Metazoa; phylum Chordata; class Mammalia; order Artiodactyla; family Iniidae; genus Inia; species Inia geoffrensis. The sequence continues at coordinate 603,781 of CM070916.1, forward strand.
TCGGTGCCCTTGTCTTAATAAGTACACCAACACTAACTCGTGCCCTCACACTTAAGCTAACCCTTAAGCATTGTCGTACCCTAACCTGTACCCTAATCCCTCTCCATTACCTAACCCTAACCCTAACCCGAATCCTAACCCTGACCCTCACCCGAAGCCTTACCCTCACCCGTGCCCTAATCTTAACCAGGACACCAAGACTAACTCGTGCCCTCAAACGTACGCTAACACTAAACGGCAGCGGTACCCTAACATGTACCCTAATCCCTCTCCATTCCCTAACCCTAAACCTAACCTGAAACCTAACCATGAAACTCACCCAAAACTTTACCCTCACCCGTGTCCTAATTTTAACCAGAACATCAACACTAACCCATGCCCTCTAACGTACGCCAACCCTAAGCCATTGCCGTACCCTAACCTGTACCCTAATCAATCCCCATTCCCTAACCCTACCCCTAACCCTAACCCTTAACGTGACCCTCTTCCGAGGCCTTACCCTCACCCGTGCCCTAATCGTAAGCAGTACACTAACACTAACTAGTGACCTCACACGTACGCTAAACCTTAAGCGTTGTGGTACCCTAAACTGTGCCCTAATATCTCCCCATTCCCTAACAATAACCCTAACCCGAATTCTATCCCTGACCCTCACCCGAAACCTTACCCTCAACCATGCCCTAATCTTAACCAGGACACCACCAGTAACTTGTGCCCTCACACGTACGCTAACCCTTAATCGTTGTCGTACCCTAAACTGTACCCTAACCCCTCCCCATTCCCTAACCCTAACCCTAACCCGAATCCTAACCCTGACTCTCACCTGAAGCCTTACCCTCACCCGTGCCCTAATCTTAAGAAGGACACTAACACTAACCCTTGCCCTCACACGAACGCTAACCCTTAAGCACTGTCGTACCTTAAGCTGTAGCCTAATCCCTCTGCATTCCTTAACCCTAACCCTAACCCGAATCCTAACCCTGACCCTCACCCGAAGCCTTACCCTCACCCGTTCTCTAATCTTAACCAGGACACCAACACTAACTCATGCCCTCACACGTACGCTAAATCTTAAGCGTTGTCGTACCCTAAATTGTACCCTAATCCCTCCCCATTCCTTAACCCTAACCCTAACACCATCCCTAAACCTGACCCGCTTCCGATGCCCTACCCTAACCAATGCCCTAATCTTAACCAGTACACAAACACTAACTCATGCCCTCAAACGTACGCTAACCCTTAAGCATTGTCGTACCCTATCCTGTACCCTGATCCCTCCCCATTCCCTAACCCTAACCCTAAGCGAAACCCTGAACGTGACCCTTTTCCGAGGCCTTACCCTCATCGGTGCCCTTGTCTTAACCAGTACACCAACACTAACTCGGGCCCCCACACTTACGCTAACCCATAAGCATTGTTGTACCCAAACCTGTACCCTAATCCCTCTCCATTCCCTAACCCTAAACCTAACCGGAATCCTAACCCTGACCCTCACCCGAAGCCTTACCCTCACCCGTGCCCTAATCGTAACCAGGACACCAAGACTAACTCGTGCCCTCACACGTACGCTAACACTAAACCGCAGCGGTACCCTAACCTGTACCCTAATCCCTCTCCATTCCCTAACCCTAACCCTAACCTGAAACCTAACCATGACACTCTCCCGAAACTTTACCCTCACCCGTGTCCTAATTTTAACCAGTTCATCAACACTAACCCATGCCCTCTAACGTACGCCAACCCTAAGCCATTGCCGTACCCTAACCTGTACCCTAATCAATCCCCATTCCCTAACCCTAACCCTAACCCTAACCCTTAACGTGACCCCCTTCCGAGGCCTTACCCTCACCCGCGCCCTAATCGTAAGCAGTAGACTGACACTAACTCGTGCCCTCACACGTACGCTAACCCTTAATCGTTGTCGTACCCTAAACTGTACCCTAATCCCTCCCCATTCCCTAACCCTAACCCTAACCCGAATCCTAACCCTGACCCTCACCTGAAGCCTTACCCTCACACGTGCCCTAATCTTAACCAGGACACTAACACTAACCCTTGCCCTCACACGAACGCTAACCCTTAAGCACTGTCGTACCCTAAGCTGTACCCTAATCCCTCTGCATTCCTTAACCCTAACCCTAACCCGAATCCTAACCCTGACCCTCACCCGAAGCCTTACCCTCACCCGTGCCCTAATCTTAACCAGGACACCAACACTATCTCGTGCCTTCACACGTACGCTAAACCTTAAGCATTGTCGTACCCTAAATTGTACCCTAATCCCTCCCCATTCCTTAACCCTAACCCTAACCGCATCCCTAAACCTGACCCACTTCCGATGCCCGACCCTAACCAATGTCCTAATCTTAACCAGTACACAAACACTAACTCATGCCCTCAAACGTACGCTAACCCTTAAGCATTGTCGTACCCTATCCTGTACCCTAATCCCTCCCCATTCCCTAACCCTAACCCTAACCCTAACCCTTAACGTGACCCTCTTCCGAGGCCTTACCCTCACCCATGCCCTAATCTTAACCAGGACACCAAGACTAACTCGTGCCCTCAAACGTACGTTAACACTAAACCGGAGCGGTACCCTAACCTGTACCCTACTCCCTCTCGATTCCCTAACCCTAACCCTAACCTGAAACCTAACCATGACACTCACCCGAAACTTTACCCTCACCCGTGTCCTAATTTTAACCAGTACATCAACACTAACCCATGCCCTCTAACGTACGCCAACCCTAAGCCATTGCCGTACCCTAACCTGTACCCTAATCAATCCCCATTCCCTAACCCTAACCCTAACCCTAACCTTTAATGTGACCCTCTTCCGAGGCCTTACCCTCACCCGTGCCCTAATCGTAAGCAGTACACTAACACTAACTAGTGACCTCACACGTACGCTAAACCTTAAGCGTTCTGGTACCCTAAACTGTGCCCTAATATCTCCCCATTCCCTTACCCTAACCCTAACCCGAATTGTATCCCTGACCCTCACCCGAAACATTACCCTCACCCGTGCCCTAATCTTAACCAGGACACCAACACTAACTCGTGCCCTCACACGTATGCTAACCCTTAATCGTTGTCGTACCCTAAACTGTACCCTAATCCCTCCCCATTCCCTAACCCTAACCCTAACCCGAATCCTAACCCTGACCCTCACCTGAAGCCTTACCCTCACCCGTGCCCTAATCTTAACCAGGACACTAACACTAACCCTTGCCCTCACACGAACGCTAACCCTTAAGCACTGTCGTACCCTAAGCTGTACCCTAATCCCTCTGCATTCCTTAACCCTAACCCTAACCCGAATCCTAACCCTGACCCTCACCCGAAGCCTTACCCTCACCCGTGCCCTAATCTTAACCAGGACACCAACACTAACTCGTGCCCTCACACGTACGCTAAACCTTAAGCGTTGTCGTACCCTAAATTGTACCCTAATCCCTCCCCATTCCTTAACCCTAACCCTAACCCCATCCCTAAACCTGACCCACTTCCGATGCCCTACCCTAACCAATGCCCTAATCTTAACCAGTACACAAACACTAACTCATGCCCTCAAACGTACGCTAACCCTTAAGCATTGCCGTACCCTATCCTGTACCCTAATCCCTCCCCATTCCCTAACCCTAACCCTAAGCGAAACCCTGAACGTGACCCTTTTCCGAGGCCTTACCCTCATCGGTGCCGTTGTCTTAACCAGTACACCAACACTAACTCGTGCCCTCACACTTACGCTAACCCTTAAGCATTGTCGTACTCTAACCTGTACCCTAATCCCTCTCCATTCCTTAACACTAACCCTAACCCGAATCCTAACCCTGACCCTCACCCGAAGCCTTACCCTCACCCGTGCCCTAATCTTAACCAGGACACCAAGACTAACTCGTGCCCTCAAACGCACGCTAACACTAAACCGCAGAGGTACCCTAAGCTGTACCCTAATCCCTCTCCATTCCCTAACCCTAACCCTAACCTGAAACCTAACAATGACACTCACCCGAAACTTTACCCTCACCCGTGTCCTAATTTTAACCAGTACATCAACACTAACTCATGCCCTATAACGTACGCCAACCCTAAGCCATTGCCGTACACTAACCTGTACCCTAATCAATCCCCATTCCCTAACCCTAACCCTAACCCTAACCCTTAACGTGACCCTCTTCCGAGGCCTTACCCTCACCCGTGCCCTAATCGTAAGCAATACACTAACACTAACTAGTGACCTCACACGTACGCTAAACCTTAAGCGTTGTGGTACCCTAAACTGTGCCCTAATATCTCCCCATTCCCTAACCCTAACCCTAACCCGAATTCTATCCCTGACCCTCACCCGAAACCTTACCTTCACCCGTGCCCTAATCTTAACCAGGACACCAACACTAACTTCTGCCCTCACACGTACGCTAACCATAATCGTTGTCGTACCCTAAACTGTACCCTAATCCCTCCCAATTCCCTAACCCTAACCCTAACACGAATCCTAACCCTGACACTCACCTGAAGACTTACCCTCACCCGTGCCCTAATCTTAACCAGGACACCAACACTAACTCGTGCCCTCGCACGTATGCTAACCCCTAATCGTTGTCGTACCCTAAACTGTACCCTAATCCCTCCCCATTCCCTAACCCTAACCCTAACCCGAATCCTAACCCTGACCCTCACCTGAAGCCTTACCCTCACCCGTGCCCTAATCTTAACCAGGACACTAACACTAACCCTTGCCCTCACACGAACGATAACCCTTAAGCACTGTCGTACCCTAAGCTGTACCCTAATCCCTCTGCATTCCTTAACCCTAACCCTAACCCGAATCCTAACCCTGACCCTCACCCGAAGCCTTACCCTCACCCGTGCCCTAATCTTAACCAGGACACCAACACTAACTCGTGCCATCACACGTACGCTAAACCTTAAGCGTTGTCGTACCCTAAATTGTACCCTAATCCCTCCCCATTCCTTAACCCTAACCCTAACCCCATCCCTAAACCTGACCCACTTCTGATGCCCTACCCTAACCAATGCCCTAATCTTAACCAGTACACAAACACTAACTCATGCCCTCAAACGTAAGCTAACCCTTAAGCATTGTCGTACCCTATCCTGTACCCTAATCCCTCCCCATTCCCTAACCCTAACCCTAAGCGAAACCCTGAACGTGACCCTTTTCCGAGGCCTTACCCTCATCGGTGCCGTTGTCTTAACCAGTACACCAACACTAACTCGTGCCCTCACACTTACGCTAACCCTTAAGCATTGTCGTACCCTAACCTGTACCCTAATCCCTCTCCATTCCCTAACCCTAACCCTAACCCGAATCCTAACCCTGACCCTCACCCGAAGCCTTACCCTCACCCGTGCCCTAATCTTAACCAGGGCACCAAGACTAACTCGAGCCCTCAAACGTACACTAACACTAAACCGCAGCGGTACCCTAACATGTACCCTAATCCCTCTCCATTCCCTAACCCTAACCCTAACCTGAAACCTAACCATGACACTCACCCGAAACTTTACCCTCACCCGTGTCCTAATTTTAACCAGTACATCAACACTAACCCATGCCCTCTAACGTACGCAAACCCTAAGCCATTGCCGTACCCTAACCTGTACCCTAATCAATCCCCATTCCCTAACCCTAACCCTAACCCTAACCCTTAACGTGACCCTCTTCAGGGGCCTTACCCTCACCCGTGCCCTAATCGTAAGCAGTACACTAACACTAACTAGTGACCTCACACGTACGCTAAACCTTAAGCGTTGTGGTACCCTAAACTGTGCCCTAATATCTCCCCATTCCCTAACCCTAACCCTAACCCGAATTCTATCCCTGACCCTCACTCGAAACCTTACCCTCACCCATGCCCTAATCTTAACCAGGTCACCAACACTAACTTGTGCACTCACACGTACGCTAACCCTTAATCGTTGTCGTACCCTAAACTGTACCTTAATCCCTCCCCATTCCCTAACCCTAACCCTAACCCGAATCCTAACCCTGACCCTCACCTGAAGCATTACCCTCACCCGTGCCCTAATCTTAACCAGGACACTAACACTAACCCTTACCCTCAAACGAACGTTAACCCTTAAGCACTGTCGTACCCTAAGCTGTACCCTAATCCCTCTGCATTCCTTAACCCTAACCTTAACCTGAATCCTAACCCTGACCCTCACCCGAAGCCTTACCCTCACCCGTGCCCTAATCTTAACCAGGACACCAACACTAACTCGTGCCCTCACACGAACGCTAACCCTTAAGCACTGTCGTACCATAAGCTGTAGCCTAATCCCTCTGCATTCCTTAACCCTAACCCTAAGCCGAATCCTAACCCTGACCCTCACCCGAAGCCTTACCCTCACCTGTGCCCTAATCTTAACCAGGACACCAAGACTAACTCGTGCCCTCAAACGTACGTTAACACTAAACCGCAGCGGTACCCTAACCTGTACCCTCATCCCTCTCCATTCCCTAACCCTAACCCTAACCTGAAACCAAATCATGACACTCACCCGAAACTTTACCCTCACCCGTGTCCTAATTTTAACCAGTACATCAACACTAACCCATGCCCTCTAACGTACGCCAACCCTAAGCCATTGCCGTACCCTAACCTGTACCCTAATCAATCCCCATTCCCTAACCCTAACCCTAACCCTAACCCTTAACGTGACCCTCTTCCGAGGCCTTACCCTCACCTGTGCGCTAATCATAAGCAGTACACTAACACTAACTAGTGACCTCACACGTACGCTAAACCTTAAGCGTTGTGGTACCCTAAACTGTGCCCTAATATCTCCCCATTCCCTAACCCTAACCCTAACCCGAATTCTATCCCTGACCCTCACCCGAAACCTTACCCTCACCCGTGCCCTAACCTTAACCAGGACACCAACACTAACTTGTGCCCTCACACGTACGCTAACCCTTAATCGTTGTCGTACCCTAAACTGTACCCTAATCCCTCCCCATTCCCTAACCCTAACCCTAACCCGAATCCTAACCCTGACCCTCACCTGAAGCCTTACCCTCACCCGTGCCCTAATCTTAACCAGGACACTAACACTAACCCTTGCGCTCACACGAACGCTAAGCCTTAAGCACTGTCATACCCTAAGCTGTAGCCTAATGCCTCTGCATTCCTTAACCCTAACCCTAACCCGAATCCTAACCCTGACCCTCACCCGAAGCCTTACCCTCACCCGTGCCCTAATCTTAACCAGGACACCAACACTAACTCGTGCCCTCACACGTACGCTAAACCTTAAGCGTTGTCGTACCCTAAATTGTACACTAATCCCTCCCCATTCCTTAACCCTAACACTAACCCCATCCCTAAACCTGACCCACTTCCGATGCCCTACCCTAACCAATGCCCTAATCTTAACCAGTACACAAACACTAACTCATGCCCTCAAACGTACGCTAACCCTTAAGCATTGTCGTACCCGATCCTGTACCCTAAGCCCTCCCCATTCCCTAACCCTAACCCTAAGCGATACCCTGAACGTGACCCTTTTCCGAGGCCTTACCCTCATCGGTGCCCTTGTCTTAACCAGTACACCAACACTAACTCGTGCCCTCACACTTACGCTAACCCTTAAGCATTGTCGTACCCTAACCTGTACCCTAATCCCTCTCCATTCCCTAACCCTAACCCTAACCCGAATCCTAACCCTGACCCTCACCCGAAGCCTTACCCTCACCCGTGCCCTAATCTTAACCAGGACACCAAGACTAACTCGTGCCCTCAAACGTACGCTAACACTAAACCGCAGCGGTACCCTAACCTGTACCCTAATCCCTCTCCATTCCCTAACCCTAACCCTACCCTGAAACCTAACCATGACACTCACCCGAAACTTTACCCTCACCCGTTTCCTAATTTTAACCAGTACATCAACACTAACCCATGCCCTCTAACGTACGCCAACCCTAAGCCATTGCCGTACCCTAACCTGTACCCTAATCAATCCCCATTCCCTAACCCTAACCCTAACCCTAACCCTTAACGTGACCCTCTCCGAGGCCTTACCCTCACCCGTGCCCTAATCGTAAGCAGTAGACTAATACTAACTGGTGACCTCACACGTACGCTAAACCTTAAGCGTTGTGGTACTCTAAACTGTGCCCTAATATCTCCCCATTTCCTAACCCTAACCCTAACCCGAATTCTATCCCTGACCCTCACCCGGAACCTTACCCTCACCCGTGCCCTAATCTTAACCAGGACACCAACACTAACTTGTGCCCTCACACGTACGCTAACCCTTAAGCAATGTCGTACCCTAAGCTGTACCTTAATCCCTCTTCATTCCTTAACCCTAACCCTAACCCGAATCCTAACCCTGACCCTCACTCGAAGCCTCACCCTCACCCGTGCCCTAATCTTAACCAGGACACTAACACTAACACTTGCCCTCACACGAACGCTAACCCTTAAGCACTGTCGTACCCTAAGCTGTACCTTAATCCCTCTTCATTCCTTAACCCTAACCCTAACCCGAATCCTAACCCTGACCCTCACCCGAAGCCTTACCCTCACCCGTGCCCTAATCTTAAACAGGACACCAACACTAACTCGTGCCCTCACACGTACGCTAAACCTTAAGCGTTGTCGTACACTAAATTGTACCCTAATCCCTCCCCATTCCTTAACCCTAACCCTAACCCCATCCCTAAACCTGACCCACTTCCGATGCCCTACCCTAACCAATGCCCTAACCTTAACCAGCACACAAACACTAACTCATGCCCTCAAACGTACGCTAACCCTTAAGCATTGTCGTACCCTATCCTGTACCCTAATCCCTCCCCATTCCCTAACACTAACCCTAAGAGAAACCCTGAACGTGAACCTTTTCCGAGGCCTTACCCTCATCGGTGCCGTTGTCTTAACCAGTACACCAACACTAACTCGTGCCCTCACACTTATGCTAACACTTAAACATTGTCGTACCCTAACCTGTACCCTAATCCCTCTCCATTCCCTAACCCTAACCCTAACCCGAATCCTAACCCTGACCCTCACCCGAAGCCTTACCCTCACCCGTGCCCTAATCTTAACCAGGACACCAAGACTAAATTGTGCCCTCAAACGTACGCTAACACTAAACCGCAGCGGTACCCTAACCTGTACCCTAATCCCTCTCCATTCCCTAACCCTAACCCTAACCTGAAACCTAACCATGACACTCACCAGAAACTTTACCCTCACCCGTGTCCTAATTTTAACCAGTACATCAACACTAACCCATGCACTCTAACGTACGCCAACCCTAAGCCATTGCCGTACCCTAACCTGTACCCTAATCAATCCCCATTCCCTAACCCTAACCCTAACCCTAACCCTTAACGTGACCCTCTTCCGAGGCCTTACCCTCACTCGTGCCCTAATTGTAAGCGGTACACTAAAACTAACTAGTGACCTCACACGTACGCTAAACTTTAAGCGTTGTGGTACCCTAAACTGTGCCCTAATATCTCCCCATTCCCTAACCCTAACCCTAACCCGAATTCTATCCCTGACCCTCACCCGAAACCTTACCCTCACCCGTGCCCTAATCTTAACCAGGACACCAACACTAACTTGTGCCCTCACACGTACGCTAACCCTTAATCGTTGTCGTACCCTAAGCTGTACCCTAATCCCTCTGCATTCCTTAACCCTAACCCTAACCCGAATCGTAACCCTGACCCTCACCCGAAGCCTTACCCTCACCCGTGCCCTAATCTTAACCAGGACACCAACACTAACTCGTGTCCTCACACGTACGCTAAACCTTAAGCGTTGTCGTACCCTAAATTGTACCCTAATCCCTCCCCATTCCCTAACCCTAACCCTAACCTTTAATGTGACCCCCTTCCGAGGCTTTACCCTCACCCGTGCCCTAATCGTAAGCAGTACACTAACACTAACTAGTGACCTCACACGTACGCTAAACCTTAAGCGTTCTGGTACCCTAAACTATGCCCTAATATCTCCCCATTCCCTAACCCTAACCCTAACCCGAATTGTATCCCTGACCCTCACCCGAAACCTTACCCTCACACGTGCCCTAATCTTACCCAGGACACCAACACTAACTCGTGCCCTCACACGTATTCTAACCCTTAATCGTTGTCGTACCCTAAACTGTACCCTAATCCCTCCCCATTCCCTAACCCTAACCCTAACCCGAATCCTAACCCTGACCCTCACCTGAAGCCTTACCCTCACCCGTTCCCTAATCTTAACCAGGACACTAACACTAACCCTTGCCCTCACACGAACGCTAACCCATAAGCACTGTCGTACCCTAAGCTGTACCGTAATCCCTCTGCATTCCTTAACCCTAACCCTAACCCCAATCCTAAACCTGACCCTCACCCGAAGCCTTACCCTCACCCGTGCCCTAATCTTAACCAGGACACCAACACTAACTCGTGCCCTCACACGTACGCTAAACCTTAAGCGTTGTCGTACCCTAAATTGTACCGTAATCCCTCCCCATTCCTTAACCCTAACCCTAACCCCATCCCTAAACCTGACCCACTTCCGATGCCCTACCCTAACCAATGCCCTAATCTTAACCAGTACACAAACACTAACTCATGCCCTCAAACGTACGCTAACCCTTAAGCATTGTCGTACCCTATCCTGTACCCTAATCCCTCCCCATTCCCTAACCCTAACCCTAAGCGAAACCCTGAACGTGACCCTTTTCCGAGGCCTTACCCTCATCGGTAGCGTTGTCTTAACCAGTACACCAACACTAACTTGTGCCCTCACACTTATGCTAACACTTAAACATTGTCGTACCCTAACCTGTACCCTAATCCCTCTCCATTCCCTAACCCTAACCCTAACCCGAATCCTAACCCTGACCCTCACGCGAAGCCTTACCCTCACCCGTGCCCTAATCTTAATCAGGACACCAAGACTAAATCGTGCCCTCAAACGTACGCTAACACTAAACCACAGCGGTACCCTAACCTGTACCCTAATCCCTCTCCATTCCCTAACCCTAACCCTAACCTGAAACCTAACCATGACACTCACCAGAAACTTTACCCTCACCCGTGTCCTAATTTTAACCACTACATCAACACTAACCCATGCCCTCTAACGTACGCCAACCCTAAGCCATTGCCGTACCCTAACCTGTACCCTAATCAATCCCCATTCCCTAACCCTAACCCTAACCCTAACCCTTAACATGACCCTCTTCCGAGGCCTTACCCTCACTCGTAACCTAATCGTAAGCAGTACACTAACACTAACTAGTGACCTCACACGTACGCTAAACTTTAAGCGTTGTGGTACCCTAAACTGTGCCCTAATATCTCCCCATTCCCTAACCCTAACCCTAACCCGAATTCTATCCCTGACCCTCACCCGAAACCTTACCCTCACCCGTGCCCTAATCTTAACCAGGACACCAACACTAACTTGTGCCCTCACACGTACGCTAACCCTTAATCGTTGTCATACCCTAAGCTGTACCCTAATCCCTCTGCATTCCTTAACCCTAACCCTAACCCGAATCCTAACCCTGACCCTCACCCGAAGCCTTACCCTCACCCGTGCCCTAATCTTAACCAGGACACCAACACTAACTCGTGTCCTCACACGTACGCTAAACCTTAAGCGTTGTCGTACCCTAAATTGTACCCTAATCCCTCCCCATTCCCTAACCCTAACCCTAATCTTTAATGTGACCCTCTTCCGAGGCCTTACCCTCACCCGTGCCCTAATCGTAAGCAGTACACTAACACTAACTAGTGACCTCACACGTACGCTAAACCTTAAGCGTTGTCGTACCCTAACCTGTACCCTAATCCCTCTCCATTCCCTAACCCTAACCCTAACCTGAAACCTAACCATGACACTCACCAGAAACTTTACCCTCACCCGTGTCCTAATTTTAACCAGTACATCAACACTAACCCATGCCCTCTAACGTACGCCAACCCGAAGCCATTGCCGTACCCTAACCTGTACCCTAATAAATCCCCATTCCCTAACCCTAACCCTAACCCTAACCCTTAACGTGACCCTCTTCCGAGGCCTTGCCCTCACTCGTGCCCTAATCGTAAGCAGTACAATAACACTAACTAGTGACCTCACACGTACGCTAAACCTTAAGCGTTCTGGTACCCTAAACTGTGCCCTAATATCTCCCCATTCCCTAACCCTAACTCTAACCCGAATTGTATCCCTGACCCTCACCCGAAACCTTACCCTCACCCGTGCCCTAATCTTAACCAGGACACCAACACTAACTCGTGCCCTCACACGTATGCTAACCCTTAATCGTTGTCGTACCCTAAACTGTACCCTAATCCCTCCCCATTGCCTAACCCTAACCCTAACCCGAATCCTAACCCTGACCCTCACCTGAAGCCTTACCCTCACCCGTGACCTAATCTTAACCAGGACACTAACACTAACCCTTGCCCTCACACGAACGCTAACCCTTAAGCACTGTCGTACCCTAAGCTGTACCCTAATCCCTCTGCATTCCTTAACCCTAACCCTAACCCGAATCCTAACCCTGACCCTCACCCGAAGCCTTACCCTCACCCGTGCCCTAATCTTAACCAGGACACCAACACTAACTCGTGCCCTCACACGTACGCTAAACCTTAAGCGTTGTCGTACCCTAAATTGTACCCTAATCCCTCCCCATTCCTTAACCCTAACCCTAACCCCATCCCTAAACCTGACCCACTTCCGATGCCCTACCCTAACCAATGCCCTAATCTTAACCAGTACACAAACACTAACTCATGCCCTCAAACGTACGCTAACCCTTAAGCATTGTCGTACCCTATCCTGTACCCTAATCCCTCCCCATTCCCTAACCCTAATCCTAAGCGAAACCCTGAACGTGACCCTTTTCCGAGGCCTTACCCTCATCGGTAGCGTTGTCTTAACCAGTACACCAACACTAACTCGTGCCCTCACACTTATGCTAACACTTAAACATTGTCGTACCCTAACCTGTACCCTAATCCCTCTCCATTCCGTAGCCCTAACCCTAACCCAAATCCTAAACCTGACCCTCACCTGAAACCTTACCCTCACCCGTGCCCTAATCTTAACCAGGACACCAAGACTAAATCGTGCCCTCAAACGTACGCTAACACTAAACCGCAGCGGTACCCTAACCTGTACCCTAATCCCTCTCCATTCCCTAACCCTAACCCTAACCTGAAACCTAACCATGACACTCAACAGAAACTTTACCCTCACCCGTGTCTTAATTTTAACCAGTACATCAACACTAACCCATGCCCTCTAACGTACGCCAACCCTAAGCCATTGCCGTACCCTAACCTGTACCCTAATCAATCCCCATTCCCTAACCCTAACCCTAACCCTAACCCTTAACGTGACCCTCTTCCGAGGCCTTACCCTCACCCGTGCCCTAATCGTAAGTAGTACACTAACACTAACTAGTGACCTCACACGTACGCTAAACTTTAAGCGTTGTGGTACCCTAAACTGTGCCCTAATATCTCCCCATTCCCTAACCCTAACCCTAACCCGAATTCTATCCCTGACCCTCACCCGAAACCTTACCCTCACCCGTGCCCTAATCTTAACCAGGACACCAACACTAACTTGTGCCCTCACACGTACGCTAACCCTTAATCGTTGTCGTACCCTAAGCTGTACCCTAATCCCTCTGCATTCCTTAACCCTAACCCTAACCCGAATCCTAACCCTGACCCTCACCCGAAGCCTTACCCTCACCCGTGCCCTAATCTTAACCAGGACACCAACACTAACTCGTGTCCTCACACGTACGCTAAACCTTAAGCGTTGTCGTACCCTAAATTGTACCCTAATCCCTCCCCATTCCCTAACCCTAACCCTAACTTTTAATGTGACCCTCTTCCGAGGCCTTACCCTCACCCGTGCCCTAATCGTAAGCAGTACACTAACACTAACTAGTGACCTCACACGTACACTAAACCTTAAGCGTTCTGCTACCCTAAACTGTGCCCTAATATCTCCCCATTCCCTAACCCTAACCCTAACCCGAATCCTAACCCTGACCCTCACCCGAAGCCTTACCCTCACCCGTGCCCTAATCTTAACCAGGACACAAACACTAACTTGTGCCCTCACACGTACGCTAACCCTTAATCGTTGTCGTACCCTAAACTGTACCCTAATCCCTCCCCATTCCCTAACCCTAACCCTAACCCGAATCCTAACCCTGACCCTCACCCGAAGCCTTACCCTCACCCGTGCCCTATTCTTAACCAGGACACCAAGACTAAATCGTGCCCTCAAACGTACGCTAACACTAAACCGCAGCGGTACCCTAACCTGTACCCTAATCCCTCTCCATTCCCTAACCCTAACCCTAACCTGAAACCTAACCATGACACTCACCCGAAACTTTACCCTCACCCGTGTCCTAATTTTAACCAGTACATCAACACTAACCCATGCCCTCTAACGTACGCCAACCCTAAGCCATTGCTGTACCCTAACCTGTACCCTAATCAATCCCCATTCCCTAACCCAACCCTAACCCTAACCCTTAACGTGACCCTCTTCCGAGGCCTTACACTCACCCGTGCCCTAATCGTAAGCAGTACACTAACACTAACTAGTGACCTCACACGTACGCTAAACTTTAAGCGTTGTGGTAACCTAAACTGTGCCCTAATATCTCCCCATTCCCTAACCCTAACCCTAACCCGAATTCTATCCCTGACCCTCACCCGAAACCTTACCCTCACCCGTGCCCTAATCTTAACCAGGACACCAACACTAACTTGTGCCCTCACACGTACGCTAACCCTTAATCGTTGTCGTACCCTAAGCTGTACCCTAATCCCTCTGCATTCCTTAAACCTAACCCTAACCCGAATCCTAACCCTGACCCTCACCCGAAGCCTTACCCTCACCCGTGCCCTAATCTTAACCAGCACACCAACACTAACTCGTGTCCTCACACGTACGCTAAACCTTAAGCGTTGTCGTACCCTAAATTGTACCCTAATCCCTCCCCATTCCCTAACCCTAACCCTAACCTTTAATGTGACCCTCTTCCGAGGCCTTACCCTCACCCGTGCCCTAATCGTAAGCAGTACACTAACACTAACTAGTGACCTCACACGTACGCTAAACCTTAAGCGTTCTGGTACCCTAAACTGTGCCCTAATATCTCCCCATTCCCTAACCCTAACCCTAACCCGAATTGTATCCCTGACACTCACCTGAAGCCTTACCCTCACCCGTGCCCTAATCTTAACCAGGACACTAACACTAACTTGTGCCCTCACACGTATGCTAACCATAATCGTTGTCGTACCCTAAACTGTACCCTAATCCCTCCCCATTCCGTAACCCTAACCCTAACCCGAATCCTAACCCTGACCCTCACCTGAAGCCTTACCCTCACCCGTGCCCTAATCTTAACCAGGACACCAACACTAACTCGTGCCCTCACACGTATGCTAACCCTTAATCGTTGTCGTACACTAAACTGTACCCTAATCCCTCCCCATTCCCTAACCCTAACCCTAACCCGAATCCTAACCCTGACCCTCACCTGAAGCCTTACCCTCACCCGTGCCCTAATCTTAACCAGGACACTAACACTAACCCTTGCCCTCACACGAACGCTAACCCTTAAGCACTGTCGTACCCTAAGCTGTACCCTAATCCCTCTGCATTCCTTAACCCTAACCCTAACCCGAATCCTAACCCTGACCCTCACCCGAAACCTTACCCTCACCCGTGCCCTAATCTTAACCAGGACCCCAACACTAACTCGTGCCCTCACACGTACGCTAAACCTTAAGCGTTGTCGTACCCTAAATTGTACCCTAATCCCTCCCCATTCCTTAACCCTAACCCTAACCCCATCCCTAAACCTGACCCACTTCCGATGCCCTACCCTAACCAATGCCCTAATCTTAACCAGGACACAAACACTAACTCATGCCCTCAAACGTACGCTAACCCTTAAGCATTGTCGTACCCTATCCTGTACCCTAATCCCTCCCCATTCCCTAACACTAATCCTAAGCGAAACCCTGAACGTGACCCTTTTCCGAGGCCTTACCCTCATCGGTAGCGTTGTCTTAACCAGTACACCAACACTAACTCGTGCCCTCACACTTATGCTAACACTTAAACATTGTCGTACCCTAACCTGTACCCTAATCCCTCTCTATTCCCTAGCCCTAACCCTAACCCAAATCCTAACCCTGACCCTCACCTGAAGCCTTACCCTCACCCGTGCCCTAATCTTAACCAGGACAACAAGACTAAATCGTGCCCTTAAACGTACGCTAACACTAAACCGCAGCGGTACCCTAACCTGTACCCTAATCCCTCTCCATTCCCTAACCCTAACCCTAACCTGAAACCTAACCATGACACTCACCAGAAACTTTACCCTCACCCATGTCCTAATTTTAACCAGTACATCAACACTAACCCATGCCCTCTAACGTACGCCAACCCTAAGCCATTGCCGTACCCTAACCTGTACCCTAATCAATCCCCATTCCCTAACCCTAACCCTAACCCTAACCCTTAACGTGACCCTCTTCCGAGGCCTTACCCTCACTCGTGCCCTAATCGTAAGCAGTACACTAACACTAACTAGTGACCTCACACGTACGCTAAACTTTAAGCGTTGTGGTATCCTAAACTGTGCCCTAATATCTCCCCATTCCCTAACCCTAACCCTAACCCGAATTCTATCCCTGACCCTCACCCGAAACCTTACCCTCACCCGTGCCCTAATCTTAACCAGGACACCAACACTAACTTGTGCCCTCACACGTACGCTAACCCTTAATCGTTGTCGTACCCTAAGCTGTACCCTAATCCCTCTGCATTCCTTAACCCTAACCCTAACCCGAATCCTAACCCTGACCCTCACCCGAAGCCTTACCCTCACCCGTGCCCTAATCTTAACCAGGACACCAACACTAACTCGTGTCCTCACACGTACGCTAAACCTTAAGCGTTGTCGTACCCTAAATTGTACCCTAATCCCTCCCCATTCCCTAACCCTAACCCTAACCTTTAATGTGACCCTCTTCCGAGGCCTTACCCTCACCCGTGCCCTAATCGTAAGCAGTACACTAACACTAACTAGTGACCTCACACGTACGCTAAACCTTAAGCGTTCTGGTACCCTAAACTGTGCCCTAATATCTCCCCATTCCCTAACCCTAACTCTAACCCGAATTGTATCCCTGACCCTCACCCGAAACCTTACCTTCACCCGTGCCCTAATCTTAACCAGGACACCAACACTAACTCGTGCCCTCACACGTATGCTAACCCTTAATCGTTGTCGTACCCTAAACTGTACCCTAATCCCTCCCCATTCCCTAACCCTAACCCTAACCCGAATCCTAACCCTGACCCTCACCTGAAGCCTTACCCTCACCCGTGCCCTAATCTTAACCAGGACACTAACACTAACCCTTGCCCTCACACGAACGCTAACCCTTAAGCACTGTCGTACCCTAAGCTGTACCCTAATCCCTCTGCATTCCTTAACCCTAACCCTAACCCGAATCCTAACCCTGACCCTCACCCGAAGCCCTACCCCCACCCGTGCCCTAATCTTAACCAGGACACCAACACTAACTCGTGCCCTCACACGTACGCTAACCCTTAATCGTTGTCGTACCCTAAACTGTACCCTAATCCCTCCCCATTCCCTAACCCTAACCCTAACCCGAATCCTAACCCTGACCCTCACCCGAAGCCTTACCCTCACCCGTGCCCTATTCTTAACCAGGACACCAAGACTAAATCGTGCCCTCAAACGTACGCTAACACTAAACCGCAGCGGTACCCTAACCTGTACCCTAATCCCTCTCCATTCCCTAACCCTAACCCTAACCTGAAACCTAACCATGACACTCACCCGAAACTTTACCGTCACCCGTGTCCTAATTTTAACCAGTACATCAACACTAACCCATGCCCTCTAACGTACGCCAACCCTAAGCCATTGCTGTACCCTAACCTGTACCCTAATCAATCCCCATTCCCTAACCCTAACCCTAACCCTAACCCTTAACGTGACCCTCTTCCGAGGCCTTACACTCACCCGTGCCCTAATCGTAAGCAGTACACTAACACTAACTAGTGACCTCACACGTACGCTAAACTTTAAGCGTTGTGGTACCCTAAACTGTGCCCTAATATCTCCCCATTCCCTAACCCTAACCCTAACCCGAATTCTATCCCTGACCCTCACCCGAAACCTTACCCTCACCCGTGCCCTAATCTTAACCAGGACACCAACACTAACTTGTGCCCTCACACGTACGCTAACCCTTAATCGTTGTCGTACCCTAAGCTGTACCCTAATCCCTCTGCATTCCTTAACCCTAACCCTAACCCGAATCCTAACCCTGACCCTCACCCGAAGCCTTACCCTCACCCGTGCCCTAATCTTAACCAGCACACCAACACTAACTCGTGTCCTCACACGTACGCTAAACCTTAAGCGTTGTCGTACCCTAAATTGTACCCTAATCCCTCCCCATTCCCTAACCCTAACCCTAACCTTTAATGTGACCCTCTTCCGAGGCCTTACCCTCACCCGTGCCCTAATCGTAAGCAGTACACTAACACTAACTAGTGACCTCACACGTACGCTAAACCTTAAGCGTTCTGGTACCCTAAACTGTGCCCTAATATCTCCCCATTCCCTAACCCTAACCCTAACCCGAATTGTATCCCTGACACTCACCTGAAGCCTTACCCTCACCCGTGCCCTAATCTTAACCAGGACACTAACACTAACTTGTGCCCTCACACGTATGCTAACCATAATCGTTGTCGTACCCTAAACTGTACCCTAATCCCTCCCCATTCCGTAACCCTAACCCTAACCCGAATCCTAACCCTGACCCTCACCTGAAGCCTTACCCTCACCCGTGCCCTAATCTTAACCAGGACACCAACACTAACTCGTGCCCTCACACGTATGCTAACCCTTAATCGTTGTCGTACACTAAACTGTACCCTAATCCCTCCCCATTCCCTAACCCTAACCCTAACCCGAATCCTAACCCTGACCCTCACCTGAAGCCTTACCCTCACCCGTGCCCTAATCTTAACCAGGACACTAACACTAACCCTTGCCCTCACACGAACGCTAACCCTTAAGCACTGTCGTACCCTAAGCTGTACCCTAATCCCTCTGCATTCCTTAACCCTAACCCTAACCCGAATCCTAACCCTGACCCTCACCCGAAACCTTACCCTCACCCGTGCCCTAATCTTAACCAGGACCCCAACACTAACTCGTGCCCTCACACGTACGCTAAACCTTAAGCGTTGTCGTACCCTAAATTGTACCCTAATCCCTCCCCATTCCTTAACCCTAACCCTAACCCCATCCCTAAACCTGACCCACTTCCGATGCCCTACCCTAACCAATGCCCTAATCTTAACCAGGACACAAACACTAACTCATGCCCTCAAACGTACGCTAACCCTTAAGCATTGTCGTACCCTATCCTGTACCCTAATCCCTCCCCATTCCCTAACACTAATCCTAAGCGAAACCCTGAACGTGACCCTTTTCCGAGGCCTTACCCTCATCGGTAGCGTTGTCTTAACCAGTACACCAACACTAACTCGTGCCCTCACACTTATGCTAACACTTAAACATTGTCGTACCCTAACCTGTACCCTAATCCCTCTCCATTCCCTAGCCCTAACCCTAACCCAAATCCTAACCCTGACCCTCACCTGAAGCCTTACCCTCACCCGTGCCCTAATCTTAACCAGGACAACAAGACTAAATCGTGCCCTTAAACGTACGCTAACACTAAACCGCAGCGGTACCCTAACCTGTACCCTAATCCCTCTCCATTCCCTAACCCTAACCCTAACCTGAAACCTAACCATGACACTCACCAGAAACTTTACCCTCACCCATGTCCTAATTTTAACCAGTACATCAACACTAACCCATGCCCTCTAACGTACGCCAACCCTAAGCCATTGCCGTACCCTAACCTGTACCCTAATCAATCCCCATTCCCTAACCCTAACCCTAACCCTAACCCTTAACGTGACCCTCTTCCGAGGCCTTACCCTCACTCGTGCCCTAATCGTAAGCAGTACACTAACACTAACTAGTGACCTCACACGTACGCTAAACTTTAAGCGTTGTGGTACCCTAAACTGTGCCCTAATATCTCCCCATTCCCTAACCCTAACCCTAACCCGAATTCTATCCCTGACCCTCACCCGAAACCTTACCCTCACCCGTGCCCTAATCTTAACCAGGACACCAACACTAACTTGTGCCCTCACACGTACGCTAACCCTTAATCGTTGTCGTACCCTAAGCTGTACCCTAATCCCTCTGCATTCCTTAACCCTAACCCTAACCCGAATCCTAACCCTGACCCTCACCCGAAGCCTTACCCTCACCCGTGCCCTAATCTTAACCAGGACACCAACACTAACTCGTGTCCTCACACGTACGCTAAACCTTAAGCGTTGTCGTACCCTAAATTGTACCCTAATCCCTCCCCATTCCCTAACCCTAACCCTAACCTTTAATGTGACCCTCTTCCGAGGCCTTACCCTCACCCGTGCCCTAATCGTAAGCAGTACACTAACACTAACTAGTGACCTCACACGTACGCTAAACCTTAAGCGTTCTGGTACCCTAAACTGTGCCCTAATATCTCCCCATTCCCTAACCCTAACTCTAACCCGAATTGTATCCCTGACCCTCACCCGAAACCTTACCTTCACCCGTGCCCTAATCTTAACCAGGACACCAACACTAACTCGTGCCCTCACACGTATGCTAACCCTTAATCGTTGTCGTACCCTAAACTGTACCCTAATCCCTCCCCATTCCCTAACCCTAACCCTAACCCGAATCCTAACCCTGACCCTCACCTGAAGCCTTACCCTCACCCGTGCCCTAATCTTAACCAGGACACTAACACTAACCCTTGCCCTCACACGAACGCTAACCCTTAAGCACTGTCGTACCCTAAGCTGTACCCTAATCCCTCTGCATTCCTTAACCCTAACCCTAACCCGAATCCTAACCCTGACCCTCACCCGAAGCCCTACCCCCACCCGTGCCCTAATCTTAACCAGGACACCAACACTAACTCGTGCCCTCACACGTACGCTAAACCTTAAGCGTTGTCGTACCCTAAATTGTACCCTAATCCCTCCCCATTCCTTAACCCTAACCCTAACCCCATCCCTAAACCTGACCCACTTCCGATGCCCTACCCTAACCAATGCCCTAATCTTAACCAGTACACAAACACTAACTCATGCCCTCAAACGTACGCTAACCCTTAAGCATTTTCGTACCCTATCCTGTACCCTAATCCCTCCCCATTCCCTAACACTAACCCTAAGAGAAACCCTGAACGTGACCCTTTTCCGAGGCCTTACCCTCATCGGTGCCGTTGTCTTAACCAGTACACCAACACTAACTCGTGCCCTCACACTTATGCTAACACTTAAACATTGTCCTACCCTAACCTGTACCCTAGTCCCTCTCCATTCCCTAACCCTAACCCTAACCCGAATCCTAACCCTGACCCTCACCCGAAGCCTTACCCTCACCCGTGCCCTAATCTTAACCAGGACACCAAGACTAAATCGTGCCCTCAAACGTACTCTAACACTAAACCGCAGCGGTACCCTAACCTGTACCCTAATCCCTCTCCATTCCCTAACCCTAACCCTAACCTGAAACCTAACCATGACACTCACCAGAAACTTTACCCTCAACCGTGTCCTAATTTTAACCAGTACATCAACACTAACCCATGCCCTCTAACGTACGCCAACCCTAAGCCATTGCTGTACCCTAACCTGTACCCTAATCAATCCCCATTCCCTAACCCTAACCCTAACCCTAACCCTTAACGTGACCCTCTTCCGAGGCCTTACACTCACTCGTGCCCTAATCGTAAGCAGTACACTAACACTAACTAGTGACCTCACACGTACGCTAAACTTTAAGCGTTGTGGTACCCTAAACTGTGCCCTAATATCTCCCCATTCCCTAACCCTAACCCTAACCCGAATTCTATCCCTGACCCTCACCCGAAACCTTACCCTCACCCGTGCCCTAATCTTAACCAGGACACCAACACTAACTTGTGCCCTCACACGTACGCTAACCCTTAATCGTTGTCGTACCCTAAGCTGTACCCTAATCCCTCTGCATTCCTTAACCCTAACCCTAACCCGAATCCTAACCCTGACCCTCACCCGAAGCCTTACCCTCACCCGTGCCCTAATCTTAACCAGGACACCAACACTAACTCGTGTCCTCACACGTACGCTAAACCTTAAGCGTTGTCGTACCCTAAATTGTACCCTAATCCCTCCCCATTCCCTAACCCTAACCCTAACCTTTAATGTGACCCTCTTCCGAGGCCTTACGCTCACCCGTGCCCTAATCGTAAGCAGTACACTAACACTAACTAGTGACCTCACACGTACGCTAAACCTTAAGCGTTCTGGTACCCTAAACTGTGCCCTAATATCTCCCCATTCCCTAACCCTAACCCTAACCCGAATTGTATCCCTGACACTCACCTGAAGCCTTACCCTCACCCGTGCCCTAATCTTAACCAGGACACTAACACTAACTTGTGCCCTCACACGTATGCTAACCATAATCGTTGTCGTACCCTAAACTGTACCCTAATCCCTCCCCATTCCGTAACCCTAACCCTAACCCGAATCCTAACCCTGACCCTCACCTGAAGCCTTACCCTCACCCGTGCCCTAATCTTAACCAGGACACCAACACTAACTCGTGCCCTCACACGTATGCTAACCCTTAATCGTTGTCGTACACTAAACTGTACCCTAATCCCTCCCCATTCCCTAACCCTAACCCTAACCCGAATCCTAACCCTGACCCTCACCTGAAGCCTTACCCTCACCCGTGCCCTAATCTTAACCAGGACACCAAGACTAACTCGTGCCCTCAAACGTACGCTAACACTAAACCGCAGCGGTACCCTAACCTGTACCCTAATCACTCTCCATTCCCTAACCCTAACCCTAACCTGAAACCTAACCATGACACTCACCCGAAACTTTACCCTCACCCGTGTCCTAATTTTAACCAGTACATCAACACTAACCCATGCCCTCTAACGTACGCAAACCCTAAGCCATTGCCGAACCCTAACCTGTACCCTAATCAATCCCCATTCCCTAACCCTAACCCTAACCCTTAACGTGACCCTCTTCCGAGGCCTTACCCTCACCCGTGCCCTAATCGTAAGCAGTACACTAACACTAACTAGTGACCTCACACGTACGCTAAACCTTAAGCGTTGTGGTACCCTAAACTGTGCCCTAATATCTCCCCATTCTCTAACCCTAACCCTAACCCGAATTCTATCCCTGACCCTCACCCGAAACCTTACCTTCACCCGTGCCCTAATCTTAACCAGGACACCAACACTAACTTGTGCCCTCACACGTACGCTAACCATAATCGTTGTCGTACCCTAAACTGTACCCTAATCCCTCCCCATTCCCTAACCATAACCCTAAACCGAATCCTAACCCTGACCCTCACCTGAAGCCTTACCCTCACCCGTGCCCTAATCTTAACCGGGACACTAACACTAACCCTTGCCCTCACACGAACGCTAACCCTAAAGCACTGTCGTACCCTAAGCTGTACCCTAATCCCTCTGCATTCCTTAACCCTAACCCTAACCCGAATCCTAACCCTGACCCTCACCCGAAGCCTTACCCTCACCCGTGCACTAATCTTAACCAGGACACCAACACTAACTCGTGCCATCACACGTACGCTAAACCTTAAGCGTTGTCGTACCCTAAATTGTACCCTAATCCCTCCCCATTCCTTAACACTAACCCTAACCCCATCCCTAAACCTGACCCACTTCCGATGCCCTACCCTAACCAATGCCCTAAACTTAACCTGTACAAAAACACTAACTCATGCCCTCAAACGTACGCTAACCCTTAAGCATTGTTGTACCCTATCCTGTACCCTAATCCCTCCCCATTCCCTAACCCTAACCCTAAGCGAAACCCTGAACGTGACCCTTTTCCGAGGCCTTACCCTCATCGGTGCCGTTGTCTTAACCAGTACACCAACACTAACTCGTGCCCTCACACTTACGCTAACCCTTAAGCATTGTCGTACCCTAACCTGTACCCTAATCCCTCTCCATTCCCTAACCCTAACCCTAACCCGAATCCTAACTCTGACCCTCACCCGAAGCCTTACCCTCACCCGTGCCCTAATCTTAACCAGGACACCAAGACTAACTCGTGCCCTCAAACGTACGCTAACACTAAACCGCAGCGGTACCCTAACCTGTACCCTAATCCCTCTCCATTCCCTAACCCTAACCCTAACCTGAAACCTAACCATGACACTCACCCGAAACTTTACCCTCACCCGTGTCCTAATTTTAACCAGTACATCAACACTAACCCATGCCCTCTAACGTACGCCAACCCTAAGCCATTGCCGTACCCTAACCTGTACCCTAATAAATCCCCATTCCCTAACCCTAACCCTAACCCTAACCCTTAACGTGACCCTCTTCCGAGGCCTTACCCTCACCCGTGCCCTAATCGTAAGCAGTACACTAACACTAACAAGTGACCTCACACGTACGCTAAACCTTAAGCGTTGTGGTACCCTAAACTGTGCCCTAATATCTCCCCATTCCTTAACCCTAACCCTAACCCGAATTCTAACCCTGACCCTCACCCGAAGCCTTACCCTCACCCGTGCCCTAATCTTAACCAGGACACCAACACTAACTCGTGCCCTCACACGTACGCTAAACCTTAAGCGTTGTCGTACCCTAAATTGTACCCTAATCCCTCCCCATTCCTTAACCCTAACACTAACCCCATCCCTAAACCTGATCCACTTCCGATGCGCTACCCTAACCAATGCCCTAATCTTAACCAGTACACAAACACTAACTCATCCCCTCAAACGTACGCTAACCCTTAAGCATTGTCGTACCCTATCCTGTACCCTAATCCCTCCCCATTCCCTAACCCTAACCCTAAGCGAAACCCTGAACGTGACCCTTTTCCGAGGCCTTACCCTCATCGGTGCCGTTGTCTTAACCAGTACACCAACACTAACTCGTGCCCTCACACTTACGCTAACCCTTAAGCATTGTCGTACCCTAACCTGTACCCTAATCCCTCTCCATTCCCTAATCCTAACCCTAACCCGAATCCTAACCCTGACCCTCACCCGAAGCCTTACCCTCACCCGTGCCCTAATCTTAACCAGGACACCAAGACTAACTCGTGCCCTCAAACGTACGCTAACACTAAACCGCAGCGGTACCCTAACCTGTACCCTAATCCCTCTCCATTTTCTAACCCTAACCCTAACCTGAAACCTAACCATGACACTCACCCGAAACTTTACCCTCACCCGTGTCCTAATTTTAACCAGTACATCAACACTAACCCATGCCCTCTAACGTACGCCAACCCTAAGCCATTGCCGTACCCTAACCTGTACCCTAATCAATCCCCATTCCCTAACCCTAACCCTAACCCTAACCCTTAACGTGACCCTCTTCAGAGGCCTTACCCTCACCCGTGCCCTAATCGTAAGCAGTAGACTAACACTAACTAGTGACCTCACACGTACGCTAAACCTTAAGCGTTGTGGTACTCTAAACTGTGCCCTAATATCTCCCCATTCCCTAACCCTAACCCTAACCCGAATTCTATCCCTGACCCTCACCCGAAACCTTACCCTCACCCGTGCCCTAATCTTAACCAGGACACCAACACTAACTTGTGCCCTCACACGTACGCTAACCCTTAATCGTCGTCGTACCCTAAACTGTACCCTAATCCCTCCCCATTCCCTAACCCTAACCCTAACCCGAATCCTAACCCTGACCCTCACCTGAAGCCTTACCCTCACCCGTGCCCTAATCTTAACCAGGACACTGACACTAACCCTTGCCCTCACACGAACGCTTACCCTTAAGCACTGTCGTACCTAAGCAGTACCCTAATCCCTCTGCATTCCTTAACCCTAACCCTAACCCGAATCCTAACCCTGACACTCACCCGAAGCCTTACCCTCACCCGTGCCCTAATCTTAACCTGGACACCAACACTAACTCGTGCCCTCACACGTACGCTAAACCTTAAGCGTTGTCGTACACTAAATTGTACCCTAATCTCTCCCCATTCCTTAACCCTAACCCTAACCCCATCCCTAAACCTGACCCACTTCCGATGCCCTACCCTAACCAATGCCCTAATCTTAACTAGTACACAAACACTAACTCATGCCCTCAAACGTATGCTAACCCTTAAGCATTGTCGTACCCTATCCTGTACCCTAATCCCTCCCCGTTCCCTAACCCTAACCCTAAGCAAAACCCTGAACGTGACCCTTTTCCGAGGCCTTACCCTCATCGGTGCCGTTGTCTTAACCAGTACACCAACACTAACTCGTGCCCTCACACTTATGCTAACACTTAAGCATTGTCGTACCCTAACTTGTACCCTAATCCCTCTCCATTCCCTAACCCTAACCCTAACCCGAATCCTAACCCTGACCCTCACCCGAAGCCTTACCCTCACCCGTGCCCTAATCTTAACCAGGACACCAAGACTAACTCGTGCCCTCAAACGTACGCTAACACTAAACCGCAGTGGTACCCTAACCTGTACCCTAATCCCTCTCCATTCCCTAACCCTAACCCTAACCTGAAACCTAACCATGACACTCACCCGAAACTTTACCCTCACCCGTGTCCTAATTTTAACCAGTACATCAACACTAACCCATGCCCTCTAACGTACGCCAACCCTAAGCCATTGCCGTAACCTAACCTGTACCCTAAACAATCCCCATTCCCTAACCCTAACCCTAACCCTAACCCTTAACGTGACCCTCTTCCGAGGCCTTACCCTCACCCGTGCCCTAATCGTAAGCAGTACACTAACACTAACTAGTGACCTCACACGTACGCTAAACCTTAAGCGTTGTGGTACCCTAAACTGTGCCCTAATATCTCCCCATTCCCTAACCCTAACCCTAACCCGAATTCTATCCCTGACCCTCACCCGAAACCTTACCCTCACCCGTGCCGTAATCTTATCCAGGACACCAACACTAACTTGTGCCCTCACACGTACGCTAACCCTTAATCGTTGTCGTACCCTAAGCTGTACCCTAATCCCTCTGCATTCCTTAACCCTAACCCTAACCCGAATCCTAACCCTGACCCTCACCCGAAGCCTTACCCTCACCCGTGCCCTAATCTTAACCAGGACACCAACACTAACTCGTGTCCTCACACGTACGCTAAACCTTAAGCGTTGTCGTACCCTAAATTGTACCCTAATCCCTCCCCATTCCCTAACCCTAACCCTAACCTTTAATGTGACCCTCTTCCGAGGCCTTACCCTCACCCGTGCCCTAATCGTAAGCAGTACACTAACACTAACTAGTGACCTCACACGTACGCTAAACCTTAAGCGTTCTGGTACCCTAAACTGTGCCCTAATATCTCCAAATTCCCTAACCCTAACTCTAACCCGAATTGTATCCCTGACCCTCACCCGAAACCTTACCCTCACCCGTGCCCTAATCTTAACCAGGACACCAACACTAACTCGTGCCCTCACACGTATGCTAACCCTTAATCGTTGTCGTACCCTAAACTGTACCCTAATCCCTCCCCATTCCCTAACCCTAACCCTAACCCGAATCCTAACCCTGACCCTCACCTGAAGCCTTACCCTCACCCGTGCCCTAATCTTAACCAGGACACTAACACTAACCCTTGCCCTCACACGAACGCTAACCCTGAAGCACTGTCGTACCGTAAGCTGTACCCTAATCCCTCTGCATTCCTTAACCCTAACCCTAACCCGAATCCTAACCCTGACCCTCACCCGAAGCCTTACCCTCACCCGTGCCCTAATCTTAACCAGGACACCAACACTAACTCGTGTCCTCACACGTACGCTAAACCTTAAGCGTTGTCGTACCCTAAATTGTACCCTAATCCCTCCCCATTCCCTAACCCTAACCCTAACCTTTAATGTGACCCTCTTCCGAGGCCTTACCCTCACCCGTGCCCTAATCGTAAGCAGTACACTAACACTAACTAGTGACCTCACACGTACACTAAACCTTAAGCGTTCTGCTACCCTAAACTGTGCCCTAATATCTCCCCATTCCCTAACCCTAACCCTAACCCGAATCCTAACCCTGACCCTCACCCGAAGCCTTACCCTCACCCGTGCCCTAATCTTAACCAGGACACCAACACTAACTCGTGCCCTCAGACGTACGCTAAACCTTAAGCGTTGTCGTACCTTAAATTGTACCCTAATCCCTCCCCATTCCTTAACCCTAACCCTAACCCCATCCCTAAACCTGACCCACTTCCGATGCCCTACCCTAACCAATGCCCTAATCTTAACCAGTACACAAACACTAACTCATGCCCTCAAACGTACGCTAACCCTTAAGCATTGTCGTACCCTATCCTGTACCCTAATCCCTCCCCATTCCCTAACCCTAACCCTAAGCGAAACCCTGAACGTGACCCTTTTCCGAGGCCTTACCCTCATCGGTAGCGTTGTCTTAACCAGTACACCAACACTAACTCGTGCCCTCACACTTATGCTAACACTTAAACATTGTCGTACCCTAACCTGTACCCTAATCCCTCTCCATTCCCTAACCCTAACCCTAACCCGAATCCTAATCCTGACCCTCACCCGAAGCCTTACCCTCACCCGTGCCCTATTCTTAACCAGGACACCAAGACTAAATCGTGCCCTCAAACGTACGCTAACACTAAACCGCAGCGGTACCCTAACCTGTACCCTAATCCCTCTCCATTCCCTAACCCTAACCCTAACCTGAAACCTAACAATGACACTCACCAGAAACTTTACCCTCACCCGTGTCCTAATTTTAACCAGTACATCAACACTAACCCATGCCCTCTAACGTACGCCAACCCTAAGCCATTGCCGTACCCTAACCTGTACCCTAATCAATCCCCATTCCCTAACCCTAACCCTAACCCTAACCCTTAACGTGACCCTCTTCCGAGGCCTTACCCTCACTCGTGCCCTAATCGTAAGCAGTACACTAACACTAACTAGTGACCTCACACGTACGCTAAACCTTAAGCGTTGTGGTACCCTAAACTGTGCCCTAATATCTCCCCATTCCCTAACCCTAACCCTAACCCGAATTCTATCCCTGACCCTCACCCGAAACCTTACCCTCACCCGTGCCGTAATCTTATCCAGGACACCAACACTAACTTGTGCCCTCACACGTACGCTAACCCTTAATCGTTGTCGTACCCTAAGCTGTACCCTAATCCCTCTGCATTCCTTAACCCTAACCCTAACCCGAATCCTAACCCTGACCCTCACCCGAAGCCTTACCCTCACCCGTGCCCTAATCTTAACCAGGACACCAACACTAACTCGTGTCCTCACACGTACGCTAAACCTTAAGCGTTGTCGTACCCTAAATTGTACCCTAATCCCTCCCCATTCCCTAACCCTAACCCTAACCTTTAATGTGACCCTCTTCCGAGGCCTTACCCTCACCCGTGCCCTAATCGTAAGCAGTACACTAACACTAACTAGTGACCTCACACGTACGCTAAACCTTAAGCGTTCTGGTACCCTAAACTGTGCCCTAATATCTCCAAATTCCCTAACCCTAACTCTAACCCGAATTGTATCCCTGACCCTCACCCGAAACCTTACCCTCACCCGTGCCCTAATCTTAACCAGGACACCAACACTAACTCGTGCCCTCACACGTATGCTAACCCTTAATCGTTGTCGTACCCTAAACTGTACCCTAATCCCTCCCCATTCCCTAACCCTAACCCTAACCCGAATCCTAACCCTGACCCTCACCTGAAGCCTTACCCTCACCCGTGCCCTAATCTTAACCAGGACACTAACACTAACCCTTGCCCTCACACGAACGCTAACCCTGAAGCACTGTCGTACCGTAAGCTGTACCCTAATTCCTCTGCATTCCTTAACCCTAACCCTAACCCGAATCCTAACCCTGACCCTCACCCGAAGCCTTACCCTCACCCGTGCCCTAATCTTAACCAGGACACCAACACTAACTCGTGTCCTCACACGTACGCTAAACCTTAAGCGTTGTCGTACCCTAAATTGTACCCTAATCCCTCCCCATTCCCTAACCCTAACCCTAACCTTTAATGTGACCCTCTTCCGAGGCCTTACCCTCACCCGTGCCCTAATCGTAAGCAGTACACTAACACTAACTAGTGACCTCACACGTACACTAAACCTTAAGCGTTCTGCTACCCTAAACTGTGCCCTAATATCTCCCCATTCCCTAACCCTAACCCTAACCCGAATCCTAACCCTGACCCTCACCCGAAGCCTTACCCTCACCCGTGCCCTAATCTTAACCAGGACACCAACACTAACTCGTGCCCTCAGACGTACGCTAAACCTTAAGCGTTGTCGTACCTTAAATTGTACCCTAATCCCTCCCCATTCCTTAACCCTAACCCTAACCCCATCCCTAAACCTGACCCACTTCCGATGCCCTACCCTAACCAATGCCCTAATCTTAACCAGTACACAAACACTAACTCATGCCCTCAAACGTACGCTAACCCTTAAGCATTGTCGTACCCTATCCTGTACCCTAATCCCTCCCCATTCCCTAACCCTAACCCTAAGCGAAACCCTGAACGTGACCCTTTTCCGAGGCCTTACCCTCATCGGTAGCGTTGTCTTAACCAGTACACCAACACTAACTCGTGCCCTCACACTTATGCTAACACTTAAACATTGTCGTACCCTAACCTGTACCCTAATCCCTCTCCATTCCCTAACCCTAACCCTAACCCGAATCCTAATCCTGACCCTCACCCGAAGCCTTACCCTCACCCGTGCCCTATTCTTAACCAGGACACCAAGACTAAATCGTGCCCTCAAACGTACGCTAACACTAAACCGCAGCGGTACCCTAACCTGTACCCTAATCCCTCTCCATTCCCTAACCCTAACCCTAACCTGAAACCTAACAATGACACTCACCAGAAACTTTACCCTCACCCGTGTCCTAATTTTAACCAGTACATCAACACTAACCCATGCCCTCTAACGTACGCCAACCCTAAGCCATTGCCGTACCCTAACCTGTACCCTAATCAATCCCCATTCCCTAACCCTAACCCTAACCCTAACCCTTAACGTGACCCTCTTCCGAGGCCTTACCCTCACTCGTGCCCTAATCGTAAGCAGTACACTAATACTAACTAGTGACCTCACACGTACGCTAAACTTTAAGCGTTGTGGTACCCTAAACTGTGCCCTAATATCTCCCCATTCCCTAACCCTAACCCTAACCCGAATTCTATCCCTGACCCTCTCCCGAAACCTTACCTTCACCCATGCCCTAATCTTAACCAGGACACCAACACTAACTTGTGCCCTCACACGTACGCTAACCCTTAATCGTTGTCATACCCTAAGCTGTACCCTAAGCCCTCTGCATTCCTTAACCCTAACCCTAACCCGAATCCTAACCCTGACCCTCACCTGAAGCCTTACCCTCACCCGTGCCCTAATCTTAACCAGGACACCAACACTAACTCGTGTCCTCACACGTACGCTAAACCTTAAGCGTTGTCATACCCTAAATTGTACCCTAATCCCTCCCCATTCCCTAAACCTAACCCTAATCTTTAATGTGACCCTCTTCCGAGGCCTTACCCTCACCCGTGCCCTAATCGTAAGCAGTACACTAACACTAACTAGTGACCTCACAAGTACCGTAAACCTTAAGCGTTCTGGTACCCTAAACTGTGCCCTAATATCTCCCCATTCCCTAACCCTAACCCTAACCCGAATTGTATCCCTGACTCTCACCCGAAACCTTACCCTCACCCGTGACCTAATCTTAAGCAGGACACCAACACTAACTCGTGCCTTCACACGTATGCTAACCCTTAATCGTTGTCGTACCCTAAACTGTACCCTAATCCCTCCCCATTCCCTAACCCTAACCCTAACCCGAATCCTAACCCTGACCCTCACCTGAAGCCTTACCCTCACCCGTGCCCTAATCTTAACCAGGACACTAACACTAACCCTTGCCCTCACACGAACGCTAACCCTTAAGCACTGTCGTACCCTACGCTGTACCCTAATCCCTCTGCATTCCTTAACCCTAACCCTAACCCGAATCCTAACCCTGACCCTCACCCGAAGCCTTACCCCCACCCGTGCCCTAATCTTAACCAGGACACCAACACTAACTCGTGCCCTCACACGTACGCTAATCCTTAAGCGTTGTCGTACCCTAAATTGTACCCTAATCCCTCCCCATTCCTTAACCCTAACCCTAACCCCATCCCTAAGCCTGACCCACTTCCGATGCCCTACCCTAACCAATGCCCTAATCTTAACCAGTACACAAACACTAACTCATGCCCTCAAATGTACGCTAACCCTTAAGCATTGTCGTACCCTATCCTGTACCCTAATCCCTCCCCATTCCCTAACACTAACCCTAAGAGAAACCCTGAACGTGACCCTTTTCCGAGGCCTTACCCTCATCGGTGCCGTTGTCTTAACCAGTACACCAACACTAACTCATGCCCTCACACTTATGCTAACACTTAAACATTGTCGTACCCTAACCTGTACCCTAATCCCTCTCCATTCCCTAACCCTAACCCTAACCCGAATCCTAACCCTGACCCTCACCCGAAGCCTTACCCTCACCCGTGCCCTAATCTTAACCAGGACACCAAGACTAAATCGTGCCCTGAAACGTACGCTAACACTAAACCGCAGTGGTACCCTAACCTGTACCCTAATCCCTCTCCATTCCCTAACCCTAACCCTAACCTGAAACCTAACCATGACACTCACCAGAAACTTTACCCTCACCCGTGTCCTAATTTTAACCAGTACATCAACACTAACCCATGCCCTCTAACGTACGCCAACCCGAAGCCATTGCCGTACCCTAACCTGTACCCTAATCAATCCCCATTCCCTAACCCTAACCCTAACCCTAACCCTTAACGTGACCCTCTTCCGAGGCCTTACCCTCACTCGTGCCCTAATCGTAAGCAGTACAATAACACTAACTAGTGACCTCACACGTACGCAAAACCTTAAGCGTTCTGGTACCCTAAACTGTGCCCTAATATCTCCCCATTCCCTAACCCTAACTCTAACCCGAATTGTATCCCTGACCCTCACCCGAAACCTTACCCTCACCCGTGCCCTAATCTTAACCAGGACACCAACACTAACTCGTGCCCTCACACGTATGCTAACCCTTAATCGTTGTCGTACCCTAAACTGTACCCTAATCCCTCCCCATTCCCTAACCCTAACCCTAACCCGAATCCTAACCCTGACCCTCACCTGAAGCCTTACCCTCACCCGTGCCCTAATCTTAACCAGGACACTAACACTAACCCTTGCCCTCACACGAACGCTAACCCTTAAGCACTGTCGTACCCTAAGCTGTACCCTAATCCCTCTGCATTCCTTAACCCTAACCCTAACCCGAATCCTAACCCTGACCCTCACACGAAGCCTTACCCTCACCCGTGCCCTAATCTTAACCAGGACACCAACACTAACTCGTGCCCTCACACGTACGCTAAACCTTAAGCGTTGTCGTACCCTAAATTGTACCCTAATCCCTCACCATTCCTTAACCCTAACCCTAACCCCATCCCTAAACCTGACCCACTTCCGATGCCCTACCCTAACCAATGCCCTAATCTTAACCAGTACACAAACACTAACTCATGCCCTCAAACGTACGCTAACCCTTAAGCATTGTCGTACCCTATCCTGTACCCTAATCCCTCCCCATTCCCTAACACTAATCCTAAGCGAAACCCTGAACGTGACCCTTTTCCGAGGCCTTACCCTCATCGGTAGCGTTGTCTTAACCAGTACAGCAACACTAACTCGTGCCCTCACACTTATGCTAACACTTAAACATTGTCGTACCCTAACCTGTACCCTAATCCCTCTCCATTACCTAGCCCTAACCCTAACCCAAATCCTAACCCTGACCCTCACCTGAAGCCTTACCCTCACCCGTGCCCTAATCTTAACCAGGACACCAAGACTAAATCGTGCCCTCAAACGTACGCTAACACTAAACCGCAGCGGTACCCTAACCTGTACCCTAATCCCTCTCCATTCCCTAACCCTAACCCTAACCTGAAACCTAACCATGACACTCACCAGAAACTTTACCCTCACCCATGTCCTAATTTTAACCAGTACATCAAAACTAACCCATGCCCTCTAACGTACGCCAACCCTAAGCCATTGCCGTACCCTAACCTGTACCCTAATCAATCCCCATTCCCTAACCCTAACCCTAACCCTAACCCTTAACGTGACCCTCTTCCGAGGCCTTACCCTCACTCGTGCACTAATCGTAAGCAGTACACTAACACTAACTAGTGACCTCACACGTACGCTAAACTTTAAGCGTTGTGGTACCCTAAACTGTGCCCTAATATCTCCCCATTCCCTAACCCTAACCCTAACCCGAATTCTATCCCTGACCCTCACCCGAAACCTTACCCTCACCCGTGCCCTAATCTTAACCAGGACACCAACACTAACTTGTGCCCTCACACGTACGCTAACCCTTAATCGTTGTCGTACCCTAAGCTGTACCCTAATCCCTCTGCATTCCTTAACCCTAACCCTAACCCGAATCCTAACCCTGACCCTCACCCGAAGCCTTACCCTCACCCGTGCCCTAATCTTAACCAGGACACCAACACTAACTCGTGTCCTCACACGTACGCTAAACCTTAAGCGTTGTCGTACCCTAAATTGTACCCTAATCCCTCCCCATTCCCTAACCCTAACCCTAACCTTTAATGTGACCCTCTTCCGAGGCCTTACCCTCACCCGTGCCCTAATCGTAAGCAGTACACTAACACTAACTAGTGACCTCACACGTACGCTAAACCTTAAGCGTTGTGGTACCCTAAACTGTGCCCTAATATCTCCCCATTCTCTAACCCTAACCCTAACCCGAATTCTATCCCTGACCCTCACCCGAAACCTTACCTTCACCCGTGCCCTAATCTTAACCAGGACACCAACACTAACTTGTGCCCTCACACGTACGCTAACCATAATCGTTGTCGTACCCTAAACTGTACCCTAATCCCTCCCCATTCCCTAACCATAACCCTAAACCGAATCCTAACCCTGACCCTCACCTGAAGCCTTACCCTCACCTGTGCCCTAATCTTAACCGGGACACTAACACTAACCCTTGCCCTCACACGAACGCTAACCCTAAAGCACTGTCGTACCCTAAGCTGTACCCTAATCTCTCTGCATTCCTTAACCCTAACCCTAACCCGAATCCTAACCCTGACCCTCACCCGAAGCCTTACCCTCACCCGTGCCCTAATCTTAACCAGGACACCAACACTAACTCGTGCCATCACACGTACGCTAAACCTTAAGCATTGTCGTACCCTAAATTGTACCCTAATCCCTCCCCATTCCTTAACACTAACCCTAACCCCATCCCTAAACCTGACCCACTTCCGATGCCCTACCCTAACCAATGCCCTAAACTTAACCTGTACAAAAACACTAACTCATGCCCTCAAACGTACGCTAACCCTTAAGCATTGTTGTACCCTATCCTGTACCCTAATCCCTCCCCATTCCCTAACCCTAACCCTAGGCGAAACCCTGAACGTGACCCTTTTCCGAGGCCTTACCCTCATCGGTGCCGTTGTCTTAACCAGTACACCAACACTAACTCGTGCCCTCACACTTACGCTAACCCTTAAGCATTGTCGTACCCTAACCTGTACCCTAATCCCTCTCCATTCCCTAACCCTAACCCTAACCCGAATCCTAACTCTGACCCTCACCCGAAGCCTTACCCTCACCCGTGCCCTAATCTTAACCAGGACACCAAGACTAACTCGTGCCCTCAAACGTACGCTAACACTAAACCGCAGCGGTACCCTAACCTGTACCCTAATCCCTCTCCATTCCCTAACCCTAACCCTAACCTGAAACCTAACCATGACACTCACCCGAAACTTTACCCTCACCCGTGTCCTAATTTTAACCAGTACATCAACACTAACCCATGCCCTCTAACGTACGCCAACCCTAAGCCATTGCCGTACCCTAACCTGTACCCTAATAAATCCCCATTCCCTAACCCTAACCCTAACCCTAACCCTTAACGTGACCCTCTTCCGAGGCCTTACCCTCACCCGTGCCCTAATCGTAAGCAGTACACTAACACTAACAAGTGACCTCACACGTACGCTAAACCTTAAGCGTTGTGGTACCCTAAACTGTGCCCTAATATCTCCCCATTCCTTAACCCTAACCCTAACCCGAATTCTAACCCTGACCCTCACCCGAAGCCTTACCCTCACCCGTGCCCTAATCTTAACCAGGACACCAACACTAACTCGTGCCCTCACACGTACGCTAAACCTTAAGCGTTGTCGTACCCTAAATTGTACCCTAATCCCTCCCCATTCCTTAACCCTAACCCTAACCCCATCCCTAAACCTGATCCACTTCCGATGCGCTACCCTAACCAATGCCCTAATCTTAACCAGTACACAAACACTAACTCATCCCCTCAAACGTACGCTAACCCTTAAGCATTGTCGTACCCTATCCTGTACCCTAATCCCTCCCCATTCCCTAACCCTAACCCTAAGCGAAACCCTGAACGTGACCCTTTTCCGAGGCCTTACCCTCATCGGTGCCGTTGTCTTAACCAGTACACCAACACTAACTCGTGCCCTCACACTTACGCTAACCCTTAAGCATTGTCGTACCCTAACCTGTACCCTAATCCCTCTCCATTCCCTAATCCTAACCCTAACCCGAATCCTAACCCTGACCCTCACCCGAAGCCTTACCCTCACCCGTGCCCTAATCTTAACCAGGACACCAAGACTAACTCGTGCCCTCAAACGTACGCTAACACTAAACCGCAGCGGTACCCTAACCTGTACCCTAATCCCTCTCCATTTTCTAACCCTAACCCTAACCTGAAACCTAACCATGACACTCACCCGAAACTTTACCCTCACCCGTGTCCTAATTTTAACCAGTACATCAACACTAACGCATGCCCTCTAACGTACGCCAACCCTAAGCCATTGCCGTACCCTAACCTGTACCCTAATCAATCCCCATTCCCTAACCCTAACCCTAACCCTAACCCTTAACGTGACCCTCTTCAGAGGCCTTACCCTCACCCGTGCCCTAATCGTAAGCAGTAGACTAACACTAACTAGTGACCTCACACGTACGCTAAACCTTAAGCGTTGTGGTACTCTAAACTGTGCCCTAATATCTCCCCATTCCCTAACCCTAACCCTAACCCGAATTCTATCCCTGACCCTCACCCGAAACCTTACCCTCACCCGTGCCCTAATCTTAACCAGGACACCAACACTAACTTGTGCCCTCACACGTACGCTAACCCTTAATCGTCGTCGTACCCTAAACTGTACCCTAATCCCTCCCCATTCCCTAACCCTAACCCTAACCCGAATCCTAACCCTGACCCTCACCTGAAGCCTTACCCTCACCCGTGCCATAATCTTAACCAGGACACTGACACTAACCCTTGCCCTCACACGAACGCTTACCCTTAAGCACAGTCGTACCCTAAGCTGTACCCTAATCCCTCTGCATTCCTTAACCCTAACCCTAACCCGAATCCTAACCCTGACACTCACCCGAAGCCTTACCCTCACCCGTGCCCTAATCTTAACCAGGACACCAACACTAACTCGTGCCCTCACACGTACGCTAAACCTTAAGCGTTGTCGTACACTAAATTGTACCCTAATCCCTCCCCATTCCTTAACCCTAACCCTAACCCCATCCCTAAACCTGACCCACTTCCGATGCCCTACCCTAACCAATGCCCTAATCTTAACTAGTACACAAACACTAACTCATGCCCTCAAACGTATGCTAACCCTTAAGCATTGTCGTACCCTATCCTGTACCCTAATCCCTCCCCGTTCCCTAACCCTAACCCTAAGCAAAACCCTGAACGTGACCCTTTTCCGAGGCCTTACCCTCATCGGTGCCGTTGTCTTAACCAGTACACCAACACTAACTCGTGCCCTCACACTTATGTTAACACTTAAGCATTGTCGTACCCTAACTTGTACCCTAATCCCTCTCCATTCCCTAACCCTAACCCTAACCCGAATCCTAACCCTGACCCTCACCCGAAGCCTTACCCTTACCCGTGCCCTAATCTTAACCAGGACACCAAGACTAACTCGTGCCCTCAAACGTACGCTAACACTAAACCGCAGTGGTACCCTAACCTGTACCCTAATCCCTCTCCATTCCCTAACCCTAACCCTAACCTGAAACCTAACCATGACACTCACCCGAAACTTTACCCTCACCCATGTCCTAATTTTAACCAGTACATCAACACTAACCCATGCCCTCTAACGTACGCCAACCCTAAGCCATTGCCGTAACATAACCTGTACCCTAATCAATCCCCATTCCCTAACCCTAACCCTAACCCAAACCCTTAACGTGACCCTCTTCCGAGGCCTTACCCTCACCCGTGCCCTAATCGTAAGCAGTACACTAACACTAACTAGTGACCTCACACGTACGCTAAACCTTAAGCGTTGTGGTACCCTAAACTGTGCCCTAATATCTCCCCATTCCCTAACCCTAACCCTAACCCGAATTCTATCCCTGACCCTCACCCGAAACCTTACCCTCACCCGTGCCCTAATCTTATCCAGGACACCAACACTAACTTGTGCCCTCACACGTACGCTAACCCTTAATCGTTGTCGTACCCTAAGCTGTACCCTAATCCCTCTGCATTCCTTAACCCTAACCCTAACCCGAATCCTAACACTGACCCTCACCCGAAGCCTTACCCTCACCCGTTCCCTAATCTTAACCAGGACACCAACACTAACTCGTGCCCTCACACGTACGCTAAACCTTAAGCGTTGTCGTACCCTAAATTGTACCCTAATCCCTCCCCATTCCTTGACCCTAACCCTAACCCCATCCCTAAACCTGACCCAATTCCGATGCCCTACCCTAACCAATGCCCTAATCTTAACCAGTACACAAACACTAACTCATGCCCTCAAACGTACGCTAACCCTTAAGCATTGTCGTACCCTATCCTGTACCCTAATCCCTCCCCATTCCCTAACCCTAACCCTAAGCGAAACCCTGAACGTGACCCTTTTCCGAGGCCTTACACTCATCGGTGCCCTTGTCTTAACCAGTACACCAACACTAACTCGTGCCCTCACACTTACGCTAACCCTTAAGCATTGTCGTACCCTAACCTGTACCCTAATCCCTCTCCATTCCCTAACCCTAACCCTAACCCGAATCCTAACCCTGACCCTCACCCGAAGCCTTTTCCTCACCCGTGCCCTAATCTTAACCAGGACACCAACACTAACTCGTGTCCTCACACGTACGCTAAACCTTAAGCGTTGTCGTACCCTAAATTGTACCCTAATCCCTCCCCATTCCCTAACCCTAACCCTAACCTTTAATGTGACCCTCTTCCGAGGCCTTACGCTCACCCGTGCCCTAATCGTAAGCACTACACTAACACTAACTAGTGACCTCACACGTACGCTAAACCTTAAGCGTTCTGGTACCCTAAACTGTGCCCTAATATCTCCCCATTCCCTAACCCTAACCCTAACCTTTAATGTGACCCTCTTCCGAGGCCTTACCCTCACCCGTGCCCTAATCTTAACCAGGACACTAACACTAACTTGTGCCCTCACACGTACGCTAACCCTTAATCGTTGTCGTACACTAAACTGTACCCTAATCCCTCCCCATTCCCTAACCCTAACCCTAACCCGAATCCTAACCCTGACTCTCACCTGAAGCCTTACCCTCACCCGTGCCCTAATCTTAACCAGGACACTAACACTAACCCTTGCCCTCACACGAACGCTAACCCTTAAGCACTGTCGTACCCTAAGCTGTACCCTAATCCCTCTGCATTCCTTAACCCTAACCCTAACCCGAATCCTAACCCTGACCCTCACCCGAAACCTTACC
Organism: Inia geoffrensis; assembly: GCA_036417435.1. Lineage (NCBI taxonomy): Eukaryota > Metazoa > Chordata > Mammalia > Artiodactyla > Iniidae > Inia > Inia geoffrensis. The sequence goes on from CM070916.1 coordinate 643,986, forward strand.
CTCACCCGTGCCCTAATCTTAACCAGGACCCCAACACTAACTCGTGCCCTCACACGTACGCTAAACCTTAAGCGTTGTCGTACCCTAAATTGTACCCTAATCCCTCCCCATTCCTTAACCCTAACCCTAACCCCATCCCTAAACCTGACCCACTTCCGATGCCCTACCCTAACCAATGCCCTAATCTTAACCAGTACACAAACACTAACTCATGCCCTCAAACGTACGCTAACCCTTAAGCATTGTCGTACCCTATCCTGTACCCTAATCCCTCCCCATTCCCTAACCCTAACCCTAAGCGAAACCCTGAACGTGACCCTTTTCCGAGGCCTTACCCTCATCGGTGTCGTTGTCTTAACCAGTACACCAACACTAACTCGTGCCCTCACACTTACGCTAACCCTTAAGCATTGTCGTACCCTAACCGGTACCCTAATCCCTCTCCATTCCCTAACCCTAACCCTAACCCGAATCCTAACCCTGACCCTCTCCCGAAGCCTTACCCTCACCCGTGCCCTAATCTTAACCAGGACACCAAGACTAACTCGTGCCCTCAAACGTACGCTAACACTAAACCGCAGCGGTACCCTAACCTGTACCCTAATCCCTCTCCATTCCCTAACCCTAACCCTAACCTGAAACCTAACCATGACACTCACCCGAAACTTTACCCTCACCCGTGTCCTAATTTTAACCAGTACATCAACACTAACCCATGGCCTCTAACGTACGCAAACCCTAAGCCATTGCCGAACCCTAACCTGTACCCTAATCAATCCCCATTCCCTAACCCTAACCCTAACCCTAACCCTTAACGTGACCCTCTTCCGAGGCCTTACCCTCACCCGTGCCCTAATCGTAAGCAGTACACTAACACTAACTAGTGACCTCACACGTACGCTAAACCTTAAGCGTTGTGGTACCCTAAACTGTACCCTAATATCTCCCCATTCTCTAACCCTAACCCTAACCCGAATTCTATCCCTGACTCTCACCCGAAACCTTACCTTCACCCGTGCCCTAATTTTAACCAGGACACCAACACTAACTTGTGCCCTCACACGTACGCTAACCATAATCGTTGTCGTACCCTAAACTGTACCCTAATCCCTCCCCATTCCCTAACCATAACCCTAAACCGAATCCTAACCCTGACCCTCACCTGAAGCCTTACCCTCACCCGTGCCCTAATCTTAACCGGGACACTAACACTAACCCTTGCCCTCACACGAACGCTAACCCTAAAGCACTGTCGTACCCTAAGCTGTACCCTAATCCCTCTGCATTCCTTAACCCTAACCCTAACCCGAATCCTAACCCTGACCCTCACCCGAAGCCTTACCCTCACCCGTGCCCTAATCTTAACCAGGACACTAACACTAACCCTTGCCCTCACACGAACGCTAACCCTTAAGCACTGTCGTACCCTAAGCTGTACCCTAATCCCTCTGCATTCCTTAACCCTAACCCTAACCCGAATCCTAACCCTGACCCTCACCCGAAACCTTACCCTCACCCGTGCCCTAATCTTAACCAGGACCCCAAAACTAACTCGTGCCCTCACACGTACGCTAAACCTTAAGCGTTGTCGTACCCTAAATTGTACCCTAATCCCTCCCCATTCCTTAACCCTAACCCTAACCCCATCCCTAAACCTGACCCACTTCCGATGCCCTACGCTAACCAATGCCCTAATCTTAACCAGTACACAAACACTAACTCATGCCCTCAAACGTATGCTAACCCTTAAGCATTGTCGTACACTATCCTGTACCCTAATCCCTCCCCATTCCCTAACCCTAACCCTAAGCGAAACCCTGAACGTGACCCTTTTCCGAGGCCTTACCCTCATCGGTGTCGTTGTCTTAACCAGTACACCAACACTAACTCGTGCCCTCACACTTACGCTAACCCTTAAGCATTCTCGTACCCTAACCGGTACCCTAATCCCTCTCCATTCCCTAACCCTAACCCTAACCCGAATCCTAACCCTGACCCTCTCCCGAAGCCTTACCCTCACCCGTGCCCTAATCTTAACCAGGACACCAAGACTAACTCGTGCCCTCAAACGTACGCTAACACTAAACCGCAGCGGTACCCTAACCTGTACCCTAATCCCTCTCCATTCCCTAACCCTAACCCTAACCTGAAACCTAACCATGACACTCACCCGAAACTTTACCCTCACCCGTGTCCTAATTTTAACCAGTACATCAACACTAACCCATGCCCTCTAACGTACGCAAACCCTAAGCCATTGCCGAACCCTAACCTGTACCCTAATCAATCCCCATTCCCTAAACCTAACCCTAACCCTAACCCTTAACGTGACCCTCTTCCGAGGCCTTACCCTCACCCGTGCCCTAATCGTAAGCAGTACACTAACACTAACTAGTGACCTCACACGTACGCTAAACCTTAAGCGTTGTGGTGCCCTAAACTGTGCCCTAATATCTCCCCATTCTCTAACCCTAACCCTAACCCGAATTCTATCCCTGACCCTCACCCGAAACCTTACCTTCACCCGTGCCCTAATCTTAACCAGGACACCAACACTAACTTGTGCCCTCACACGTACGCTAACCATAATCGTTGTCGTACCCTAAACTGTACCCTAATCCCTCCCCATTCCCTAACCATAACCCTAAACCGAATCCTAACCCTGACCCTCACCTGAAGCCTTACCCTCACCCGTGCCCTAATCTTAACCGGGACACTAACACTAACCCTTGCCCTCACACGAACGCTAACCCTAAAGCACTGTCGTACCCTAAGCTGTACCCTAATCCCTCTGCATTCCTTAACCCTAACCCTAACCCGAATCCTAACCCTGACCCTCACCCGAAGCCTTACCCTCACCCGTGCCCTAATCTTAACCAGGACACCAACACTAACTCGTGCCATCACACGTACGCTAAACATTAAGTGTTGTCGTACCCTAAATTGTACCCTAATCCCTCCCCATTCCTTAACACTAACCCTAACCCCATCCCTAAACCTGACCCACTTCCGATGCCCTACCCTAACCAATGCCCTAAACTTAACCTGTACAAAAACACTAACTCATGCCCTCAAACGTACGCTAACCCTTAAGCATTGTTGTACCCTATCCTGTACCCTAATCCCTCCCCATTCCCTAACCCTAACCCTAAGCGAAACCCTGAACGTGACCCTTTTCCGAGGCCTTACCCTCATCGGTGCCGTTGTCTTAACCAGTACACCAACACTAACTCGTGCCCTCACACTTACGCTAACCCTTAAGCATTGTCGTACCCTAACCTGTACCCTAATCCCTCTCCATTCCCTAACCCTAACCCTAACCCGAATCCTAACTCTGACCCTCACCCGAAGCCTTACCCTCACCCGTGCCCTAATCTTAACCAGGACACCAAGACTAACTCGTGCCCTCAAACGTACGCTAACACTAAACCGCAGTGGTACCCTAACCTGTACCCTAATCCCTCTCCATTCCCTAACCCTAACCCTAACCTGAAACCTAACCATGACACTCACCCGAAACTTTACCCTCACCCGTGTCCTAATTTTAACCAGTACATCAACACTAACCCATGCCCTCTAACGTACGCCAACCCTAAGCCATTGCCCTACCCTAACCTGTACCCTAATAAATCCCCATTCCCTAACCCTAACCCTAACCCTAACCCTTAACGTGACCCTCTTCCGAGGCCTTACCCTCACCCGTGCCCTAATCGTAAGCAGTACACTAACACTAACAAGTGACCTCACACGTACGCTAAACCTTAAGCGTTCTGGTACCCTAAACTGTGCCCTAATATCTCCCCATTCCTTAACCCTAACCCTAACCCGAATTCTAACCCTGACCCTCACCCGAAGCCTTACCCTCACCCGTGCCCTAATCTTAACCAGGACACCAACACTAACTCGTGCCCTCACACGTACGCTAAACCTTAAGCGTTGTCGTACCCTAAATTGTACCCTAATCCCTCCCCATTCCTTAACCCTAACCCTAACCCCATCCCTAAACCTGATCCACTTCCGATGCGCTACCCTAACCAATGCCCTAATCTTAACCAGTACACAAACACTAACTCATCCCCTCAAACGTACGCTAACCCTTAAGCATTGTCGTACCCTATCCTGTACCCTAATCCCTCCCCATTCCCTAACCCTAACCCTAAGCGAAACCCTGAACATGACCCTTTTCCGAGGCCTTACCCTCATCGGTGCCGTTGTCTTAACCAGTACACCAACACTAACTCGTGCCCTCACACTTACGCTAACCCTTAAGCATTGTCGTACCCTAACCTGTACCCTAATCCCTCTCCATTCCCTAATCCTAACCCTAACCCGAATCCTAACCCTGACCCTCACCCGAAGCCTTACCCTCACCCGTGCCCTAATCTTAACCAGGACACCAAGACTAACTCGTGCCCTCAAACGTACGCTAACACTAAACCGCAGCGGTACCCTAACCTGTACCCTAATCCCTCTCCATTTTCTAACCCTAACCCTAACCTGAAACATAACCATGACACTCACCCGAAACTTTACCCTCACCCGTGTCCTAATTTTAACCAGTACATCAACACTAACCCATGCCCTCTAACGTACGCCAACCCTAAGCCATTGCCGTACCCTAACCTGTACCCTAATCAATCCCCATTCCCTAACCCTAACCCTAACCCTAACCCTTAACGTGACCCTCTTCAGAGGCCTTACCCTCACCCGTGCCCTAATCGTAAGCAGTAGACTAACACTAACTAGTGACCTCACACGTACGCTAAACCTTAAGCGTTGTGGTACTCTAAACTGTGCCCTAATATCTCCCCATTCCCTAACCCTAACCCTAACCCGAATTCTATCGCTGACCCTCACCCGAAACCTTACCCTCACCCGTGCCCTAATCTTAACCAGGACACCAACACTAACTTGTGCCCTCACACGTACGCTAACCCTTAATCGTCGTCGTACCCTAAACTGTACCCTAATCCCTCCCCATTCCCTAACCCTAACCCTAACCCGAATCCTAACCCTGACCCTCACCTGAAGCCTTACCCTCACCCGTGCCCTAATCTTAACCAGGACACTGACACTAACCCTTGCCCTCACACGGACGCTTACCCTTAAGCACTGTCGTACCCTAAGCTGTACCCTAATCCCTCTGCATTCCTTAACCCTAACCCTAACCCGAATCCTAACCCTGACACTCACCCGAAGCCTTACCCTCACCCGTGCCCTAATCTTAACCAGGACACCAACACTAACTCGTGCCCTCACACGTACGCTAAACCTTAAGCGTTGTCGTACACTAAATTGTACCCTAATCCCTCCCCATTCCTTAACCCTAACCCTAACCCCATCCCTAATCCTGACCCACTTCCGATGCCCTACCCTAACCAATGCCCTAATCTTAACTAGTACACAAACACTAACTCATGCCCTCAAACGTATGCTAACCCTTAAGCATTGTCGTACCCTATCCTGTACCCTAATCCCTCCCCGTTCCCTAACCCTAACCCTAAGCGAAACCCTGAACGTGACCCTTTTCCGAGGCCTTACCCTCATCGGTGCCGTTGTCTTAACCAGTACACCAACACTAACTCGTGCCCTCACACTTATGCTAACACTTAAGCATTGTCGTACCCTAACTTGTACCCTAATCCCTCTCCATTCCCTAACCCTAACCCTAACCCGAATCCTAACCCTGACCCTCACCCGAAGCCTTACCCTCACCCGTGCCCTAATCTTAACCAGGACACCAAGACTAACTCGTGCCCTCGAACGTACGCTAACACTAAACCGCAGTGGTACCCTAACCTGTACCCTAATCCCTCTCCATTCCCTAACCCTAACCCTAACCTGAAACCTAACCATGACACTCACCCGAAACTTTACCCTCACCCGTGTCCTAATTTTAACCAGTACATCAACACTAACCCATGCCCTCTAACGTACGCCAACCCTAAGCCATTGCCGTACCCTAACCTGTACCCTAATCAATCCCCATTCCCTAACCCTAACCCTAACCCTAACCCTTAACGTGACCCTCTTCCGAGGCCTTACCCTCACCCGTGCCCTAATCGTAAGCAGTACACTAACACTAACTAGTGACCTCACACGTACGCTAAACCTTAAGCGTTCTGGTACCCTAAACTGTGCCCTAATATCTCCCCATTCCCTAACCCTAACCCTAACCCGAATTCTATCCCTGACCCTCACCCGAAACATTACCCTCACCCGTGCCCTAATCTTATCCAGGACACCAACACTAACTTGTGCCCTCACACGTACGCTAACCCTTAATCGTTGTCGTACCCTAAGCTGTACCCTAATCCCTCTGCATTCCTTAACCCTAACCCTAACCCGAATCCTAACCCTGACCCTCACCCGAAGCCTTACCCTCACCCGTGCCCTAATCTTAACCAGGACACCAACACTAACTCGTGCCCTCACACGTACGCTAAACCTTAAGCGTTGTCGTACCCTAAATTGTACCCTAATCCCTCCCCATTCCTTAACCCTAACCCTAACCCCATCCCTAAACCTGACCCACTTCCGATGCCCTACCCTAACCAATGCCCTAATCTTAACCAGTACACAAACACTAACTCATGCCCTCAAACGTACGCTAACCCTTAAGCATTGTCGTACCCTATCCTGTACCCTAATCCCTCCCCATTCCCTAACCCTAACCCTAAGCGAAACCCTGAACGCGACCCTTTTCCGAGGCCTTACCCTCATCGGTGCCGTTGTCTTAAACAGTACACCAACACTAACTCGTGCCCTCACACTTACGCTAACCCTTAAGCATTGTCGTACCCTAACCTGTACCCTAATCCCTCTCCATTCCCTAACCCTAACCCTAACCCGAATCCTAACCCTGACCCTCACCCGAAGCCTTACCCTCACCCGTGCCCTAATCTTAACCAGGACACCAAGACTAACTCGTGCCCTCAAACGTACGCTAACACTAAACCGCAGTGGTACCCTAACCTGTACCCTAATCCCTCTCCATTCCCTAACCCTAACCCTAACCTGAAACCTAACCATGACACTCACCCGAAACTTTACCCTCACCCGTGTCCTAATTTTAACCAGTACATCAACACTAACCCATGCCCTCTAACGTACGCCAACCCTAAGCCATTGCCGTACCCTAACCTGTACCCTAATCAATCCCCATTCCCTAACCCTAACCCTAACCCTAACCCTTAACGTGACCCTCTTCCGAGGCCTTACACTCACCCGTGCCCTAATCGTAAGCAGTACACTAACACTAACTAGTGACCTCACACGTACGCTAAACCTTAAGCGTTGTGCTACCCTAAACTGTGCAATAATATCTCCCCATTCCCTAACCCTAACCCTAACCCGATTTCTATCCCTAACCCTCACCCGAAACCTTACCCTCACCCGTGCCCTAATCTTATCCAGGACACCAACACTAACTTGTGCCCTCACACGTAAGCTAACCCTTAATCGTTGTCGTACCCTAAACTGTAGCCTAATCCCTCCCCATTCCCTAACCCTAACCCTAACCCGAATCCTAACCCTGACCCTCACCTGAAGCCTTACTCTCACCCGTGCCCTAATCTTAACCAGGACACTAACACTAGCCCTTGCCCTCACACGAACGCTAACCCTTAAGCACTGTCGTACCCTAAGCTGTACCCTAATCCCTCTGCATTCCTTAACCCTAACCCTAACCCGAATCCTAACCCTGACCCTCACCCGAAGCCTTACCCTCACCCGTGCCCTAATCTTAACCAGGACACCAACACTAACTCGTGCCCTCACACGTACGCTAAACCTTAAGCGTTGTCGTTCCCTAAATTGTACCCTAATCCCTCCCCATTCCTTAACCCTAACCCTAACCCCATCCCTAAACCTGATCCACTTCCGATGCGCTACCCTAACCAATGCCCTAATCTTAACCAGTACACAAACACAAACTCATGCCCTCAAACGTACGCTAACCCTTAAGCATTGTCGTACCCTATCCTGTACCCTAATCCCTCCCCATTCCCTAACCCTAACCCTAAGCGAAACCCTGAACGTGACCCTTTTCCGAGGCCTTACCCTCATCGGTGCCGTTGTCTTAACCAGTACACCAACACTAACTCGTGCCCTCACACTTACGCTAACCCTTCAGCATTGTCGTACCCTAACCTGTACCCTAATCCCTCTCCATTCCCTAACCCTAACCCTAACCTGAAACCTAACAATGACACTCACCCGAAACTTTACCCTCACCCGTGTCCTAATTTTAACCAGTACATCAACACTAACCCATGCCCTCTAACGTACACCAACCCTAAGCCATTGCCGTACCCTAACCTGTACCCTAATTAATGCCCATTCCATAACCCTAACCCTAACCCTAACCCTTAACGTGACCCTTGTCCGAGGCCTTACCCTCACCCGTGCCCTAATCGTAAGCAGTACACTAACACTAACTAGTGACCTCACACGTACGCTAAACATTAAGCGTTGTGGTACCCTAAACTGTGCCCTAATATCTCCCCATTCCCTAACCCTAAACCTAACCCGAATTGTATCCCTGACCCTCACCCGAAACCTTACCCTCACCCGTGCCCTAATCTTAACCAGGACACCAACACTAACTTGTGCCCTCACACGTACGCTAACCCTTAATCGTTGTTGTACCCTAAACTGTACCCTAATCCCTCCCCATTCCCTAACCCTAACCCTAACCCGAATCCTAACCCTGACCCTCACCTGAAGCCTTACCCTCACCCGTGCCCTAATCTTAACCAGGACACCAACACTAACTCGTGCCCTCACACGTACGCTAAACCTTAAGCGTTGAGGTAGACTAAATTGTACCCTAATCCCTCCCCATTCCTTAACCCTAACCCTAACTCCATCCCTAAACCTGACCCACTTCCGATGCCCTACCCTAACCAATGCCCTAATCTTAACCAGGACACAAACACTAACTCATGCCCTCAAACGTACGCTAACCCTTAAGCATTGTCGTACACTATCCTGTACCCTAATCCCTCCCCATTCCCTAACCCTAACCCTAAGCGAAACCCTGAACGTGACCCTTTTCCGAGGCCTTACCCTCATCGGTGCCGTTGTCTTAACCAGTACACCAACACTAACTCGTGCCCTCACACTTACGCTAACCCTTAAGCATTGTCGTACCCTAACCTGTACCCTAATCCCTCTGCATTCCTTAACCCTAACCCTAACCCGAATTCTAACCCTGACCCTCACCCGAAGCCTTACCCTCACCCGTGCCCTAATCTTAACCAGGACACCAAGACTAACTCGTGCCCTCAAACGTACGCTAACACTAAACCGCAGCGGTACCCTAACCTGTACCCTAATCCCTCTCCATTTTCTAACCCTAACCCTAACCTGAAACCTAACCATGACACTCACCCGAAACTTTACCCTCACCCGTGTCCTAATTTTAACCAGTACATCAACACTAACCCATGCCCTCTAACGTACGCCAACCCTAAGCCATTGCCGTACCCTAACCTGTACCCTAATCAATCCCCATTCCCTAACCCTAACCCTAACCCTAACCCTTAACGTGACCCTCTTCAGAGGCCTTACCCTCACCCGTGCCCTAATCGTAAGCAGTAGACTAACACTAACTAGTGACCTCACACGTACGCTAAACCTTAAGCGTTGTGGTACTCTAAACTGTGCCCTAATATCTCCCCATTCCCTAACCCTAACCCTAACCCGAATTCTATCGCTGACCCTCACCCGAAACCTTACCCTCACCCGTGCCCTAATCTTAACCAGGACACCAACAATAACTTGTGCCCTCACACGTACGCTAACCCTTAATCGTCGTCGTACCCTAAACTGTACCCTAATCCCTCCCCATTCCCTAACCCTAACCCTAACCCGAATCCTAACCCTGACCCTCACCTGAAGCCTTACCCTCACCCGTGCCCTAATCTTAACCAGGACACTGACACTAACCCTTGCCCTCACACGGACGCTTACCCTTAAGCACTGTCGTACCCTAAGCTGTACCCTAATCCCTCTGCATTCCTTAACCCTAACCCTAACCCGAATCCTAACCCTGACACTCACCCGAAGCCTTACCCTCACCCGTGCCCTAATCTTAACCAGGACACCAACACTAACTCGTGCCCTCACACGTACGCTAAACCTTAAGCGTTGTCGTACACTAAATTGTACCCTAATCCCTCCCCATTCCTTAACCCTAACCCTAACCCCATCCCTAATCCTGACCCACTTCCGATGCCCTACCCTAACCAATGCCCTAATCTTAACTAGTACACAAACACTAACTCATGCCCTCAAACGTATGCTAACCCTTAAGCATTGTCGTACCCTATCCTGTACCCTAATCCCTCCCCGTTCCCTAACCCTAACCCTAAGCGAAACCCTGAACGTGACCCTTTTCCGAGGCCTTACCCTCATCGGTGCCGTTGTCTTAACCAGTACACCAACACTAACTCGTGCCCTCACACTTATGCTAACACTTAAGCATTGTCGTACCCTAACTTGTACCCTAATCCCTCTCCATTCCCTAACCCTAACCCTAACCCGAATCCTAACCCTGACCCTCACCCGAAGCCTTACCCTCACCCGTGCCCTAATCTTAACCAGGACACCAAGACTAACTCGTGCCCTCGAACGTACGCTAACACTAAACCGCAGTGGTACCCTAACCTGTACCCTAATCCCTCTCCATTCCCTAACCCTAACCCTAACCTGAAACCTAACCATGACACTCACCCGAAACTTTACCCTCACCCGTGTCCTAATTTTAACCAGTACATCAACACTAACCCATGCCCTCTAACGTACGCCAACCCTAAGCCATTGCCGTACCCTAACCTGTACCCTAATCAATCCCCATTCCCTAACCCTAACCCTAACCCTAACCCTTAACGTGACCCTCTTCCGAGGCCTTACCCTCACCCGTGCCCTAATCGTAAGCAGTACACTAACACTAACTAGTGACCTCACACGTACGCTAAACCTTAAGCGTTCTGGTACCCTAAACTGTGCCCTAATATCTCCCCATTCCCTAACCCTAACCCTAACCCGAATTCTATCCCTGACCCTCACCCGAAACATTACCCTCACCCGTGCCCTAATCTTATCCAGGACACCAACACTAACTTGTGCCCTCACACGTACGCTAACCCTTAATCGTTGTCGTACCCTAAGCTGTACCCTAATCCCTCTGCATTCCTTAACCCTAACCCTAACCCGAATCCTAACCCTGACCCTCACCCGAAGCCTTACCCTCACCCGTGCCCTAATCTTAACCAGGACACCAACACTAACTCGTGCCCTCACACGTACGCTAAACCTTAAGCGTTGTCGTACCCTAAATTGTACCCTAATCCCTCCCCATTCCTTAACCCTAACCCTAACCCCATCCCTAAACCTGACCCACTTCCGATGCCCTACCCTAACCAATGCCCTAATCTTAACCAGTACACAAACACTAACTCATGCCCTCAAACGTACGCTAACCCTTAAGCATTGTCGTACCCTATCCTGTACCCTAATCCCTCCCCATTCCCTAACCCTAACCCTAAGCGAAACCCTGAACGCGACCCTTTTCCGAGGCCTTACCCTCATCGGTGCCGTTGTCTTAAACAGTACACCAACACTAACTCGTGCCCTCACACTTACGCTAACCCTTAAGCATTGTCGTACCCTAACCTGTACCCTAATCCCTCTCCATTCCCTAACCCTAACCCTAACCCGAATCCTAACCCTGACCCTCACCCGAAGCCTTACCCTCACCCGTGCCCTAATCTTAACCAGGACACCAAGACTAACTCGTGCCCTCAAACGTACGCTAACACTAAACCGCAGTGGTACCCTAACCTGTACCCTAATCCCTCTCCATTCCCTAACCCTAACCCTAACCTGAAACCTAACCATGACACTCACCCGAAACTTTACCCTCACCCGTGTCCTAATTTTAACCAGTACATCAACACTAACCCATGCCCTCTAACGTACGCCAACCCTAAGCCATTGCCGTACCCTAACCTGTACCCTAATCAATCCCCATTCCCTAACCCTAACCCTAACCCTAACCCTTAACGTGACCCTCTTCCGAGGCCTTACACTCACCCGTGCCCTAATCGTAAGCAGTACACTAACACTAACTAGTGACCTCACACGTACGCTAAACCTTAAGCGTTGTGCTACCCTAAACTGTGCCCTAATATCTCCCCATTCCCTAACCCTAACCCTAACCCGATTTCTATCCCTAACCCTCACCCGAAACCTTACCCTCACCCGTGCCCTAATCTTATCCAGGACACCAACACTAACTTGTGCCCTCACACGTAAGCTAACCCTTAATCGTTGTCGTACCCTAAACTGTAGCCTAATCCCTCCCCATTCCCTAACCCTAACCCTAACCCGAATCCTAACCCTGACCCTCACCTGAAGCCTTACTCTCACCCGTGCCCTAATCTTAACCAGGACACTAACACTAGCCCTTGCCCTCACACGAACGCTAACCCTTAAGCACTGTCGTACCCTAAGCTGTACCCTAATCCCTCTGCATTCCTTAACCCTAACCCTAACCCGAATCCTAACCCTGACCCTCACCCGAAGCCTTACCCTCACCCGTGCCCTAATCTTAACCAGGACACCAGCACTAACTCGTGCCCTCACACGTACGCTAAACCTTAAGCGTTGTCGTTCCCTAAATTGTACCCTAATCCCTCCCCATTCCTTAACCCTAACCCTAACCCCATCCCTAAACCTGATCCACTTCCGATGCGCTACCCTAACCAATGCCCTAATCTTAACCAGTACACAAACACAAACTCATGCCCTCAAACGTACGCTAACCCTTAAGCATTGTCGTACCCTATCCTGTACCCTAATCCCTCCCCATTCCCTAACCCTAACCCTAAGCGAAACCCTGAACGTGACCCTTTTCCGAGGCCTTACCCTCATCGGTGCCGTTGTCTTAACCAGTACACCAACACTAACTCGTGCCCTCACACTTACGCTAACCCTTCAGCATTGTCGTACCCTAACCTGTACCCTAATCCCTCTCCATTCCCTAACCCTAACCCTAACCTGAAACCTAACAATGACACTCACCCGAAACTTTACCCTCACCCGTGTCCTAATTTTAACCAGTACATCAACACTAACCCATGCCCTCTAACGTACACCAACCCTAAGCCATTGCCGTACCCTAACCTGTACCCTAATTAATGCCCATTCCATAACCCTAACCCTAACCCTAACCCTTAACGTGACCCTTGTCCGAGGCCTTACCCTCACCCGTGCCCTAATCGTAAGCAGTACACTAACACTAACTAGTGACCTCACACGTACGCTAAACATTAAGCGTTGTGGTACCCTAAACTGTGCCCTAATATCTCCCCATTCCCTAACCCTAAACCTAACCCGAATTGTATCCCTGACCCTCACCCGAAACCTTACCCTCACCCGTGCCCTAATCTTAACCAGGACACCAACACTAACTTGTGCCCTCACACGTACGCTAACCCTTAATCGTTGTTGTACCCTAAACTGTACCCTAATCCCTCCCCATTCCCTAACCCTAACCCTAACCCGAATCCTAACCCTGACCCTCACCTGAAGCCTTACCCTCACCCGTGCCCTAATCTTAACCAGGACACCAACACTAACTCGTGCCCTCACACGTACGCTAAACCTTAAGCGTTGAGGTAGACTAAATTGTACCCTAATCCCTCCCCATTCCTTAACCCTAACCCTAACTCCATCCCTAAACCTGACCCACTTCCGATGCCCTACCCTAACCAATGCCCTAATCTTAACCAGGACACAAACACTAACTCATGCCCTCAAACGTACGCTAACCCTTAAGCATTGTCGTACACTATCCTGTACCCTAATCCCTCCCCATTCCCTAACCCTAACCCTAAGCGAAACCCTGAACGTGACCCTTTTCCGAGGCCTTACCCTCATCGGTGCCGTTGTCTTAACCAGTACACCAACACTAACTCGTGCCCTCACACTTACGCTAACCCTTAAGCATTGTCGTACCCTAACCTGTACCCTAATCCCTCTGCATTCCTTAACCCTAACCCTAACCCGAATTCTAACCCTGACCCTCACCCGAAGCCTTACCCTCACCCGTGCCCTAATCTTAACCAGGACACCAAGACTAACTCGTGCCCTCAAACGTACGCTAACACTAAACCGCAGCGGTACCCTAACCTGTACCCTAATCCCTCTCCATTTTCTAACCCTAACCCTAACCTGAAACCTAACCATGACACTCACCCGAAACTTTACCCTCACCCGTGTCCTAATTTTAACCAGTACATCAACACTAACCCATGCCCTCTAACGTACGCCAACCCTAAGCCATTGCCGTACCCTAACCTGTACCCTAATCAATCCCCATTCCCTAACCCTAACCCTAACCCTAACCCTTAACGTGACCCTCTTCAGAGGCCTTACCCTCACCCGTGCCCTAATCGTAAGCAGTAGACTAACACTAACTAGTGACCTCACACGTACGCTAAACCTTAAGCGTTGTGGTACTCTAAACTGTGCCCTAATATCTCCCCATTCCCTAACCCTAACCCTAACCCGAATTCTATCGCTGACCCTCACCCGAAACCTTACCCTCACCCGTGCCCTAATCTTAACCAGGACACCAACACTAACTTGTGCCCTCACACGTACGCTAACCCTTAATCGTCGTCGTACCCTAAACTGTACCCTAATCCCTCCCCATTCCCTAACCCTAACCCTAACCCGAATCCTAACCCTGACCCTCACCTGAAGCCTTACCCTCACCCGTGCCCTAATCTTAACCAGGACACTGACACTAACCCTTGCCCTCACACGGACGCTTACCCTTAAGCACTGTCGTACCCTAAGCTGTACCCTAATCCCTCTGCATTCCTTAACCCTAACCCTAACCCGAATCCTAACCCTGACACTCACCCGAAGCCTTACCCTCACCCGTGCCCTAATCTTAACCAGGACACCAACACTAACTCGTGCCCTCACACGTACGCTAAACCTTAAGCGTTGTCGTACACTAAATTGTACCCTAATCCCTCCCCATTCCTTAACCCTAACCCTAACCCCATCCCTAATCCTGACCCACTTCCGATGCCCTACCCTAACCAATGCCCTAATCTTAACTAGTACACAAACACTAACTCATGCCCTCAAACGTATGCTAACCCTTAAGCATTGTCGTACCCTATCCTGTACCCTAATCCCTCCCCGTTCCCTAACCCTAACCCTAAGCGAAACCCTGAACGTGACCCTTTTCCGAGGCCTTACCCTCATCGGTGCCGTTGTCTTAACCAGTACACCAACACTAACTCGTGCCCTCACACTTATGCTAACACTTAAGCATTGTCGTACCCTATCCTGTACCCTAATCCCTCCCCGTTCCCTAACCCTAACCCTAAGCGAAACCCTGAACGTGACCCTTTTCCGAGGCCTTACCCTCATCGGTGCCGTTGTCTTAACCAGTACACCAACACTAACTCGTGCCCTCACACTTATGCTAACACTTAAGCATTGTCGTACCCTAACTTGTACCCTAATCCCTCTCCATTCCCTAACCCTAACCCTAACCCGAATCCTAACCCTGACCCTCACCCGAAGCCTTACCCTCACCCGTGCCCTAATCTTAACCAGGACACCAAGACTAACTCGTGCCCTCGAACGTACGCTAACACTAAACCGCAGTGGTACCCTAACCTGTACCCTAATCCCTCTCCATTCCCTAACCCTAACCCTAACCTGAAACCTAACCATGACACTCACCCGAAACTTTACCCTCACCCGTGTCCTAATTTTAACCAGTACATCAACACTAACCCATGCCCTCTAACGTACGCCAACCCTAAGCCATTGCCGTACCCTAACCTGTACCCTAATCAATCCCCATTCCCTAACCCTAACCCTAACCCTAACCCTTAACGTGACCCTCTTCCGAGGCCTTACCCTCACCCGTGCCCTAATCGTAAGCAGTACACTAACACTAACTAGTGACCTCACACGTACGCTAAACCTTAAGCGTTCTGGTACCCTAAACTGTGCCCTAATATCTCCCCATTCCCTAACCCTAACCCTAACCCGAATTCTATCCCTGACCCTCACCCGAAACATTACCCTCACCCGTGCCCTAATCTTATCCAGGACACCAACACTAACTTGTGCCCTCACACGTACGCTAACCCTTAATCGTTGTCGTACCCTAAGCTGTACCCTAATCCCTCTGCATTCCTTAACCCTAACCCTAACCCGAATCCTAACCCTGACCCTCACCCGAAGCCTTACCCTCACCCGTGCCCTAATTTTAACCAGGACACCAACACTAACTCCTGCCCTAACACGTACGCTAAACCTTAAGCGTTGTCGTACCCTAAATTGTACCCTAATCCCTCCCCATTCCTTAACCCTAACCCTAACCCCCTCCCTAAACCTGATCCACTTCCGATGCGCTAACTAACCAATGCCCTAATCTTAACCAGTACACAAACACTAACTCATGCCCTCAAACGTACGCTAACCCTTAAGCATTGTCGTACCCTATCCTGTACCCTAATCCCTCCCCATTCCCTAACCCTAACCCTAAGCGAAACCCTGAACGTGACCCTTTTCCGAGTCCTTACCCTCATCGGTGCCGTTGTCTTAACCAGTACACCAACACTAACTCGTGCCCTCACACTTACGCTAACCCTTAAGCATTGTCGTACCCTAACCTGTACCCTAATCCCTCTCCATTCCCTAAACCTAACCCTAACCCGAAACCTAACCCTGACCGTCACCCGAAGCCTTACCCTCACCCGTGCCCTAATCTTAACCAGGACAACAAGACTAACTCGTGCCCTCAAACGTACGCTAACACTAAACCGCAGCGGTACCCTAACCTGTACCCTAATCCCTCTCCATTCCCTAACTCTAACCCTAACCTGAAACCTAACCATGACACTCACCCGAAACTTTACCCTCACCCGTGTCCTAATTTTAACCAGTACATCAACACTAACCCATGCCCTCTAACGTACGCCAACCCTAAGCCATTGCCGTACCCTAACCTGTACCCTAATCAATCCCCATTCCCTAACCCTAACCCTAACCCTAACCCTTAACGTGACCCTCTTCCCAGGCCTTACCCTCACCCGTGCCCTAATCGTAAGCAGTAGACTAACACTAACTAGTGACCTCACACGTACGCTAAACCTTAAGCGTTGTGGTACTCTAAACTGTGCCCTAATATCTCCCCATTCCCTAACCCTAACCCTAACCCGAATTCTATCCCTGACCCTCACCCGAAACCTTACCCTCACCCGTTCCGTAATCTTAACCTGAACACCAACACTAACTTGTGCCCTCACACGTACGCTAACCCTTAATCGTCGTCGTACCCTAAACTGTACCCTAATCCCTCCCCATTCCTTAACCCTAACCCTAAACCGAATCCTAACCCTGACCCTCACCTGAAGCCTTACCCTCACCCGTGCCCTAATCTTAACCAGGACACTAACACTAAACCTTGCCCTCACACGAACGCTTACCCTTAAGCACTGTCGGACCCTAAGCTGTACACTAATCCCTCTGCATTCCTTAACCCTAACCCTAACCCGAATCATAACCCTGACCCTCACCCGAAGCCTTACCCTCACCCGTGCCCTAATCTTAACCAGGACACCAACACTAACTCGTGCCCTCACACGTACGCTAAACCTTAAGCGTTGTCGTACCCTAAATTGTACCCTAATCCCTCCCCATTCCTTAACCCTAACCCTAACCTGATCCTTAAACCTGACCCACCTCCGATGCCCTACCCTAACCAATGCCCTAATCTTAACCAGTACACAAACAATAACTCATGCCCTCAAACGTACGCTAACCCTTAAGCATTGTCGTACCCTATCCTGTACCCTAATCCCTCCCCATTCCCTAACCCTAACCCTAAGCGAAACCCTGAACGTGACCCTTTTCCGAGGCCTTACCCTCATCGGTGCCGTTGTCTTAACCAGTACACCAACACTAACTCATGCCCTCACACTTACGCTAACCCTTAAGCATTGTCGTACCCTAACCTGTACCCTAATCCCTCTCCATTCCCTAACCCTAACCCTAACCCGAATCCTAACCCTGACCCTCACCCGAACCCTTACCCTCACCCGTGCCCTAATCTTAACCAGGACACCAAGACTAACTCGTGCCCTCAAACGTACGCTAACACTAAACCGCAGTGGTACCCTAACCTGTACCCTAATCCCTCTCCATTCCCTAACCCTAACCCTAACCTGAAACCTAACCATGACACTCACCCGAAACTTTACCCTCACCCGTGTCCTAACTTTAACCAGTACATCAACACTAACCCATGCCCTCTAACGTACGCCAACCCTAAGCCATTGCCGTACCCTAACCTGTACCCTAATCAATCCCCATTCCCTAACCCTAACCTTAACCCTAACCCTTAACGTGACCCTCTTCCGAGGCCTTACCCTCACCCGTGCCATAATCGTAAGCAGTACACTAACACTAACTAGTGACCTCACACGTACGCTAAACCTTAAGCGTTGTGGTACCCTAAACTGTGCCCTAATATATCCCCATTCCTTAACCCTAACCCTAACCCGAATCCTAACCCTGACCCTCACCCGAAGCCTTACCCTCACCCGTGCCCTAATCTTAACCAGGACACCAACACTAAATCGTGCCCTCACACGTACGCTAAACCTTAAGCGTTGTCGTACCCTAAATTGTACCCTAATCCCTCCCCATTCCTTAACCCTAACCCTAACCTGATCCCTAAACCTGACCCACCTCCGATGCCCTACCCTAACCAATGCCCTAATCTTAACCAGTACACAAACACTAACTCATGCCCTCAAACCTACGCTAACCCTTAAGGATTGTCGTACCCTATCCTGTACCCTAATCCCTCCCCATTCCCTAACCCTAACCCTAAGCGAAACCCTAAACGTGACCCTTTTCCGAGGCCTTACTCTCATCGGTGCCGTTGTCTTAACCAGTACACCAACACGAACTCGTGCCCTCACACTTACGCTAACCCTTAAGCATTGTCGTACCCTAACCTGTTCCCTAATCCCTCTCCATTCCCTAAACCTAACCCTAACCCGAATCCTAACCGTGACCCTCACCCGAAGCCTTACCCTCACCCGTGCCCTAATCTTAACCAGGACACCAACACTATCTCTTCCCCTCACACGTACGCTAAACCTTAAGCGTTGTCGTACCCTAAATTATACCCTAATCCCTCCCCATTCCTTAACCCTAACCCTAACCCCATCCCTAAACCTGACCCACTTCCGATGCCCTACCCTAACCAATGCCCTAATCCTAACCAGTACACAAACACTAACTCATGCCCTCAAACGTACGCTAACCCTTAAGCATTGTCGTACGCTATCCTGTACCCTCTTCCCTCCCCATTCCCTAACCGTAACCCTAAGCGAAACCCTGAACGTGACCCTTTTCCGAGACCTTACCCTCATCGGTGCCGTTGTCTTAACCAGTACACCAACACTAAGTGGTGCCCTCACACTTACGCTAACCCTTAAGCATTGTCGTACACTAACCTGTACCCTAATCCCTCTCCATTCCCTAACCCTAACCCTAACCTGAAACCTAACCATGACACTCACCCGAAACTTTACCCTCACCCGTGTCCTAATTTTAACCAGTACATCAACACTAACCCATGCATTCTAACGTACGCCAACCCTAAGCCATTGCCGTACCCTAACCTGTACCCTAATCAAACCCATTCCCTAACACTAACCCTAACCCTAACCCTTAACGTGACCCTCTTCCGAGGCCTTACCCTCACCCGTGCCCTAATCGTAAGCAGTACACTAACACTAACTAGTGACCTCACACGTACGCTAAACCTTAAGCGTTGTGGTACCCTAAACTGTGCCCTAATATCTCCCCATTCCCTAACCCTAACCCTAACCCGAATTCTATCCCTGACCCTCACCCGAAACCTTACCCTCACCCGTGCCCTAATCTTAACCAGGACACAAACACTAACTTGTGTCCTCACACGTACGCTAACCCTTAATCGTTGTCGTACCCTAAACTGTACCCTAATCCCTCCCCATTCCCTAACCCTAACCCTAACCCGAATCCTAACCCTGACCCTCACCTGAAGCCTTAGCCTCACCCGTGCCCTAATCTTAACCAGGACACTAACACTCAACCTTGCCCTCACACGAATGCTAACCCTTAAGCACTGTCGTACCCTAAGCTGTACCCTAATCCCTCTGCATTCCTTAACCCTAACCCTAACCCGAATCCTAACTCTGACACTCACCCGAAGCCTTACCCTCACCCGTGCCCTAATCTTAACCAGGACACCAACACTAAATCGTGCCCTCACACGTACGCTAAACCTTAAGCGTTGTCGTACCCTACATTGTACCCTAATCCCTCCCCATTCCTTAACCCTAACCCTAACCTGATCCCTAAACCTGACCCACCTCCGATGCCCTACCCTAACCAATGCCCTAATCATAAGCAGTACACAAACACTAACTCATGCCCTCAAACGTACGCTAACCCTTAAGCATTGTCGTACCCTATCCTGTACCCTAATCCCTCCCCATTCCCTAACCCTAACCCTAAGCGAAACCCTGAACGTGACCCTTTTCCGAGGCCTTACCCTCATCGGTGCCGTTTTCTTAACCAGTACACCAACACTAACTTGTGCCCTCACACTTACGCTAACCCTTAAGCATTGTCGTACCCTAACCTGTACCCTAATCCCTCTCCATTCCCTAACCCTAACCCTAAACCGAATCCTAACCCTGACCCTCACCCGAAGCCTTACCCTCACCCGTGCCCTAATCTTAACCAGGACACCAAGACTAACTCGTGCCCTCAAACGTACGCTAACACTAAACCGCAGTGGTACCCTAACCTGTACCCTAATCCCTCTCCATTCCCTAACCCTAACCCTAACCTGAAACCTAACCATGACACTCACCCGAAACTTTACCCTCACCCGTGTCCTAATTTTAACAAGTACATCAAAACTAACGCATGCCCTCTAACGTACGCCAACCCTAAGCCATTGCCGTACCCTAACCTGTACCCTAATCAATCCCCATTCCCTAACCCTAACCCTAACCCTAACCCTTAACGTGACCCTCTTCCGAGGCCTTACCCTCACCAGTGCCCTAATCGTAAGCAGTACACTAACACTAACTAGTGACCTCACACGTACGCTAAACCTTAAGCGTTGTGCTACCCTAAACTGTGCCCTAATATATCCCCATTCCCTAACCCTAACCCTAACCCGAATTCTATCCCTGACCCTCACCCGAAACCTTACCCTCACCCGTGCCCTAATCTTAACCAGGACACCAACACTAACTTGTGCCCTCACACGTAGGCTAACCCTTAATCGTTGTCGTACCCTAAACTGTACCCTAATCCCTCCCCATTCCCTAACCCTAACCCTAACCCGAATCCTAACCCTGACCCTCACCTGAAGCCTTACCGTCACCCGTGCCCTAATCTTAACCAGGACACTAACACTAACCCTTGCCCTCACACGAATGCTAACCCTTAAGCACTGTCGTACCCTAAGCTGTACCCTAATCCCTCTGCATTCCTTAACCCTAACCCTAACCCGAATCCTAACCCTGACCCTCACCCGAAGCCTTACCCTCACCCGTGCCCTAATCTTAACCAGGACACCAAGACTAACTCGTGCTCTCAAACGTACGCTAACACTAAACCGCAGCGGTACCCTAACCTGTACCCTAATCCCTCTCCATTCCCTAACCCTAACCCTAACCTGAAACCTAACCATGACACTCACCCGAAACTTTACCCTCACCCGTGTCCTAATTTTAACCAGTACATCAACACTAACCCATGCCCTCTAACGTACTCCCACCCTAAGCCATTGCCGTACCCTAACCTGTACCCTAATCAAACCCATTCCCTAACCCTAACCCTATCCCTAACCCTTAACGTGACCCTCTTCCGAGGCCTTACTCTCACCCGTGCCCTAATCGTAAGCAGTACACTAACACTAACTAGTGACCTCACACGTACGCTAAACCTTAAGCGTTGTGCTACCCTAAACTGTGCCCTAATATCTCCCCATTCCCTAACCCTAACCCTAACCCGAATTCTATCCCTGACCCTCACCCGAATCCTTACTCTCACCCGTGCCCTAATCTTAACCAGGACACCAACACTAACTTGTGTCCTCACACGTACGCTAACCCTTAATCGTTGTCGTACCCTAAACTGTACCCTAATCCCTCCCCATTCCCTAACCCTAACCCTAACCCGAATCCTAACCCTGAACCTCACCTGAAGCCTTAGCCTCACCCGTGCCCTAATCTTAACCAGGACACTAACACTAACCCTTGCCCTCACACGAACGCTAACCCTTAAGCACTGTCGTACCCTAAACTGTACCCTAATCCCTCCCCATTCCCTAACCCTAACCCTAACCCGAATCCTAACCCTGACCCTCACCTGAAGCCTTAGCCTCACCCGTGCCCTAATCTTAACCAGGACACTAACACTCAACCTTGCCATCACACTAATGCTAACCCTTAAGCACTGTCGTACCCTAAGCTGTACCCTAATCCCTCTGCATTCCTTAACCCTAACCCTACCCCGAATCCTAACCCTGACCCTCACCCGAAGCCTTACCCTCACCCGTGCCCTAATCTTAACCAGGACACCAACACTAAATCGTGCCCTCACACGTACGCTAAACCTTAAGCGTTGTCATACCCTAAATTGTACCCTAATCCCTCCCCATTGCTTAACCCTAACCCTAACCTGATCCCTAAACCTGACCCACCTCCGATGCCCTACCCTAACCAATGCCCTAATCTTAACCAGTACACAAACACTAACTCATGCCCTCAAACGTACGCTAACCCTTAAGCATTGTCGTACCCTATCCTGTACCCTAATCCCTGCCCATTCCCTAAACCTAACCCTAAGCAAAACCCTGAACGTGACCCTTTTCCGAGGCCTTACTCTCATCGGTGCCGTTTTCTTAACCAGTACACCAACACTAACTCGTGCCCTCACACTTACGCTAACCCTTTAGCATTTTCGTACCCTAACCTGTACCCTAATCCCTCTCCATTCCCTAACCCAAACCCTAACCCGAATCCTAACCCTGACCCTCACCCGAAGCCTTACCCTCACCCGTGCCCTAATCTTAACCAGGACACCAAGACTAACTCGTGCCCTCAAACGTACGCTAACACTAAACCGCAGAGGTACCCTAACCTGTACCCTAATCCCTCTCCATTCCCTAACCCTAACCCTAACCTGAAACCTAACCATGACACTCACCCGAAACTTTACCCTTACCCGTGTCCTAATTTTAACCAGTACATCAACACTAACCCATGCCCTCTAACGTACGCCAACCCTAAGCCATTGCCGTACCCTAACCTGTACCCTAATCAATCCCCATTCCCTAACCCTAACCCTTAACGTGACCCTCTTCCGAGTCCTTACCCTCAACCGTGCCCTAATCGTAAGCAGTACACTAACACTAACTAGTGACCTCACACGTACGCTAAACCTTAAGCGTTGTGGTACCCTAAACTGTGCCCTAATATCTCCCCATTTCTTAACCCTAACCCTAACCCGAATCCTAACCCTGACCCTCACCCGAAGCCTTACCCTCACCCGTGCACTAATCTTAACCAGGACACCAACACTAACTCGTGCCCTCACACGTACGCTAAACCTTAAGCGTTGTCGTACCCTAAATTATACCCTAATCCCTCCCCATTCCTTAACCCTAATCCTAACCCCATCCCTAAACCTGACCCACTTCCGATGCCCTACCCTAACCAATGCCCTAAACCTAACCAGTACACAAACACTAACTCATGCCCTCAAACGTACGCTTACCCTTAAGCATTGTCGTACCCTATCCTGTACCCTAATCCCTCCCCATTCCCTAACCCTAACCCTAAGCGAAACCCTGAACGTGACCCTTTTCCGAGACCTTACCCTCATCGGTGCCGTTGTCTTAACCAGTACACCAACACTAAGTGGTGCCCTCACACTTACGCTAACCCTTAAGCATTGTCGTACCCTAACCTGTACCCTAATCCCTCTCCATTCCCTAACCCTAACCCTAACCCGAATCCTAACCCTGACCCTCACCTGAAGCCTTACCCTCACCCGTGCCCTAATCTTAACCAGGACACCAAGACTAACTCGTGCTCTCACACGTACGCTAACACTAAACCGCAGCGGTACCCTAACCTGTACCCTAATCCCTCTCCATTCCCTAACCCTAACCCTAACCTGAAACCTAACCATAACACTCACCCGAAACTTTACCCTCACCCGTGTCCTAATTTTAACCAGTACATCAACACTAACCCATGCCCTCTAACGTACGCCAACCCTAAGCCATTGCCGTACCCTAACCTGTACCCTAATCAATCCCCATTCCCTAACCCTAACCCTAACCCTAACCCTTAACGTGACCCTCTTCCGAGGCCTTACCCTCACCCGTGCCCTAATCGTAAGCAGTACACTAACACTAACTAGTGACCTCACACGTACGCTAAACCTTAAGCGTTGTGGTACCCTAAACTGTGCCCTAATATCTCCCCATTCCTTAACACTAACCCTAACACGAATCCTAACCCTGACCCTCACCCGAAGCCTTACCCTCACCCGTGCCCTAATCTTAACCAGGACACCAACACTAACTCGTGCCCTCACACGTACGCTAAACCTTAAGCGTTGTCGTACCCTAAATTATACCCTAATCCCTCCCCATTCCTTAACCCTAACCCTAACCCCATCCCTAAACCTGACCCACTTCCGATGCCCTACCCTAACCAATGCCCTAATCCTAACGAGTACACAAACACTAACTCATGCCCTCAAACGTACGCTAACCCTTAAGCATTGTCGTACGCTATCCTGTACCCTCTTCCCTCCCCATTCCCTAACCGTAACCCTAAGCGAAACCCTGAACGTGACCCTTTTCCGAGACCTTACCCTCATCGGTGCCGTTGTCTTAACCAGTACACCAACACTAAGTGGTGCCCTCACACTTACGCTAATCCTTAAGCATTGTCGTACACTAACCTGTACCCTAATCCCTCTCCATTCCCTAACCCTAACCCTAACCTGAAACCTAACCATGACACTCACCCGAAACTTTACCCTCACCCGTTTCCTAATTTTAACCAGTACATCAACACTAACCCATGCATTCTAACGTACGCCAACCCTAAGCCATTGCCGTACCCTAACCTGTACCCTAATCAATCCCCATTCCCTAATCCTAACCCTAACCCTAACCCTTAACGTGACCCTCTTCCGAGGCCTTACCCTCACCCGTGCCCTAATCGTAAGCAGTACACTAACACTAACTAGTGACCTCACACGTACGCTAAACCTTAAGCGTTGTGGTACCCTAAACTGTGCCCTAATATCTCCCCATTCCCTAACCCTAACCCTAAGCGAAACCCTGAACGTGACCCTTTTCCGAGGCCTTACCCTCATCGGTGCCGTTTTCTTAACCAGTACACCAACACTAACTTGTGCCCTCACACTTACGCTAACCCTTAAGCATGGTCGTACCCTAACCTGTACCCTAATCCCTCTCCATTCCCTAACCCTAACCCTAACCCGAATCCTAACCCTGACCCTCACCCGAAGCCTTACCCTCACCCGTGCCCTAATCTTAACCAGTACACCAAGACTAACTCGTGCCCTCAAACGTACGCTAACACTAAACCGCAGTGGTACCCTAACCTGTACCCTAATCCCTCTCCATTCCCTAACCCTAACCCTAACCTGAAACCTAACCATGACACTCACCCGAAACTTTACCCTCACCCGTGTCCTAATTTTAACAAGTACATCAAAACTAACGCATGCCCTCTAACGTACGCCAACCCTAAGCCATTGCCGTACCCTAACCTGTACCCTAATCAATCCCCATTCCCTAACCCTAACCCTAACCCTAACCCTTAACGTGACCCTCTTCCGAGGCCTTACCCTCCTCCGTGCCCTAATCGTAAGCAGTACACTAACACTAACTAGTGACCTCACACGTACGCTAAACCTTAAGCGTTGTGGTACCCTAAACTGTGCCCTAATATCTCCCCATTCCTTAACACTAACCCTAACACGAATCCTAACCCTGACCCTCACCCGAAGCCTTACCCTCACCCGTGCCCTAATCTTAACCAGGACACCAACACTAACTCGTGCCCTCACACGTACGCTAAACCTTAAGCGTTGTCGTACCCTAAATTATACCCTAATCCCTCCCCATTCCTTAACCCTAACCCTAACCCCATCCCTAAACCTGACCCACTTCCGATGCCCTACCCTAACCAATGCCCTAATCCTAACGAGTACACAAACACTAACTCATGCCCTCAAACGTACGCTAACCCTTAAGCATTGTCGTACGCTATCCTGTACCCTCTTCCCTCCCCATTCCCTAACCGTAACCCTAAGCGAAACCCTGAACGTGACCCTTTTCCGAGACCTTACCCTCATCGGTGCCGTTGTCTTAACCAGTACACCAACACTAAGTGGTGCCCTCACACTTACGCTAATCCTTAAGCATTGTCGTACACTAACCTGTACCCTAATCCCTCTCCATTCCCTAACCCTAACCCTAACCTGAAACCTAACCATGACACTCACCCGAAACTTTACCCTCACCCGTGTCCTAATTTTAACCAGTACATCAACACTAACCCATGCATTCTAACGTACGCCAACCCTAAGCCATTGCCGTACCCTAACCTGTACCCTAATCAATCCCCATTCCCTAATCCTAACCCTAACCCTAACCCTTAACGTGACCCTCTTCCGAGGCCTTACCCTCACCCGTGCCCTAATCGTAAGCAGTACACTAACACTAACTAGTGACCTCACACGTACGCTAAACCTTAAGCGTTGTGGTACCCTAAACTGTGCCCTAATATCTCCCCATTCCCTAACCCTAACCCTAACCCGAATTCTATCCCTGACCCTCACCCGAAACCTTACCCTCACCCGTGCCCTAATCTTAACCAGGACACCAACACTAACTTGTGTCCTCACACGTGCGCTAACCCTTAATCGTTGTCGTACCCTAAACTGTACCCTAATCCCTCCCCATTCCCTAACCCTAACCCTAACCCGAATCCTAACCCTGACCCTCACCTGAAGCCTTAGCCTCACCCGTGCCCTAATCTTAACCAGGACACTAACACTCAACCTTGCCCTCACACGAATGCTAACCCTTAAGCACTGTCGTACCCTAAGCTGTACCCTAATCCCTCTGCATTCCTTAACCCTAACCCTAACCCGAATCCTAACCCTGACCCTCACCCGAAGCCTTACCCTCACCCGTGCCCTAATCTTAACCAGGACACCAACACTAAATCGTGCCCTCACACGTACGCTAAACCTTAAGCGTTGTCGTACCCTACATTGTACCCTAATCCCTCCCCATTCCTTAACCCTAACCCTAACCTGATCCCTAAACCTGACCCACCTCCGATGCCCTACCCTAACCAATGCCCTAATCATAACCAGTACACAAACACTAACTCATGCCCTCAAACGTACGCTAACCCTTAAGCATTGTCGTACCCTATCCTGTACCCTAATCCCTCCCCATTCCCTAACCCTAACCCTAAGCGAAACCCTGAACGTGACCCTTTTCCGAGGCCTTACCCTCATCGGTGCCGTTTTCTTAACCAGTACACCAACACTAACTTGTGCCCTCACACTTACGCTAACCCTTAAGCATGGTCGTACCCTAACCTGTACCCTAATCCCTCTCCATTCCCTAACCCTAACCCTAACCCGAATCCTAACCCTGACCCTCACCCGAAGCCTTACCCTCACCCGTGCCCTAATCTTAACCAGTACACCAAGACTAACTCGTGCCCTCAAACGTACGCTAACACTAAACCGCAGTGGTACCCTAACCTGTACCCTAATCCCTCTCCATTCCCTAACCCTAACCCTAACCTGAAACCTAACCATGACACTCACCCGAAACTTTACCCTCACCCGTGTCCTAATTTTAACAAGTACATCAAAACTAACGCATGCCCTCTAACATACGCCAACCCTAAGCCATTGCCGTACCCTAACCTGTACCCTAATCAATCCCCATTCCCTAACCCTAACCCTAACCCTAACCCTTAACGTGACCCTCTTCCGAGGCCTTACCCTCCTCCGTGCCCTAATCGTAAGCAGTACACTAACACTAACTAGTGACCTCACACGTACGCTAAACCTTAAGCGTTGTGCTACCCTAAACTGTGCCCTAATATATCCCCATTCCCTAACCCTAACCCTAACCCGAATTCTATCCCTGACCCTCACCCGAAACCTTACCCTCACCCGTGCCCTAATCTTAACCAGGACACCAACACTTACTTGTGCCCTCACACGTAGGCTAACCCTTAATCGTTGTCGTACCCTAAACTGTACCCTAATCCCTCCCCATTCCCTAACCCTAACCCTAACCCGAATCCTAACCCTGACCCTCACCTGAAGCCTTACCGTCACCTGTGCCCTAATCTTAACCAGGACACTAACACTAACCCTTGCCCTCACACGAATGCTAACCCTTAAGCACTGTCGTACCCTAAGCTGTACCCTAATCCCTCTGCATTCCTTAACCCTAACCCTAACCCGAATCCTAACCCTGACCCTCACCCGAAGCCTTACCCTCACCCGTGCCCTAATCTTAACCAGGACACCAAGACTAACTCGTGCTCTCAAACGTACGCTAACACTAAACCGCAGCGGTACCCTAACCTGTACCCTAATCCCTATCCATTCCCTAACCCTAACCCTAACCTGAAACCTAACCATGACACTCACCCGAAACTTTACCCTCACCCGTGTCCTAATTTTAACCAGTACATCAACACTAACCCATGCCCTCTAACGTACTCCCACCCTAAGCCATTGCCGTACCCTAACCTGTACCCTAATCAAACCCATTCCCTAACCCTAACCCTATCCCTAACCCTTAACGTGACCCTCTTCCGAGGCCTTACTCTCACCCGTGCCCTAATCGTAAGCAGTACACTAACACTAACTAGTGACCTCACACGTACGCTAAACCTTAAGCGTTGTGCTACCCTAAACTGTGCCCTAATATCTCCCCATTCCCTAACCCTAACCCTAACCCGAATTCTATCCCTGACCCTCACCCGAAACCTTACTCTCACCCGTGCCCTAATCTTAACCAGGACACCAACACTAACTTGTGTCCTCACACGTACGCTAACCCTTAATCGTTGTCGTACCCTAAACTGTACCCTAATCCCTCCCCATTCCCTAACCCTAACCCTAACCCGAATCCTAACCCTGACCCTCACCTGAAGCCTTAGCCTCACCCGTGCCCTAATCTTAACCAGGACACTAACACTCAACCTTGCCATGACACTAATGCTAACCCTTAAGCACTGTCGTACCCTAAGCTGTACCCTAATCCCTCTGCATTCCTTAACCCTAACCCTACCCCGAATCCTAACCCTGACCCTCACCCGAAGCCTTACCCTCACCCGTGCCCTAATCTTAACCAGGACACCAACACTAAATCGTGCCCTCACACGTACGCTAAACCTTAAGCGTTGTCATACCCTAAATTGTACCCTAATCCCTCCCCATTGCTTAACCCTAACCCTAACCTGATCCCTAAACCTGACCCACCTCCGATGCCCTACCCTAACCAATGCCCTAATCTTAACCAGTACACAAACACTAACTCATGCCCTCAAACGTACGCTAACCCTTAAGCATTGTCGTACCCTATCCTGTACCCTAATCCCTGCCCATTCCCTAAACCTAACCCTAAGCAAAACCCTGAACGTGACCCTTTTCCGAGGCCTTACTCTCATCGGTGCCGTTTTCTTAACCAGTACACCAACACTAACTCGTGCCCTCACACTTACGCTAACCCTTTAGCATTTTCGTACCCTAATCTGTACCCTAATCCCTCTCCATTCCCTAACCCAAACCCTAACCCGAATCCTAACCCTGACCCTCACCCGAAGCCTTACCCTCACCCGTGCCCTAATCTTAACCAGGAAACCAAGACTAACTCGTGCCCTCAAACGTACGCTAACACTAAACCGCAGAGGTACCCTAACCTGTACCCTAATCCCTCTCCATTCCCTAACCCTAACCCTAACCTGAAACCTAACCATGACACTCACCCGAAACTTTACCCTTACCCGTGTCCTAATTTTAACCAGTACATCAACACTAACCCATGCCCTCTAACGTACGCCAACCCTAAGCCATTGCCGTACCCTAACCTGTACCCTAATCAATCCCCATTCCCTAACCCTAACCCTTAACGTGACCCTCTTCCGAGTCCTTACCCTCAACCGTGCCCTAATCGTAAGCAGTACACTAACACTAACTAGTGACCTCACACGTACGCTAAACCTTAAGCGTTGTGGTACCCTAAACTGTGCCCTAATATCTCCCCATTTCTTAACCCTAACCCTAACCCGAATCCTAACCCTGACCCTCACCCGAAGCCTTACCCTCACCCGTGCACTAATCTTAACCAGGACACCAACACTAACTCGTGCCCTCACACGTACGCTAAACCTTAAGCGTTGTCGTACCCTAAATTATACCCTAATCCCTCCCCATTCCTTAACCCTAATCCTAACCCCATCCCTAAACCTGACCCACTTCCGATGCCCTACCCTAACCAATGCCCTAAACCTAACCAGTACACAAACACTAACTCATGCCCTCAAACGTACGCTTACCCTTAAGCATTGTCGTACCCTATCCTGTACCCTAATCCCTCCCCATTCCCTAACCCTAACCCTAAGCGAAACCCTGAACGTGACCCTTTTCCGAGACCTTACCCTCATCGGTGCCGTTTTCTTAACCAGTACACCAACACTAAGTGGTGCCCTCACACTTACGCTAACCCTTAAGCATTGTCGTACCCTAACCTGTACCCTAATCCCTCTCCATTCCCTAACCCTAACCCTAACCCGAATCCTAACCCTGACCCTCACCTGAAGCCTTACCCTCACCCGTGCCCTAATCTTAACCAGGACACCAAGACTAACTCGTGCTCTCACACGTACGCTAACACTAAACCGCAGCGGTACCCTAACCTGTACCCTAATCCCTCTCCATTCCCTAACCCTAACCCTAACCTGAAACCTAACCATAACACTCACCCGAAACTTTACCCTCACCCGTGTCCTAATTTTAACCAGTACATCAACACTAACCCATGCCCTCTAACGTACGCCAACCCTAAGCCATTGCCGTACCCTAACCTGTACCCTAATCAATCCCCATTCCCTAACCCTAACCCTAACCCTAACCCTTAACGTGACCCTCTTCCGAGGCCTTACCCTCACCCGTGCCCTAATCGTAAGCAGTACACTAACACTAACTAGTGACCTCACACGTACGCTAAACCTTAAGCGTTGTGGTACCCTAAACTGTGCCCTAATATCTCCCCATTCCTTAACACTAACCCTAACACGAATCCTAACCCTGACCCTCACCCGAAGCCTTACCCTCACCCGTGCCCTAATCTTAACCAGGACACCAACACTAACTCGTGCCCTCACACGTACGCTAAACCTTAAGCGTTGTCGTACCCTAAATTATACCCTAATCCCTCCCCATTCCTTAACCCTAACCCTAACCCCATCCCTAAACCTGACCCACTTCCGATGCCCTACCCTAACCAATGCCCTAATCCTAACCAGTACACAAACACTAACTCATGCCCTCAAACGTACGCTAACCCTTAAGCATTGTCGTACGCTATCCTGTACCCTCTTCCCTCCCCATTCCCTAACCGTAACCCTAAGCGAAACCCTGAACGTGACCCTTTTCCGAGACCTTACCCTCATCGGTGCCGTTGTCTTAACCAGTACACCAACACTAAGTGGTGCCCTCACACTTACGCTAATCCTTAAGCATTGTCGTACACTAACCTGTACCCTAATCCCTCTCCATTCCCTAACCCTAACCCTAACCTGAAACCTAACCATGACACTCACCCGAAACTTTACCCTCACCCGTGTCCTAATTTTAACCAGTACATCAACACTAACCGATGCATTCTAACGTACGCCAACCCTAAGCCATTGCCGTACCCTAACCTGTACCCTAATCAATCCCCATTCCCTAATCCTAACCCTAACCCTAACCCTTAACGTGACCCTCTTCCGAGGCCTTACCCTCACCCGTGCCCTAATCGTAAGCAGTACACTAACACTAACTAGTGACCTCACACGTACGCTAAACCTTAAGCGTTGTGGTACCCTAAACTGTGCCCTAATATCTCCCCATTCCCTAACCCTAACCCTAACCCGAATTCTATCCCTGACCCTCACCCGAAACCTTACCCTCACCCGTGCCCTAATCTTAACCAGGACACCAACACTAACTTGTGTCCTCACACGTACGCTAACCCTTAATCGTTGTCGTACCCTAAACTGTACCCTAATCCCTCCCCATTCCCTAACCCTAACCCTAACCCGAATCCTAACCCTGACCCTCACCTGAAGCCTTAGCCTCACCCGTGCCCTAATCTTAACCAGGACACTAACACTCAACCTTGCCCTCACACGAATGCTAACCCTTAAGCACTGTCGTACCCTAAGCTGTACCCTAATCCCTCTGCATTCCTTAACCCTAACCCTAACCCGAATCCTAACCCTGACCCTCACCCGAAGCCTTACCCTCACCCGTGCCCTAATCTTAACCAGGACACCAACACTAAATCGTGCCCTCACACGTACGCTAAACCTTAAGCGTTGTCGTACCCTATATTGTACCCTAATCCCTCCCCATTCCTTAACCCTAACCCTAACCTGATCCCTAAACCTGACCCACCTCCGATGCCCTACCCTAACCAATGCCCTAATCATAACCAGTACACAAACACTAACTCATGCCCTCAAACGTACGCTAACCCTTAAGCATTGTCGTACCCTATCCTGTACCCTAATCCCTCCCCATTCCCTAACCCTAACCCTAAGCGAAACCCTGAACGTGACCCTTTTCCGAGGCCTTACCCTCATCGGTGCCGTTTTCTTAACCAGTACACCAACACTAACTTGTGCCCTCACACTTACGCTAACCCTTAAGCATTGTCGTACCCTAACCTGTACCCTAATCCCTCTCCATTCCCTAACCCTAACCCTAACCCGAATCCTAACCCTGACCCTCACCCGAAGCCTTACCCTCACCCGTGCCCTAATCTTAACCAGTACACCAAGACTAACTCGTGCCCTCAAACGTACGCTAACACTAAACCGCAGTGGTACCCTAACCTGTACCCTAATCCCTCTCCATTCCCTAACCCTAACCCTAACCTGAAACCTAACCATGACACTCACCCGAAACTTTACCCTCACCCGTGTCCTAATTTTAACAAGTACATCAAAACTAACGCATGCCCTCTAACGTACGCCAACCCTAAGCCATTGCCGTACCCTAACCTGTACCCTAATCAATCCCCATTCCCTAACCCTAACCCTAACCCTAACCCTTAACGTGACCCTCTTCCGAGGCCTTACCCTCCTCCGTGCCCTAATCGTAAGCAGTACACTAACACTAACTAGTGACCTCACACGTACGCTAAACCTTAAGCGTTGTGCTACTTTAAACTGTGCCCTAATATATCCCCATTCCCTAACCCTAACCCTAACCCGAATTCTATCCCTGACCCTCACCCGAAACCTTACCCTCACCCGTGCCCTAATCATAACCAGGACACCAACACTAACTTGTGCCCTCACACGTAGGCTAACCCTTAATCGTTGTCGTACCCTAAACTGTACCCAAATCCCTCCCCATTCCCTAACCCTAACCCTAACCCGAATCCTAACCCTGACCCTCACCTGAAGCCTTACCCTCACCCGTGCCCTAATCTTAACCAGGACACTAACACTAACCCTTGCCCTCACACGAATGCTAACCCTTAAGCACTGTCGTACCCTAAGCTGTACCCTAATCCCTCTGCATTCCTTAACCCTAACCCTAACCCGAATCCTAACCCTGACCCTCACCCGAAGCCTTACCCTCACCCGTGCCCTAATCTTAACCAGGACACCAAGACTAACTCGTGCTCTCAAACGTACGCTAACACTAAACCGCAGCGGTACCCTAACCTGTACCCTAATCCCTCTCCATTCCCTAACCCTAACCCTAACCTGAAACCTAACCATGACACTCACCCGAAACTTTACCCTCACCCGTGTCCTAATTTTAACCAGTACATCAACACTAACCCATGCCCTCTAACGTACTCCCACCCTAAGCCATTGCCGTACCCTAACCTGTACCCTAATCAAACCCATTCCCTAACCCTAACCCTATCCCTAACCCTTAACGTGACCCTCTTCCGAGGCCTTACCCTCACCCGTGCCCTAATCGTAAGCAGTACACTAACACTAACTAGTGACCTCACACGTACGCTAAACCTTAAGCGTTGTGCTACCCTAAACTGTGCCCTAATATCTCCCCATTCCCTAACCCTAACACTAACCCGAATTCTATCCCTGACCCTCACCCGAAACCTTACTCTCACCCGTGCCCTAATCTTAACCAGGACACCAACACTAACTTGTGTCCTCACACGTACGCTAACCCTTAATCGTTGTCGTACCCTAAACTGTACCCTAATCCTTCCCCATTCCCTAACCCTAACCCTAACCCGAATCCTAACCCTGACCCTCACCTGAAGCCTTAGCCTCACCCGTGCCCTAATATAACCAGGACACTAACACTCAACCTTGCCCTCACACGAATGCTAACCCTTAAGCACTGTCGTACCCTAAGCTGTACCCTAATCCCTCTGCATTCCTTAACACTAACCCTACCCCGAATCCTAACCCTGACCCTCACCCGAAGCCTTACCCTCACCCGTGCCCTAATCTTAACCAGGACACCAACACTAAATCGTGCCCTCACACGTACGCTAAACCTTAAGCGTTGTCATACTCTAAATTGTACCCTAATCCCTCCCCATTGCTTAACCCTAACCCTAACCTGATCCCTAAACCTGACCCACCTCCGATGCCCTACCCTAACCAATGCCCTAATCTTAACTTGTACACAAACACTAACTCATGCCCTCAAACGTACGCTAACCCTTAAGCATTGTCGTACCCTATCCTGTACCCTAATCCCTCCCCATTCCCTAAACCTAACCCTAAGCAAAACCCTGAACGTGACCCTTTTCCGAGGCCTTACTCTCATCGGTGCCGTTTTCTTAACCAGTACACCAACACTAACTCGTGCCCTCACACTTACGCTAACCCTTAAGCATTTTCGTACCCTAACCTGTACCCTAATCCCTCTCCATTCCCTAACCCTAACCCTAACCCGAATCCTAACCCTGAACCTCACCCGAAGCCTTACCCTCACCCGTGCCCTAATCTTAACCAGGGCACCAAGACTAACTCGTGCCCTCAAACGTACGCTAACACTAAACCGCAGAGGTACCCTAACCTGTACCCTAATCCCTCTCCATTCCCTAACCCTAACCCTAACCTGAAACCTAACCATGACACTCACCCGAAACTTTACCCTTACCCGTGTCCTAATTTTAACCAGTACATCAACACTAACCCATGCCCTCTAACGTACGCCAACCCTAAGCCATTGCCGTACCCTAACCTGTACCCTAATCAATCCCCATTCCCTAACCCTAACCCTTAACGTGACCCTCTTCCGAGTTCTTACCCTCACCCGTGCCCTAATCGTAAGCAGTACACTAACACTAACTAGTGACCTCACACGTACGCTAAACCTTAAGCGTTGTGGTACCCTAAACTGTGCCCTAATATCTCCCCATTTCTGAACCCTAAACCTAACCCGAATCCTAACCCTGACCCTCACCCGAAGCCTTACCCTCACCCGTGCCCTAATCTTAACCAGGACACCAACACTAACTCGTGCCCTCACACGTACGCTAAACCTTAAGCGTTGTCGTACCCTAAATTATACCCTAATCCCTCCCCATTCCTTAACCCTAATCCTAACCCCATCCCTAAACCTGACCCACTTCCGATGCCCTACCCTAACCAATGCCCTAAACCTAACCAGTACACAAACACTAACTCATGCCCTCAAACGTACGCTTACCCTTAAGCATTGTCGTACCCTATCCTGTACCCTAATCCCTCCCCATTCCCTAACCTTAACCCTAAGCGAAACCCTGAACGTGACCCTTTTCCGAGACCTTACCCTCATCGGTGCTGTTGTCTTAACCAGTACACCAACACTAAGTCGTGCCCTCACACTTACGCTAACCCTTAAGCATTGTCGTACCCTAACCTGTACCCTAATCCCTCTCCATTCCCTAACCCTAACCCTAACCCGAATCCTAACCCTGACCCTCACCCGAAGCCTTACCCTCACCCGTGCCCTAATCTTAACCAGGACACCAAGACTAACTCGTGCTCTCACACGTACGCTAACACTAAACCGCAGCGGTACCCTAACCTGTACCCTAATCCCTCTCCATTCCCTAACCCTAACCCTAACCTGAAACCTAACCATGACACTCACCCGAAACTTTACCCTCACCCGTGTCCTAATTTTAACCAGTACATCAACACTAACCCATGCCCTCTAACGTACGCCAACCCTAAGCCATTGCCGTACCCTAACCTGTACCCTAATCAAACCCATTCCCTAACCCTAACCCTAACCCTAACCCTTAACGTGACCCTCTTCCGAGGCCTTACCCTCACCCGTGCCCTAATCGTAAGCAGTACACTAACACTAACTAGTGACCTCACACGTACGCTAAACCTTAAGCGTTGTGGTACCCTAAACTGTGCCCTAATATTTCCCCATTCACTAACCCTAACCCTAACCCGCATTCTATCCCTGACCCTCACCCGAAACCTTACACTCACCCGTGCCCTAATCTTAACCAGGACACCAACACTAACTTGTGCCCTCACACGTACGCTAACCCTTAATCGTTGTCGTACACTAAACTGTACCCTAATCCCTCCCCATTCCCTAACCCTAACCCTAACCCGAATCCTAACCCTGACCCTCACCTGAAGCCTTACCCTCACCCGTGCCCTAATCTTAACCAGGACACTAACACTAACCCTTGCCCTCACACAAACGCTAACCCTTTAGCACTGTCGTACCCTAAGCTGTACCCGAATCCCTCTGCATTCCTTAACGCTAACCCTAACCCGAATCCTAACCCTGACCCTCACCCGAAGCCTTACCCTCACCCGTGCCCTAATCTTAACCAGGACACCAACACTAACGCGTGCCCTCACACGTACGCTAAACCTTAAGCGTTGTCGTACCCTAAATTGTACCCTAATCCCTCCCCATTCCTTAACCCTAACCCTAACCCCATCCCTAAACCTGACCCACTTCCGATGCCCAACCCTAACCAATGCCCTAATCTTAACCAGTACACAAACACTAACTCATGCCCTCAAACGTACGCTAACCCTTAAGCATTGTCGTACCCTATCCTGTACCCTAATCCCTCCCCATTCCCTAACCCTAACCCTAAGCGAAACCCTGAACGTGACCCTTTTCCGAGGCCTTACCCTCATCGGTGCCGTTTTCTTAACCAGTACACCAACACTAACTTGTGCCCTCACACTTACGCTAACCCTTAAGCATTGTTGTACCCTAACCTGTACCCTAATCCCTCTCCATTCCCTAACCCTAACCCTAACCCGAATCCTAACCCTGACCCTCACCCGAAGCCTTACCCTCACCCGTGCCCTAATCTTAACCAGGAAACCAAGACTAACTCGTGCCCTGAAACGTACGCTAACACTAAACCGCAGCGGTACCTTAAACTGTACCCTAATCCCTCTCCATTCCCTAACCCTAACCCTAACCTGAAACCTAACCATGACACTCACCCGAAACTTTACCCTCACCCGTGTCCTAATTTTAACAAGTACATCAACACTAACCCATGCCCTCTAACGTACGCCAACCCTAAGCCATTGCCGTACCCTAACCTGTACCCTAATCAATCCCCATTCCCTAACCCTAACCCTAACCCTAACCCTTAACGTGACCCTCTTCCGAGGCCTTACCCTCACCCGGGCCCTAATCGTAAGCAGTACACTAACACTAACTAGTGACCTCACACGTACGCTAAACATTAAGCTTTGTGCTACCCTAAACTGTGCCCTAATATCTCCCCATTCCCTAACCCTAACCCTAACCCGAATTCTATCCTTGACCCTCACCCGAAACTTTACCCTCACCCGTGCCCTAATCTTAACCAGGACACCAACACTAACTTGTGCCCTCACACGTACGCTAACCCTTAATCGTTGTCGTACCCTAAACTGTACCCTAATCCCTCCCCATTCCCTAACCCTAACCCTAACCCGAATCCTAACCCTGACCCTCACCTGAAGCCTTACCCTCACCCGTGCCCTAATCTTAACCAGGACACTAACACTAACCCTTGCCCTCACACGAAGGCTAACCCTTAAGCACTGTCGTACCCTAAGCTGTACCCTAATCCCTCTGCATTCCTTAACCCTAACTCTAACCCGAATCCTAACCCTGACCCTCACCCGAAGCCTTACCCTCACCCGTGCCCTAATCTTAACCAGGACACCAACACTAACTCGTGCCCTCACACGTACGCTAAACCTTAAGCGTTATCGTACCCTAAATTGTACCCTAATCCCTCCCCATTCCTTAACCCTAACCCTAACCCCATCCCTAAACCTGACCCACTTCCGATGCCCTACCCTAACCAATGCCCTAATCTTAACCAGTACACAAACACTAACTCATGCCCTCAAACGTACGCTAACCCTTAAGCATTGTCGTATCCTATCTTGTACCCTAATCCCTCCCCATTCCCTAACCCTAACCCTCAGTGAAACCCTGAACGTGACCCTTTTAGGAGGCCTTACCCTCAACGGTGCCGTTGTCTTAACCAGTACACCAACACTAACTCGTGCCCTCACACTTCCGCTAACCCTTAAGCACTGTCGTACCCTAACCTGTACCCTAATCCCTCTCCATTCCCTAACCCTAACCCTAACCCGAATCCTAACCCTGACCCTCACCCGAAGCCTTACCCTCACGCGTGCCCTAATCTTAACCAGGACACCAAGACTAACTCGTGCCCTCACACGTACGCTAACACTAAACCGCATAGGTACCCTAACCTGTACCCTAATCCCTCTCCATTCCCTAACCCTAACCCTAACCTGAAACCTAACCATGACACTCACCCGATACTTTACCCTCACCCGTGTCCTAATTTTAACCAGTACATCAACACTAACCCATGCCCTCTAACGTACGCCAACCCTAAGCCATTGCCGTACCCTAACCTGTACCCTAATCAATCCCCATTCCCTAACCCTAACCCTAACCCTAACCCTTAACGTGACCCTCTTCCGAGGCCTTACCCTCACCCGTGGCCTAATCGTAAGCAGTACACTAACACTAACTAGTGACCTCACACGTACGCTAAACCTTAAGCGTTGTGGTACCCTAAACTGTGCCCTAATATCTCCCCATTCCCTAACCCTAAACCTAACCCGAATTCTATCCCTGACCCTAACCTGAAACCTTACCCTCACCCGTGCCCTAATCTTAACCAGGACACCAACACTAACTTGTGCCCTCACACGTACGCTAACCCTTAATCGTTGTCGTACCCTAAACTGTACCCTAATCCCTCCCCATTCCCTAACCCTAACCCTAACCCGAATCCTAACCCTGACCCTCACCTGAAGCCTTACCCTCACCCGTGCCCTAATCTTAACCAGGACACTAACACTAACCCTTGCCCTCACACAAACGCTAACCCTTAAGCACTGTCGTACCCTAAGCTGTACCCTAATCCCTCTGCATTCCTTAACCCTAACCCTAACCCGAATCCTAACCCTGACCCTCACCCGAAGCCTTACCCTCACCCGTGCCCTAATCTTAACCAGGACACCAACACTAAATCGTGCCCTCACACGTACGCTAAACCTTAAGCGTTGTCGTACCCTATATTGTACCCTAATCCCTCCCCATTCCTTAACCCTAACCCTAACCTGATCCCTAAACCTGACCCACCTCCGATGCCCTACCCTAACCAATGCCCTAATCATAACCAGTACACAAACACTAACTCATGCCCTCAAACGTACGCTAACCCTTAAGCATTGTCGTACCCTATCCTGTACCCTAATCCCTCCCCATTCCCTAACCCTAACCCTAAGCGAAACCCTGAACGTGACCCTTTTCCGAGGCCTTACCCTCATCGGTGCCGTTTTCTTAACCAGTACACCAACACTAACTTGTGCCCTCACACTTACGCTAACCCTTAAGCATTGTCGTACCCTAACCTGTACCCTAATCCCTCTCCATTCCCTAACCCTAACCCTAACCCGAATCCTAACCCTGACCCTCACCCGAAGCCTTACCCTCACCCGTGCCCTAATCTTAACCAGTACACCAAGACTAACTCGTGCCCTCAAACGTACGCTAACACTAAACCGCAGTGGTACCCTAACCTGTACCCTAATCCCTCTCCATTCCCTAACCCTAACCCTAACCTGAAACCTAACCATGACACTCACCCGAAACTTTACCCTCACCCGTGTCCTAATTTTAACAAGTACATCAAAACTAACGCATGCCCTCTAACGTACGCCAACCCTAAGCCATTGCCGTACCCTAACCTGTACCCTAATCAATCCCCATTCCCTAACCCTAACCCTAACCCTAACCCTTAACGTGACCCTCTTCCGAGGCCTTACCCTCCTCCGTGCCCTAATCGTAAGCAGTACACTAACACTAACTAGTGACCTCACACGTACGCTAAACCTTAAGCGTTGTGCTACTTTAAACTGTGCCCTAATATATCCCCATTCCCTAACCCTAACCCTAACCCGAATTCTATCCCTGACCCTCACCCGAAACCTTACCCTCACCCGTGCCCTAATCATAACCAGGACACCAACACTAACTTGTGCCCTCACACGTAGGCTAACCCTTAATCGTTGTCGTACCCTAAACTGTACCCAAATCCCTCCCCATTCCCTAACCCTAACCCTAACCCGAATCCTAACCCTGACCCTCACCTGAAGCCTTACCCTCACCCGTGCCCTAATCTTAACCAGGACACTAACACTAACCCTTGCCCTCACACGAATGCTAACCCTTAAGCACTGTCGTACCCTAAGCTGTACCCTAATCCCTCTGCATTCCTTAACCCTAACCCTAACCCGAATCCTAACCCTGACCCTCACCCGAAGCCTTACCCTCACCCGTGCCCTAATCTTAACCAGGACACCAAGACTAACTCGTGCTCTCAAACGTACGCTAACACTAAACCGCAGCGGTACCCTAACCTGTACCCTAATCCCTCTCCATTCCCTAACCCTAACCCTAACCTGAAACCTAACCATGACACTCACCCGAAACTTTACCCTCACCCGTGTCCTAATTTTAACCAGTACATCAACACTAACCCATGCCCTCTAACGTACTCCCACCCTAAGCCATTGCCGTACCCTAACCTGTACCCTAATCAAACCCATTCCCTAACCCTAACCCTATCCCTAACCCTTAACGTGACCCTCTTCCGAGGCCTTACCCTCACCCGTGCCCTAATCGTAAGCAGTACACTAACACTAACTAGTGACCTCACACGTACGCTAAACCTTAAGCGTTGTGCTACCCTAAACTGTGCCCTAATATCTCCCCATTCCCTAACCCTAACCCTAACCCGAATTCTATCCCTGACCCTCACCCGAAACCTTACTCTCACCCGTGCCCTAATCTTAACCAGGACACCAACACTAACTTGTGTCCTCACACGTACGCTAACCCTTAATCGTTGTCGTACCCTAAACTGTACCCTAATCCTTCCCCATTCCCTAACCCTAACCCTAACCCGAATCCTAACCCTGACCCTCACCTGAAGCCTTAGCCTCACCCGTGCCCTAATATAACCAGGACACTAACACTCAACCTTGCCCTCACACGAATGCTAACCCTTAAGCACTGTCGTACCCTAAGCTGTACCCTAATCCCTCTGCATTCCTTAACACTAACCCTACCCCGAATCCTAACCCTGACCCTCACCCGAAGCCTTACCCTCACCCGTGCCCTAATCTTAACCAGGACACCAACACTAAATCGTGCCCTCACACGTACGCTAAACCTTAAGCGTTGTCATACTCTAAATTGTACCCTAATCCCTCCCCATTGCTTAACCCTAACCCTAACCTGATCCCTAAACCTGACCCACCTCCGATGCCCTACCCTAACCAATGCCCTAATCTTAACCAGTACACAAACACTAACTCATGCCCTCAAACGTACGCTAACCCTTAAGCATTGTCGTACCCTATCCTGTACCCTAATCCCTCCCCATTCCCTAAACCTAACCCTAAGCAAAACCCTGAACGTGACCCTTTTCCGAGGCCTTACTCTCATCGGTGCCGTTTTCTTAACCAGTACACCAACACTAACTCGTGCCCTCACACTTACGCTAACCCTTAAGCATTTTCGTACCCTAACCTGTACCCTAATCCCTCTCCATTCCCTAACCCTAACCCTAACCCGAATCCTAACCCTGAACCTCACCCGAAGCCTTACCCTCACCCGTGCCCTAATCTTAACCAGGGCACCAAGACTAACTCGTGCCCTCAAACGTACGCTAACACTAAACCGCAGAGGTACCCTAACCTGTACCCTAATCCCTCTCCATTCCCTAACCCTAACCCTAACCTGAAACCTAACCATGACACTCACCCGAAACTTTACCCTTACCCGTGTCCTAATTTTAACCAGTACATCAACACTAACCCATGCCCTCTAACGTACGCCAACCCTAAGCCATTGCCGTACCCTAACCTGTACCCTAATCAATCCCCATTCCCTAACCCTAACCCTTAACGTGACCCTCTTCCGAGTTCTTACCCTCACCCGTGCCCTAATCGTAAGCAGTACACTAACACTAACTAGTGACCTCACACGTACGCTAAACCTTAAGCGTTGTGGTACCCTACACTGTGCCCTAATATCTCCCCATTTCTTAACCCTAAACCTAACCCGAATCCTAACCCTGACCCTCACCCGAAGCCTTACCCTCACCCGTGCCCTAATCTTAACCAGGACACCAACACTAACTCGTGCCCTCACACGTACGCTAAACCTTAAGCGTTGTCGTACCCTAAATTATACCCTAATCCCTCCCCATTCCTTAACCCTAATCCTAACCCCATCCCTAAACCTGACCCACTTCCGATGCCCTACCCTAACCAATGCCCTAAACCTAACCAGTACACAAACACTAACTCATGCCCTCAAACGTACGCTTACCCTTAAGCATTGTCGTACCCTATCCTGTACCCTAATCCCTCCCCATTCCCTAACCTTAACCCTAAGCGAAACCCTGAACGTGACCCTTTTCCGAGACCTTACCCTCATCGGTGCTGTTGTCTTAACCAGTACACCAACACTAAGTCGTGCCCTCACACTTACGCTAACCCTTAAGCATTGTCGTACCCTAACCTGTACCCTAATCCCTCTCCATTCCCTAACCCTAACCCTAACCCGAATCCTAACCCTGACCCTCACCCGAAGCCTTACCCTCACCCGTGCCCTAATCTTAACCAGGACACCAAGACTAACTCGTGCTCTCACACGTACGCTAACACTAAACCGCAGCGGTACCCTAACCTGTACCCTAATCCCTCTCCATTCCCTAACCCTAACCCTAACCTGAAACCTAACCATGACACTCACCCGAAACTTTACCCTCACCCGTGTCCTAATTTTAACCAGTACATCAACACTAACCCATGCCCTCTAACGTACGCCAACCCTAAGCCATTGCCGTACCCTAACCTGTACCCTAATCAAACCCATTCCCTAACCCTAACCCTAACCCTAACCCTTAACGTGACCCTCTTCCGAGGCCTTACCCTCACCCGTGCCCTAATCGTAAGCAGTACACTAACACTAACTAGTGACCTCACACGTACGCTAAACCTTAAGCGTTGTGGTACCCTAAACTGTGCCCTAATATTTCCCCATTCACTAACCCTAACCCTAACCCGCATTCTATCCCTGACCCTCACCCGAAACCTTACACTCACCCGTGCCCTAATCTTAACCAGGACACCAACACTAACTTGTGCCCTCACACGTACGCTAACCCTTAATCGTTGTCGTACACTAAACTGTACCCTAATCCCTCCCCATTCCCTAACCCTAACCCTAACCCGAATCCTAACCCTGACCCTCACCTGAAGCCTTACCCTCACCCGTGCCCTAATCTTAACCAGGACACTAACACTAACCCTTGCCCTCACACAAACGCTAACCCTTAAGCACTGTCGTACCCTAAGCTGTACCCGAATCCCTCTGCATTCCTTAACGCTAACCCTAACCCGAATCCT
This sequence comes from Inia geoffrensis, assembly GCA_036417435.1. Classification (NCBI taxonomy): domain Eukaryota; kingdom Metazoa; phylum Chordata; class Mammalia; order Artiodactyla; family Iniidae; genus Inia; species Inia geoffrensis. Next base: position 688,418 of record CM070916.1, read on the forward strand.
AACCCTGACCCTCACCCGAAGCCTTACCCTCACCCGTGCCCTAATCTTAACCAGGACACCAACACTAACGCGTGCCCTCACACGTACGCTAAACCTTAAGCGTTGTCGTACCCTAAATTGTACCCTAATCCCTCCCCATTCCTTAACCCTAACCCTAACCCCATCCCTAAACCTGACCCACTTCCGATGCCCAACCCTAACCAATGCCCTAATCTTAACCAGTACACAAACACTAACTCATGCCCTCAAACGTACGCTAACCCTTAAGCATTGTCGTACCCTATCCTGTACCCTAATCCCTCCCCATTCCCTAACCCTAACCCTAAGCGAAACCCTGAACGTGACCCTTTTCCGAGGCCTTACCCTCATCGGTGCCGTTTTCTTAACCAGTACACCAACACTAACTTGTGCCCTCACACTTACGCTAACCCTTAAGCATTGTTGTACCCTAACCTGTACCCTAATCCCTCTCCATTCCCTAACCCTAACCCTAACCCGAATCCTAACCCTGACCCTCACCCGAAGCCTTACCCTCACCCGTGCCCTAATCTTAACCAGGAAACCAAGACTAACTCGTGCCCTGAAACGTACGCTAACACTAAACCGCAGCGGTACCTTAAACTGTACCCTAATCCCTCTCCATTCCCTAACCCTAACCCTAACCTGAAACCTAACCATGACACTCACCCGAAACTTTACCCTCACCCGTGTCCTAATTTTAACAAGTACATCAACACTAACCCATGCCCTCTAACGTACGCCAACCCTAAGCCATTGCCGTACCCTAACCTGTACCCTAATCAATCCCCATTCCCTAACCCTAACCCTAACCCTAACCCTTAACGTGACCCTCTTCCGAGGCCTTACCCTCACCCGGGCCCTAATCGTAAGCAGTACACTAACACTAACTAGTGACCTCACACGTACGCTAAACATTAAGCTTTGTGCTACCCTAAACTGTGCCCTAATATCTCCCCATTCCCTAACCCTAACCCTAACCCGAATTCTATCCTTGACCCTCACCCGAAACCTTACCCTCACCCGTGCCCTAATCTTAACCAGGACACCAACACTAACTTGTGCCCTCACACGTACGCTAACCCTTAATCGTTGTCGTACCCTAAACTGTACCCTAATCCCTCCCCATTCCCTAACCCTAACCCTAACCCGAATCCTAACCCTGACCCTCACCTGAAGCCTTACCCTCACCCGTGCCCTAATCTTAACCAGGACACTAACACTAACCCTTGCCCTCACACGAAGGCTAACCCTTAAGCACTGTCGTACCCTAAGCTGTACCCTAATCCCTCTGCATTCCTTAACCCTAACTCTAACCCGAATCCTAACCCTGACCCTCACCCGAAGCCTTACCCTCACCCGTGCCCTAATCTTAACCAGGACACCAACACTAACTCGTGCCCTCACACGTACGCTAAACCTTAAGCGTTATCGTACCCTAAATTGTACCCTAATCCCTCCCCATTCCTTAACCCTAACCCTAACCCCATCCCTAAACCTGACCCACTTCCGATGCCCTACCCTAACCAATGCCCTAATCTTAACCAGTACACAAACACTAACTCATGCCCTCAAACGTACGCTAACCCTTAAGCATTGTCGTATCCTATCTTGTACCCTAATCCCTCCCCATTCCCTAACCCTAACCCTCAGTGAAACCCTGAACGTGACCCTTTTAGGAGGCCTTACCCTCAACGGTGCCGTTGTCTTAACCAGTACACCAACACTAACTCGTGCCCTCACACTTCCGCTAACCCTTAAGCACTGTCGTACCCTAACCTGTACCCTAATCCCTCTCCCTTCCCTAACCCTAACCCTAACCCGAATCCTAACCCTGACCCTCACCCGAAGCCTTACCCTCACGCGTGCCCTAATCTTAACCAGGACACCAAGACTAACTCGTGCCCTCACACGTACGCTAACACTAAACCGCATAGGTACCCTAACCTGTACCCTAATCCCTCTCCATTCCCTAACCCTAACCCTAACCTGAAACCTAACCATGACACTCACCCGATACTTTACCCTCACCCGTGTCCTAATTTTAACCAGTACATCAACACTAACCCATGCCCTCTAACGTACGCCAACCCTAAGCCATTGCCGTACCCTAACCTGTACCCTAATCAATCCCCATTCCCTAACCCTAACCCTAACCCTAACCCTTAACGTGACCCTCTTCCGAGGCCTTACCCTCACCCGTGGCCTAATCGTAAGCAGTACACTAACACTAACTAGTGACCTCACACGTACGCTAAACCTTAAGCGTTGTGGTACCCTAAACTGTGCCCTAATATCTCCCCATTCCCTAACCCTAAACCTAACCCGAATTCTATCCCTGACCCTAACCTGAAACCTTACCCTCACCCGTGCCCTAATCTTAACCAGGACACCAACACTAACTTGTGCCCTCACACGTACGCTAACCCTTAATCGTTGTCGTACCCCAAACTGTACCCTAATCCCTCCCCATTCCCTAACCCTAACCCTAACCCGAATCCTAACCCTGACCCTCACCTGAAGCCTTACCCTCACCCGTGCCCTAATCTTAACCAGGACACTAACACTAACCCTTGCCCTCACACAAACGCTAACCCTTAAGCACTGTCGTACCCTAAGCTGTACCCGAATCCCTCTGCATTCCTTAACGCTAACCCTAACCCGAATCCTAACCCTGACCCTCACCCGAAGCCTTACCCTCACCCGTGCCCTAATCTTAACCACGACACCAACACTAACGCGTGCCCTCACACGTACGCTAAACCTTAAGCGTTGTCGTACCCTAAATTGTACCCTAATCCCTCCCCATTCCTTAACCCTAACCCTAACCCCATCCCTAAACCTGACCCACTTCCGATGCCCAACCCTAACCAATGCCCTAATCTTAACCAGTACACAAACACTAACTCATGCCCTCAAACGTACGCTAACCCTTAAGCATTGTCGTACCCTATCCTGTACCCTAATCCCTCCCCATTCCCTAACCCTAACCCTAAGCGAAACCCTGAACGTGACCCTTTTCCGAGGCCTTACCCTCATCGGTGCCGTTTTCTTAACCAGTACACCAACACTAACTTGTGCCCTCACACTTACGTTAACCCTTAAGCATTGTTGTACCCTAACCTGTACCCTAATCCCTCTCCATTCCCTAACCCTAACCCTAACCCGAATCCTAACCCTGACCCTCACCCGAAGCCTTACCCTCACCCGTGCCCTAATCTTAACCAGGAAACCAAGACTAACTCGTGCCCTCAAACGTACGCTAACACTAAAACGCAGCGGTACCTTAAACTGTACCCTAATCCCTCTCCATTCCCTAACCCTAACCCTAACCTGAAACCTAACAATGACACTCACCCGAAACTTTACCCTCACCCGTGTCCTAATTTTAACAAGTACATCAACACTAACCCATGCCCTCTAACGTACGCCAACCCTAAGCCATTGCCGTACCCTAACCTGTACCCTAATCAATCCCCATTCCCTAACCCTAACCCTAACCCTAACCCTTAACGTGACCCTGTTCCGAGGCCTTACCCTCACCCGGGCCCTAATCGTAAGCAGTACACTAACACTAACTAGTGACCTCACACGTACGCTAAACATTAAGCTTTATGCTACCCTAAACTGTGCCCTAATATCTCCCCATTCCCTAACTCTAACCCTAACCCGAATTCTATCCCTGACCCTAACCTGAAACCTTACCCTCACCCGTGCCCTAATCTTAACCAGGACACCAACACTAACTTGTGCCCTCACACGTACGCTAACCCTTAATCGTTGTCATACCCTAAACTGTACCCTAATCCCTCCCCATTCCCTAACCCTAACCCTAACCCGAATCCTAACCCTGACCCTCACCTGAAGCCTTACCCTCACCCGTGCCCTAATCTTAACCAGGACACTAACACTAACCATTGCCCTCACACGAACGCTAACCCTTAAGCACTGTCGTACCCTAAGCTGTACCCTAATCCCTCTGCATTCCTTAACCCTAACTCTAACCCGAATCCTAACCCTGACCCTCACCCGAAGCCTTACCCTCACCCGTGCCCTAATCTTAACCAGGACACCAACACTAAATCGTGCCCTCACACGTACGCTAAACCTTAAGCGTTATCGTACCCTAAATTGTACCCTAATCCCTCCCCATTCCTTAACCCTAACCCTAACCCCATCCCTAAACCTGACCCACTTCCGATGCCCTACCCTAACCAATGCCCTAATCTTAACCAGTACACAAACACTAACTCATGCCCTCAAACGTACGCTAACCCTTAAGCATTGTCGTATCCTATCTTGTACCCTAATCCCTCCCCATTCCCTAACCCTAACCCTAAGCGAAACCCTGAACGTGACCCTTTTAGGAGGCCTTACCCTCAACGGTGCCGTTGTCTTAACCAGTACACCAACACTAACTCGTGCCCTCACACTTCCGCTAACCCTTAAGCACTGTCGTACCCTAACCTGTACCCTAATCCCTCTCCATTCCCTAACCCTAACCCTAACCCGAATCCTAACCCTGACCCTCACCCGAAGCCTTACCCTCACCCGTGCCCTAATCTTAACCAGGACACCAAGACTAACTCGTGCCCTCACACGTACGCTAACACTAAACCGCATAGGTACCCTAACCTGTACCCTAATCCCTCTCCATTCCCTAACCCTAACCCTAACCTGAAACCTAACCATGACACTCACCCGATACTTTACCCTCACCCGTGTCCTAATTTTAACCAGTACATCAACACTAACCCATGCCCTCTAACGTACGCCAACCCTAAGCCATTGCCGTACCCTAACCTGTACCCTAATCAATCCCCATTCCCTAACCCTAACCCTAACCCTAACCCTTAACGTGACCCTCTTCCGAGGCCTTACACTCACCCGTGGCCTAATCGTAAGCAGTACACTAACACTAACTAGTGACCTCACACGTACGCTAAACTTTAAGCGTTGTGGTACCCTAAACTGTGCCCTAATATCTCCCCATTCCCTAACCCTAAACCTAACCCGAATTCTATCCCTGACCCTAACCTGAAACCTTACCCTCACCCGTGCCCTAATCTTAACCAGGACACCAACACTAACTTGTGCCCTCACACGTACGCTAACCCTTAATCGTTGTCGTACCCTAAACTGTACCCTAATCCCTCCCCATTCCCTAACCCTAACCCTAACCCCAATCCTAACCCTGACCCTCACCTGAAGCCTTACCCTCACCCGTGCCCTAATCTTAACCAGGACACTAACACTAACCCTTGCCCTCACACGAATGCTAACCCTTAAGCACTGTCGTTGCCTAAGCTGTACCCTAATCCCTCTGCATTCCTTAACCCTAACCCTAACCCGAATCCGAACCCTGACCCTCACCCGAAGCCTTACCCTCACCCGTGCCCTAATCTTAACGAGGACACCAAAAATAACTCGTGCCCTCACACGTACGCTAAACCTTAAGCGTTGTCGTACCCTAAATTGTACCCTAATCCCTCCCCATTCCTTAACCCTAACCCTAAGCCCATCCCTAAACCTGACCCACTTCCGATGCCCTACCCTAACCAATGCCCTAATCTTAACCAGTACACAAACACTAACTCATGCCCTCAAACGTACGCTAACCCTTAAGCATTGTCGTACCCTATCCTGTATCCTAATCCCTCCCCATTCCCTAACCCTAACCCTAAGCGAAACCCTGAACGTGACCCTTTTCCGAGGCCTTACCCTCATCGGGGACATTGTCTTAACCACTACACCAACACTAACTCGTGCCCTCACACTTACGCTAACCCTTAAGCATTCTCGTACCCTAACCTGTACCCTAATCCCTCTCCATTCCCTAACCCTAACCCTAACCCGAATCCTAACCCTGACCCTCACCCGAAGCCTTACCCTCACCCGTGCCCTAATCTTAACCAGGACAACAAGTCTACCTCGTGCCCTCACACGTACGCTAACACTAACCTGCAGCGGTACCCTAACCTGTACCCTAATCCCTCTCCATTCCCTAACCCTAACCCTAACCTGAAACCTAACCATGACACTCACCCGAAACTTTACCCTCACCCGTGTCCTAATTTTAACCAGTACATCAACACTAACCCATGCCCTCTAACGTACGCCAACCCTAAGCCATTGCCGTACCGTAACCTGTACCCTAATCAATCCCCATTCCCTAACCCTAACCCTAACCCTAACCCTTAACGTGACCCTCTTCCGAGGCCTTACCCTCACTCGTGCCCTAATCGTAAGCAGTACACTAACACTAACTAGTGACCTCACACGTACGCTAAACGTTAAACGTTGTGCTACCCTAAACTGTGCCCTAATATCTCCCCATTCTCTAACACTAAACCTAACCCGAATTCTATCCCTGACCCTCACCCGAAACCTTACCCTCACCCGTGCCCTAATCTTAACCAGGACACCAACACTAACTTGTTCCCTCACACGTACGCTAACCCTTAATCGTTGTCGTACCCTAAACTGTACCCTAATCCCTCCCCATTCCCTAACCCTAACCCTAACCCGAATCCTAACCCTGACCCTCACCTGAAGCCTTACCCTCACCCGTGCCCTAATCTTAACCAGGACACTAACACTAACCCTTGCCCTCACACGAACGCTAACCCTTAAGCAATGTCATACCCTAAGCTGTACCCTAATCCCTCTGCATTCCTTAACCCTAACCCTAACCCGAATCCTAACCCTGAACCTCACCTGAAGCCTTACCCTCACCCGAGCCCTAATCTTAACCAGGACACCAACACTAACTCGTGCCCTCACACGTACGCTAAACCTTAAGCGTTGTCGTACCCTAAATTGTACCCTAATCCCTCCCCATTCCAATACCCTAACCCTAACCCCATCCCTAAACCTGACCCACTTCCGATGCCCTACCCTAACCGATGCCCTAATCTTAACCAGTACACAAACACTAACTCATGCCCTCAAACGTACGCTAACCCTTAAGCATTGTAATACCCTATCCTGTACCCTAATCCCTCCCCATTCCCTAACCCTTACCCTAAGCGAAACCCTGAACGTGACCCTTTTCCGAGGCCTTACCCTCATCGGTGCCGTTGTCTTAACCAGTACACCAACACTAACTCGTGCCCTCATACTTACGCTAACCCTTAAGCATTGTCGTACCCTAACCTGTACCCTAATCCCTCTCCATTCCCTAACCCTAACCCTAACCCGAATCCTAACACTGACCCTCACCCGAAGCCTTACCCTCACCCGTGCCCTAATCTTAACCAGGACACCAACACTAATTTGTGCCCTCACACGTACGCTAAGCCTTAATCGTTGTGGTACCCTAAACTGTACCCTAATCCCTCCCCATTCCCTAACCCTAACCCTAACCCGAATCCTAACCCTGACCCTCAACTGAAGCCATACCCTCACCCGTGCCCTAAACTTAACCAGGACACTAACACTAACCCTTGCCCTCAGACGAACGCTAACCCTTAAGCACTGTCGTACCCTAAGCGGTACCCTAATCCCTCTGCATTCCTTAACCCTAACCCAAACCCGAATCCTAACCCTGACACTCACCCGAAGTCTTACCCTCACCCGTGCCCTAATCTTAACCAGGACACCAAGACTAAGTCGTGCCCTCACACGTACGCTAACACTAAACCGCAGCGGTACCCTAACCTGTACCCTAATCCCTCTCCATTCCCTAACCCTAACCCTAACCTGAAACCTAACCATGACACTCACCCGAAACTTTACCATCACCCGTGTCCTAATTTTAACCAGTACATCAAGACTAACCCATGCCCTTTAACGTACGCCAACCCTAAGCCATTGCCGAACCCTAACCTGTACCCTAATCAATCCCCATTCCCTAACCCTAACCCTAACCCTAACCCTTAACGTGACCCTCTTCCGAGGCCTTACCCTCACCCGTGCCCTAATCGTAAGCAGTACACTAACACTAACTAGTGACCTCACACGTACGCTAAACCTTAAGCGTTGTGGTACCCTAAACTGTGCCCTAATATCTCCCCATTCCCTAACCCTAACCCTAACCCGAATTCTATCCCTGACCCTCACCCGAAACCTTACCCTCACCCGTGCCCTAACCTTAACCAGGACACCAACACTAACTTGTGCCCTCACACGTACGCTAACCCGTAATCGTTGTCGTACCCTAAACTGTACCCTAATCCCTCCCCATTCCCTAACCCTATCCCTAACCCGAATCCTAACCCTGACCCTCACCTGAAGCCTTACCCTCACCCGTGCCCTAATCTTAACCAGGACACTAACACTAACCCTTGCCCTCACACGAACGCTAACCCTTAAGCACTGTCGTACCCTAAGCTGTACCCTAATCCCTCTGCATTCCTTAACCCTAACTCTAACCCGAATCCTAACCCTGACCCTCACCCGAAGCCTTACCCTCACCCGTGCCCTAATCTTAACCAGGACACCAACACTAAATCGTGCCCTCAAACGTACGCTAAACCTTAAGCGTTATCGTACCCTAAATTGTACCCTAATCCCTCCCCATTCCTTAACCCTAACCCTAACCCCATCCCTAAACCTGACCCACTTCCGATGCCCTACCCTAACCAATGCCCTAATCTTAACCAGTACACAAACACTAACTCATGCCCTCAAACGTACGCTAACCCTTAAGCATTGTCGTATCCTATCTTGTACCCTAATCCCTCCCCATTCCCTAACCCTAACCCTCAGCGAAACACTGAACGTGACCCTTTTAGGAGGCCTTACCCTCAACGGTGCCGTTGTCTTAACCAGTACACCAACACTAACTCGTGCCCTCACACTTCCGCTAACCCTTAAGCACTGTCGTACCCTAACCTGTACCCTAATCCCTCTCCATTCCCTAACCCTAACCCTAACCCGAATCCTAACCCTGACCCTCACCCGAAGCCTTACCCTCACGCGTGCCCTAATCTTAACCAGGACACCAAGACTAACTCGTGCCCTCACACGTACGCTAACACTAAACCGCATAGGTACCCTAACCTGTACCCTAATCCCTCTCCATTCCCTAACCCTAACCCTAACCTGAAACCTAACCATGACACTCACCCGATACTTTACCCTCACCCGTGTCCTAATTTTAACCAGTACATCAACACTAACCCATGCCCTCTAACGTACGCCAACCCTAAGCCATTACCGTACCCTAACCTGTACCCTAATCAATCCCCATTCCCTAACCCTAACCCTAACCCTAACCCTTAACGTGACCCTCTTCCGAGGCCTTACCCTCACCCGTGGCCTAATCGTAAGCAGTACACTAACACTAACTAGTGACCTCACACGTACGCTAAACCTTAAGCGTTGTGGTACCCTAAACTGTGCCCTAATATCTCCCCATTCCCTAACCCTAAACCTAACCCGAATTCTATCCCTGACCCTAACCTGAAACCTTACCCTCACCCGTGCCCTAATCTTAACCAGGACACCAACACTAACTTGTGCCCTCACACGTACGCTAACCCTTAATCGTTGTCGTACCCTAAACTGTACCCTAATCCCTCCCCATTCCCTAACCCTAACCCTAACCCGAATCCTAACCCTGACCCTCACCTGAAGCCTTACCCTCACCCGTGCCCTAATCTTAACCAGGACACTAACACTAACCCTTGCCCTCACACAAACGCTAACCCTTAAGCACTGTCGTACCCTAAGCTGTACCCGAATCCCTCTGCATTCCTTAACGCTAACCCTAACCCGAATCCTAACCCTGACCCTCACCCGAAGCCTTACCCTCACCCGTGCCCTAATCTTAACCACGACACCAACACTAACGCGTGCCCTCACACGTACGCTAAACCTTAAGCGTTGTCGTACCCTAAATTGTACCCTAATCCCTCCCCATTCCTTAACCCTAACCCTAACCCCATCCCTAAACCTGACCCACTTCCGATGACCAACCCTAACCAATGCCCTAATCTTAACCAGTACACAAACACTAACTCATGCCCTCAAACGTACGCTAACCCTTAAGCATTGTCGTACCCTATCCTGTACCCTAATCCCTCCCCATTCCCTAACCCTAACCCTAAGCGAAACCCTGAACGTGACCCTTTTCCGAGGCCTTACCCTCATCGGTGCCGTTTTCTTAACCAGTACACCAACACTAACTTGTGCCCTCACACTTACGCTAACCCTTAAGCATTGTTGTACCCTAACCTGTACCCTAATCCCTCTCCATTCCCTAACCCTAACCCTAACCCGAATCCTAACCCTGACCCTCACCCGAAGCCTTACCCTCACCCGTGCCCTAATCTTAACGAGGACACCAAAAATAACTCGTGCCCTCACACGTACGCTAAACCTTAAGCGTTGTCGTACCCTAAATTGTACCCTAATCCCTCCCCATTCCTTAACCCTAACCCTAAGCCCATCCCTAAACCTGACCCACTTCCGATGCCCTACCCTAACCAATGCCCTAATCTTAACCAGTACACAAACACTAACTCATGCCCTCAAACGTACGCTAACCCTTAAGCATTGTCGTACCCTATCCTGTATCCTAATCCCTCCCCATTCCCTAACCCTAACCCTAAGCGAAACCCTGAACGTGACCCTTTTCCGAGGCCTTACCCTCATCGGGGCCATTGTCTTAACCACTACACCAACACTAACTCGTGCCCTCACACTTACGCTAACCCTTAAGCATTCTCGTACCCTAACCTGTACCCTAATCCCTCTCCATTCCCTAACCCTAACCCTAACCCGAATCCTAACCCTGACCCTCACCCGAAGCCTTACTCTCACCCGTGCCCTAATCTTAACCAGGACAACAAGTCTACCTCGTGCCCTCACACGTACGCTAACACTAACCTGCAGCGGTACCCTAACCTGTACCCTAATCCCTCTCCATTCCCTAACCCTAACCCTAACCTGAAACCTAACCATGACACTCACCCGAAACTTTACCCTCACCCGTGTCCTAATTTTAACCAGTACATCAACACTAACCCATGCCCTCTAACGTACGCCAACCCTAAGCCATTGCCGTACCGTAACCTGTACCCTAATCAATCCCCATTCCCTAACCCTAACCCTAACCCTAACCCTTAACGTGACCCTCTTCCGAGGCCTTACCCTCACTCGTGCCCTAATCGTAAGCAGTACACTAACACTAACTAGTGACCTCACACGTACGCTAAACGTTAAACGTTGTGCTACCCTAAACTGTGCCCTAATATCTCGCCATTCTCTAACACTAAACCTAACCCGAATTCTATCCCTGACCCTCACCCGAATCCTTACCCTCACCCGTGCCCTAATCTTAACCAGGACACCAACACTAACTTGTTCCCTCACACGTACGCTAACCCTTAATCGTTGTCGTACCCTAAACTGTACCCTAATCCCTCCCCATTCCCTAACCCTAACCCTAACCCGAATCCTAACCCTGACCCTCACCTGAAGCCTTACCCTCACCCGTGCCCTAATCTTAACCAGGACACTAACACTAACCCTTGCCCTCACACGAACGCTAACCCTTAAGCAATGTCGTACCCTAAGCTGTACCCTAATCCCTCTGCATTCCTTAACCCTAACCCTAACCCGAATCCTAACCCTGAACCTCACCTGAAGCCTTACCCTCACCCGAGCCCTAATCTTAACCAGGACACCAACACTAACTCGTGCCCTCACACGTACGCTAAACCTTAAGCGTTGTCGTACCCTAAATTGTACCCTAATCCCTCCCCATTCCAATACCCTAACCCTAACCCCATCCCTAAACCTGACCCACTTCCGATGCCCTACCCTAACCGATGCCCTAATCTTAACCAGTACACAAACACTAACTCATGCCCTCAAACGTACGCTAACCCTTAAGCATTGTAATACCCTATCCTGTACCCTAATCCCTCCCCATTCCCTAACCCTTACCCTAAGCGAAACCCTGAACGTGACCCTTTTCCGAGGCCTTACCCTCATCGGTGCCGTTGTCTTAACCAGTACACCAACACTAACTCGTGCCCTCATACTTACGCTAACCCTTAAGCATTGTCGTACCCTAACCTGTACCCTAATCCCTCTCCATTCCCTAACCCTAACCCTAACCCGAATCCTAACACTGACCCTCACCCGAAGCCTTACCCTCACCCGTGCCCTAATCTTAACCAGGACACCAACACTAATTTGTGCCCTCACACGTACGCTAAGCCTTAATCGTTGTGGTACCCTAAACTGTACCCTAATCCCTCCCCATTCCCTAACCCTAACCCTAACCCGAATCCTAACCCTGACCCTCAACTGAAGCCATACCCTCACCCGTGCCCTAAACTTAACCAGGACACTAACACTAACCCTTGCCCTCAGACGAACGCTAACCCTTAAGCACTGTCGTACCCTAAGCGGTACCCTAATCCCTCTGCATTCCTTAACCCTAACACAAACCCGAATCCTAACCCTGACCCTCACCCGAAGTCTTACCCTCACCCGTGCCCTAATCTTAACCAGGACACCAAGACTAAGTCGTGCCCTCACACGTACGCTAACACTAAACCGCAGTGGTACCCTAACCTGTACCCTAATCCCTCTCCATTCCCTAACCCTAACCCTAACCTGAAACCTAACCATGACACTCACCCGAAACTTTACCATCACCCGTGTCCTAATTTTAACCAGTACATCAAGACTAACCCATGCCCTTTAACGTACGCCAACCCTAAGCCATTGCCGAACCCTAACCTGTACCCTAATCAATCCCCATTCCCTAACCCTAACCCTAACCCTAACCCTTAACGTGACCCTCTTCCGAGGCCTTACCCTCACCCGTGCCCTAATCGTAAGCAGTACACTAACACTAACTAGTGACCTCACACGTACGCTAAACCTTAAGCGTTGTGGTACCCTAAACTGTGCCCTAATATCTCCCCATTCCCTAACCCTAACCCTAACCCGAATTCTATCCCTGACCCTCACCCGAAACCTTACCCTCACCCGTGCCCTAACCTTAACCAGGACACCAACACTAACTTGTGCCCTCACACGTACGCTAACCCGTAATCATTGTCGTGCCCTAAACTGTACCCTAATCCCTCCCCATTCCCTAACCCTAACCCTAACCCGAATCCTAACCCTGACCCTCACCTGAAGCCTTACCCTCACCCGTGCCCTAATCTTAACCAGGACACTAACACTAACCCTTGCCCTCACACGAAAGCTCACCCTTAAGCACTGTCGTACCCTAAGCTGTACCCTAATCCCTCTGCATTCCTTAACCCTAACCCTAACCCGAATCCTAACCCTGACCCTCACCCGAAGTCTTACCCTCACCCGTGCCCTAATCTTAACCAGGACACCAACACTAACTCGTGCCCTCACACGTACGCTAAACCTTAAGCGGTGTCGTACCCTAAATTGTACCCTAATCCCTCCCCATTCCTTAACCCTAACCCTAACCCCATCCCTAAACCTGACCCACTTCCGATGCCCTACCCTAACCAATGCCCTAATCTTAACCAGTACACAAACACTAACTCGTGCCCTCACACTTACGCTAAACCTTAAGCATTGTCGTACCCTAACCTGTACCCTATTCCCTCTCCATTCCCTAACCCTAACCCTAACCCGAATCCTAACCCTGACCCTCACCCGAAGCCTTACCCTCACCCGTGCCCTAATCTTACCAGGACACCAAGATTAACTCGTGCCCTCACACGTACACTAACACTAAACCGCAGCGGTACCCTAACCTGTACCCTAATCCCTCTCCATTCCCTAACCCTAACCCTAACCTGAAACCTAACCATGACACTCACCCGAAACTTTACCCTCACCCGTGTCCTAATTTTAACCAGTACATCAACACTAACCCATGCCCTCCAACATACGCCAACCCTAAGCCATTGCCGTACCCTAACCTGTACCCTAATCAATCCCCATTCCCTAACCCTAACCCTAACCCGAATTCTATCCATGACCCTCACCCGAAACCTTACCCTCACCCGTGCCCTAATCTTAACCAGGACACCAACACTAACTTGTGCCCTCACACATACGCTAACCCTTAATCGTTGTCGTACCCTAAACTGTACCCTAATCCCTCCCCTTTCCCTAACCCTAACCCTAACCCGAATCCTAACCCTGACCCTCACCTGAAGCCTTACCCTCACCCGTGCCCTAAACTTAACCAGAACACTAACACTAACCCTTGCCCTCACACGAACGCTAACCCTTAAGCAATGTCGTACCCTAAGCTGTACCCTAATCCCTCTGCATTCCTTAACCCTAACCCTAACCCGAATCCTAACCCTGACCCTCACCCGAAGCCTTACCCTCACCCGTGCCCTCATCTTAACCAGGACACCAACACTAACTCGTGCCCTCACACGTACGTTAAACCTTAAGCGTTGTCGTACCCTAAATTGTACCCTGATCCCTCCCCATTCCTTAACCCTAACCCTAACCCCATCCCTAAACCTGACCCACTTCCGATGCCCTACCCTAACCGATGCCCTAATCTTAACCAGGACACAAACACTAACTCATGCCCTCAAACGTACGCTAACCCTTAAGCATTGTCGTACCCTATCCTGTACCCTAATCCCTCCCCATTCCTTAACCCTAACCCTAAGCGAAACCCTGAACGTGACCCTTTCCCGAGGCCTTACCCTCATCGGTGCCGTTGTCTTAACCAGTACACCAACACCAACTCGTGCCCTCACACTTACGCTAACCCTTAAGCATTGTCGTACCCTAACCTGTACCCTAATCCCTCTCCATTCCCTAACCCTAACCCTAACCCGAATCCTAACCCTGACCCTCACCCGAAGCCTTACCCTCACCCGTGCCCTAATCTTAACCAGGACACCAAGACTAACTCGTGCCCTCAAACGTACGCTAACACTAAACCACAGAGGTACCCTAACCTGTACCCTAATCCCTCTCCATTCCCTAACCCTAACCCTAACCTGAAACCTAACCATGACACTCACCCGAAACTTTACCCTCACCCGTGTCCTAATTTTAACCAGTATATCAACACTAACCCATGCCCTCTAACGTACGCCAACCCTAAGCCATTGCCGTACCCTAACCTGTACCCTAATCAATCCCCATTCCCTAGCCCTAACCCTAACCCTAACCCTTAACGTGACCCTCTTCCTAGGGCTTACACTCACCCGTGCCCTAATCGTAAGCAGTACACTAACACTAACTTGTGACCTCACACGTACGCTAAACCTTAAGCGTTGTGGTACCCTAAACTGTGCCCTAATATCTCCCCATTCCCTAACCCTAACCCTAACCCGAATTCTATCCCTCACCCTCACCCGAAACCTTACCCTCACCCGTGCCTTAATCTTAACCAGGACACCAACACTAACTTGTGCCCTCACACGTACGCTAACCCTTAATCGTTGTCGTACCCTAAGCTGTACCCTAATCCCTCTGCATTCCTTAACCCTAACCCTAACCCGAATCCTAACCCTGACCCTCACCCGAAGCCTTACCCTCACCCGTGCCCTAATCTTAACCAGGACACCAACACTAACTCGTGCCCTCACACGTACGCTAAACCTTAAGCGTTGTCGTACCCTAAATTGTACCCTAAGCCCTCCCCATTCCTTAACCCTAACCGTAACCCCATCCCTAAACCTGACCCACTTCCGATGCCCTACCCTAACCAATGCCCTAATCTTAACCAGGACACAAACACTAACTCATGCCCTCAAACGTACGCTAACACTTAAGCATTGTCGTAAACTATCCTGTACCCTAATCCCTCCCCATTCCCTAACCCTAACCCTAAGCGAAACCCTGAACGTGACCCTTTTCCGAGGCCTTACCCTCATCGGTGCCATTGTCTTAACCAGTACACCAACACTAACTCGTGCCCTCACACTTACGCTAACCCTTAAGCATTGTCGTACCCTAACCTGTACCCTAATCCCTCTCCAATCCCTAACCCTAACCCTAACCCGAATCCTAACCCTGACCCTCACCCGAAGTCTTACCCTCACCCGTGCCCTAATCTTAACCAGGACACCAAGACTAAGTCGTGCCCTCACACGTACGCTAACACTAAACCGCAGCGGTACCCTAACCTGTACCCTAATCCCTCTCCATTCCCTAACCCTAACCCTAACCTGAAACCTAACCATGACACTCACCCGAAACTTTACCATCACCCGTGTCCTAATTTTAACCAGTACATCAAGACTAACCCATGCCCTTTAACGTACGCCAACCCTAAGCCATTGCCGAACCCTAACCTGTACCCTAATCAATCCCCATTCCCTAACCCTAACCCTAACCCTAACCCTTAACGTGACCCTCTTCCGAGGCCTTACCCTCACCCGTGCCCTAATCGTAAGCAGTACACTAACACTAACTAGTGACCTCACACGTACGCTAAACCTTAAGCGTTGTGGTACCCTAAACTGTGCCCTAATATCTCCCCATTCCCTAACCCTAACCCTAACCCGAATTCTATCCCTAACCCTCACCCGAAACCTTACCCTCACCCGTGCCCTAACCTTAACCAGGACACCAACACTAACTTGTGCCCTCACACGTACGCTAACCCGTAATCGTTGTCGTACCCTAAACTGTACCCTAATCCCTCCCCATTCCCTAACCCTAACCCTAACCCGAATCCTAACCCTGACCCTCACCTGAAGCCTTACCCTCACCCGTGCCCTAATCTTAACCAGGACACTAACACTAACCCTTGCCCTCACACGAAAGCTAACCCTTAAGCACTGTCGTACCCTAAGCTGTACCCTAATCCCTCTGCATTCCTTAACCCTAACCCTAACCCGAATCCTAACCCTGACCCTCACCCGAAGTCTTACCCTCACCCGTGCCCTAATCTTAACCAGGACACCAACACTAACTCGTGCCCTCACACGTACGCTAAACCTTAAGCGGTGTCGTACCCTAAATTGTACCCTAATCCCTCCCCATTCCTTAACCCTAACCCTAACCCCATCCCTAAACCTGACCCACTTCCGATGCCCTACCCTAACCAATGCCCTAATCTTAACCAGTACACAAACACTAACTCGTGCCCTCACACTTACGCTAAACCTTAAGCATTGTCGTACCCTAACCTGTACCCTAATCCCTCTCCATTCCCTAACCCTAACCCTAACCCGAATCCTAACCCTGACCCTCACCCGAAGCCTTACCCTCACCCGTGCCCTAATCTTACCAGGACACCAAGATTAACTCGTGCCCTCACACGTACACTAACACTAAACCGCAGCGGTACCCTAACCTGTACCCTAATCCCTCTCCATTCCCTAACCCTAACCCTAACCTGAAACCTAACCATGACACTCACCCGAAACTTTACCCTCACCCGTGTCCTAATTTTAACCAGTACATCAACACTAACCCATGCCCTCCAACATACGCCAACCCTAAGCCATTGCCGTACCCTAACCTGTACCCTAATCAATCCCCATTCCCTAACCCTAACCCTAACCCGAATTCTATCCATGACCCTCACCCGAAACCTTACCCTCACCCGTGCCCTAATCTTAACCAGGACACCAACACTAACTTGTGCCCTCACACATACGCTAACCCTTAATCGTTGTCGTACCCTAAACTGTACCCTAATCCCTCCCCTTTCCCTAACCCTAACCCTAACTCGAATCCTAACCCTGACCCTCACCTGAAGCCTTACCCTCACCCGTGCCCTAAACTTAACCAGAACACTAACACTAACCCTTGCCCTCACACGAACGCTAACCCTTAAGCAATGTCGTACCCTAAGCTGTACCCTAATCCCTCTGCATTCCTTAACCCTAACCCTAACCCGAATCCTATCCCTGACCCTCACCCGAAGCCTTACCCTCACCCGTGCCCTAATCTTAACCAGGACACCAACACTAACTCGTGCCCTCACACGTACATTAAACCTTAAGCGTTGTCGTACTCTAAATTGTACCCTAATCCCTCCCCATTCCTTAACCCTAACCCTAACCCCATCCCTAAACCTGACCCACTTCCGATGCCCAACCCTAACCAATGCCCTAATCTTAACCAGTACACAAACACTCACTCATGCCCTCAAACGTACGCTAACCCTTAAGCATTGTCGTACCCTATCCTGTAACCTAATCCCTCCCCATTCCCTAACCCTAACCCTAAGCGAAACCCTGAACGTGACCCTTTTCCGAGGCCTTACCCTCATCGGTAGCGTTGTCTTAACCAGTACACCAACACTAACTCGTGCCCTCACACTTACGCTAACCCTTAAGCATTGTCGTACCCTAACCTGTACCCTAATCCCTCTCCATTCCCTAACCCTAACCCTAACCCGAATCCTAACCCTGACCCTCACCCGAAGCCTTACCCTCACCCGTGCCCTAATCTTAACCAGGACACCATGACTAACTCGTGCCCTCAAACGTACGCTAACACTAAACCGCAGCGGTAACCTAACCTGTACCCTAATCCCTCTCCATTCCCTAACCCTAACCCTAACCTGAAACCTAACCATGACACTCACCCGAAACTTTACCCTCACCCGTGTCCTAATTTTAACCAGTACATCAACACTAACCCATGCCCTCTAACGTACGCCAACTCTAAGCCATTGCCGTACCCTAACCTGTACCCTAATCAATCCCCATTCCCTAACCCTAACCCTAACCCTAACCCTTAACGTGACCCTCTTCCGAGGCCTTACCCTCACCCGTGCCCTAATCGTAAGCAGTAGACTAACACTAACTAGTGACCTCACACGTACGCTAAACCTTAAGCGTTGTGGTACCCTAAACTGTGCCCTAATATCTCCCCATTCCCTAACCCTAACCCTAACCCGAATTCTATCCCTGACCCTCACCCGAAACCTTACCCTCACCCGTGCCCTAATCTTAACCAGGACACCAACACTAACTTGTGCCCTCACACGTACGCTAACCCTTAATCGTTGTCGTACCCTAAACTGTACCCTAATCCCTCCCCATTCGCTAACACTAACCCTAACCCGAATCCTAACCCTGACCCTCACCTGAAGCCTTACCCTCACCCGTGCCCTAATCTTAACCAGGACACTAACACTAACCCTTGCCCTCACACGAGCGCTAACCCTTAAGCACTGTCGTACCCTAAGCTGTACCCTAATCCCTCTGCATTCCTTAACCCTAACCCTAACCCGAATCCTAACCCTGACCCTCACCCGAAGCCTTACTCTCACCCGTGCCCTAATCTTAACCAGGACACCAACCCTAACTCGTGCCCTCACACGTACGGTAAACCTTAAGCGTTGTCGTACCCTAAATTGTACCCTAATCCCTCCCCATTCCTTAACCCTAACCCTAACCCCATCCCTAAACCTGACCCACTTCCGATGCCCTACCCTAACCAATGCCCTAATCTTAACCAGTACACAAACACTAACTCATGCCCTCAAACGTACGCTAACCCTTAAGCATTGTCGTACCCTATCCTGTACCCTAATCCCTCCCCATTCCTTAACCCTAACCCTAAGCGAAACCCTGAACGTGACCCTTTCCCGAGGCCTTACCCTCATCGGTGCCGTTGTCTTAACCAGTACACCAACACCAACTCGTGCCCTCACACTTACGCTAACCCTTAAGCATTGTCGTACCCTAACCTGTACCCTAATCCCTCTCCATTCCCTAACCCTAACCCTAACCCGAATCCTAACCCTGACCCTCACCCGAAGCCTTACCCTCACCCGTGCCCTAATCTTAACCAGGACACCAAGACTAACTCGTGCCCTCAAACGTACGCTAACACTAAACCACAGAGGTACCCTAACATGTACCCTAATCCCTCTCCATTCCCTAACCCTAACCCTAACCTGAAACCTAACCATGACACTCACCCGAAACTTTACCCTCACCCGTGTCCTAATTTTAACCAGTATATCAACACTAACCCATGCCCTCTAACGTACGCCAACCCTAAGCCATTGCCGTACCCTAACCTGTACCCTAATCAATCCCCATTCCCTAGCCCTAACCCTAACCCTAACCCTTAACGTGACCCTCTTCCTAGGGCTTACACTCACCCGTGCCCTAATCGTAAGCAGTACACTAACACTAACTTGTGACCTCACACGTACGCTAAACCTTAAGCGTTGTGGTACCCTAAACTGTGCCCTAATATCTCCCCATTCCCTAACCCTAACCCTAACCCGAATTCTATCCCTCACCCTCACCCGAAACCTTACCCTCACCCGTGCCTTAATCTTAACCAGGACACCAACACTAACTTGTGCCCTCACACGTACGCTAACCCTTAATCGTTGTCGTACCCTAAGCTGTACCCTAATCCCTCTGCATTCCTTAACCCTAACCCTAACCCGAATCCTAACCCTGACCCTCACCCGAAGCCTTACCCTCACCCGTGCCCTAATCTTAACCAGGACACCAACACTAACTCGTGCCCTCACACGTACGCTAAACCTTAAGCGTTGTCGTACCCTAAATTGTACCCTAAGCCCTCCCCATTCCTTAACCCTAACCGTAACCCCATCCCTAAACCTGACCCACTTCCGATGCCCTACCCTAACCAATGCCCTAATCTTAACCAGTACACAAACACTAACTCATGCCCTCAAACGTACGCTAACCCTTAAGCATTGTCGTAAACTATCCTGTACCCTAATCCCTCCCCATTCCCTAACCCTAACCCTAAGCGAAACCCTGAACGTGACCCTTTTCCGAGGCCTTACCCTCATCGGTGCCATTGTCTTAACCAGTACACCAACACTAACTCGTGCCCTCACACTTACGCTAACCCTTAAGCATTGTCGTACCCTAACCTGTACCCTAATCCCTCTCCATTCCCTAACCCTAACCCTAACCCGAATCCTAACCCTGACCCTCACCCGAAGCCTTACCCTCACCCATGCCCTAATCTTAGCAGGACACCAAGATTAACTCGTGCCCTCACACGTACACTAACACTAAACCGCAGCGGTACCCTAACCTGTACCCTAATCCCTCTCCATTCCCTAACCCTAACCCTAACCCGAATCCTAACCCTGACCCTCACCCGAAGCCTTACCCTCAACCGTGCCCTAATCTTAACCAGGACACCAAGACTAATTCGTGCCCTCAAACGTACGCTAACACTAAACCGCAGCGGTACCTTAACCTGTACCCTAATCCCTCTCCATTCCCTAACCCTAACCCTAACCTGAAACCTAACCATGACACTCACCCGAAACTTTACCATCACCCGTGTCCTAATTTTAACCAGTACATCAACACTAACCCATGCCCTCTAACGTACGCCAACCCTAAGCCATTGCCGTACCCTAACCTGTACCCTAATCAATCCCCATTCCCTAACCCTAACCCTAACCCTAACCCTTAACGTGACTCTCTTCCGAGGCCTTACCCTCACCCGTGCCCTAATCGTACGCAGTACACTAACACTAACTAGTGACCTCACACGTACGCTAAACCTTAAGCGTTGTGGTACCCTAAACTGTGCCCTAATATCTCCCCATTCCCTAACCCTAACCCTAACCCGAATTCTATCCATGACCCTCACCCGAAACCTTACCCTCACCCGTGCCCTAATCTTAACCAGGACACCAACACTAACTCGTGCCCTCACACGTACGCTAACCCTTAATCGTTGTCGTACCCTAAACTGTACCCTAATCCCTCCCCATTCCCTAACCCTAACCCTAACCCGAATCCTAACCCTGACCCTCACCTGAAGCCTTACCCTCACCCGTGCCCTAAACTTAACCAGGACACTAACACTAACCCTTGCCCTCACACGAACGCTAACCCTTAAGCACTGTCGTACCCTAAGCTGTACCCTAATCCCTCTGCATTCCTTAACCCTAACCCTAACCCGAATCCTAACCCTGAACCTCACCCGAAGCTTTACCCTCACCCGTGCCCTAATCTTAACCAGGACACCAACACTAACTTGTGCCCTCACACGTACGCTAAGCCTTAATCGTTGTCGTACCCTAAACTGTACCCTAATCCCTCCCCATTCCCTAACCCTAACCCTAACCCGAATCCTAACCCTGACCCTCACCTGAAGCCTTACCCTCACCCGTGCCCTAATCTTAACCAGGACACTAACACTAACCCTTGCCCTCACACGAACGCTATCCCTTAAGCACTGTCATACCCTAAGCTGTACCCTAATCCCTCTGCATTCCTTAACCCTAACCCTAACCCGAATCCTAACCCTGAACCTCACCCGAAGCCTTACCCTAACCCGTGCCCTAATCTTAACCAGGACACCAACACTAACTCGTGCCCTCACACGTACGCTAAACCTTAAGCGTTGTCGTACCCTAAATTGTACCCTAATCCCTCCCCATTCCTTAACCCTAACCCTAACCCCATCCCTAAACCTGACCCACTTCGAATGCCCTACCCTAACCAATGCCCTAATCTTAACCAGTACACAAACACTAACTCATGCCCTCAAACGTACGCTAACCCTTAAGCATTGTCGTACCCTATCCTGTACCCTAATCCCTCCCCATTCCCTAACCCTAACCCTAAGCGAAACGCTGAACGTGACCCTTTTCCGAGGCCTTACCCTCATCGGTGCCGTTGTCTTAACCAGTACACCAACACTAACTCGTGCCCTCACACTTACGCTAACCCTTAAGCATTGTCGTACCCTAACCTGTACCCTAATCCCTCTCCATTCCCTAACCCTAACCCTAACCTGAAACCTAACCATGACACTCACCCGAAACTTTACCCTCACCCGTGTCCTAATTTTAACCAGTACATCAACACTAACCCATGCCCTCTAACGTACGCCAACCCTAAGCCATTGCCGTACCCTAACCTGTACCCTAATCAATCCCCATTCCCTAACCCTAACCCTAACCCTAACCCTTAACGTGACCCTCTTCCGAGGCCTTACCCTCACCCGTGCCCTAATCGTAAGCAGTACACTAACACTAACTAGTGACCTCACACGTACGCTAAACCTTAAGCGTTGTGGTACCCTAAACTGTGCCCTAATATCTCCCCATTCCCTAACCCTAACCCTAACCCGAATTCTATCCATGACCCTCACCCGAAACCTTACCCTCACCCGTGCCCTAATATTAACCAGGACACCAACACTAACTTGTGCCCTCACACGTACGCTAACCCTTAATCGTTGTCGTACCCTAAACTGTACCCTAATCCCTCCCCATTCCCTAACCCTAACCCTAACCCGAATCCTAACCCTGACCCTCACCTGAAGCCTTACCCTCACCCGTGCCCTAAACTTAACCAGGACACTAACACTAACCCTTGCCCTCACACGAACGCTAACCCTTAAGCAATGTCGTACCCTAAGCCGTACCCTAATCCCTCTGCATTCCTTAACCCTAACCCTAACCCGAATCCTAACCCTGACCCTCACCCGAAGCCTTACCCTCACCCGTGCCCTAATATTAACCAGGACACCAACACTAACTCGTGCCCTCACACGTACGCTAAACCTTAAACGTTGTCTTACCCTAAATTGTAACCTAATCCCTCCCCATTCCTTAACCCTAACCCTAACCCCATCCCTAAACCTGACCCACTTCCGATGCCCTACCCTAACCGATGCCCTAATCTTAACCAGTACACAAACACTAACTCATGCCCTCAAACGTACGCTAACCCTTAAGCATTGTCATACCCTATCCTGTACCCTAATCCATCCCCATTCCCTAACCCTAACCCTAAGCGAAACCCTGAACGTGACCCTTTTCCGAAGCCTTACCCTCATCGGTGCCGTTGTCTTAACCAGTACACCAACACTAACTCGTGCCCTCATACTTACGCTAACCCTTAAGCATTGTCGTACCCTAACCTGTACCCTAATCCCTCTCCATTCCCTAACCCTAACCCTAACCCGAATCCTAACCCTGACCCTCACCCGAAGCCTTACCCTAACCCGTGCCCTAATCTTAACCAGGACACCAACACTAACTTGTGCCCTCACACGTACGCTAAGCCTTAATCGTAGTGGTACCCTAAACTGTACCCTAATCCCTCCCCATTCCCTAACCCTAACCCTAACCCGAATCCTAACCCTGACCCTCACCTGAAGCCTTACCCTCACCCGTGCCCTAATCTTAACCAGGACACTAACACTAACCCTTGCCCTCACACGAACGCTAACCCTTAAGCACTGTCGTACCCTAAGCTGTACCCTAATCCCTCTGCATTCCTTAACCCTAAACCTAACCCGAATCCTAACCCTGACCCTCACCCGAAGCCTTACCCTCACCCGTGCCCTAATCTTAACCAGGACACCAACACTAACTTGTGCCCTCACACGTACGCTAAGCCTTAATCGTTGTCGTACCCTAAACTGTACCCTAATCCCTCCCCATTCCCTAACCCTAACCCTAACCCGAATCCTAACCCTGACCCTCACCTGAAGACTTACCCTCACCCGTGCCCTAATCTTAACCAGGACACTAACACTAACCCTTGCCCTCACACGAACGCTAACCCTTAAGCACTGTCGTACCCTAAGCGGTACCCTAATCCCTCTGCATTCCTTAACCCTAACCCTAACCCGAATCCTAACCCTGACCCTCACCCGAAGCCTTACCCTCACCCGTGTCCTAATCTTAACCAGGACACCAACACTAACTCGTGCCCTCACACGTACGCTAAACTTTAAGCGTTGTCGTACTCTAAATTGTACCCTAATCCCTCCCCATTCCTTAACCCTAACCCTAACCCCATCCCTAAACCTGACCCACTTCCGATGCCCTACCCTAACCAATGCCCTAATCTTAACCAGTACACAAACACTAACTCATGCCGTCAAACATACGCTAACCCTTAAGCATTGTCGTACCCTATCCTGTACCCTAATCCCTCCCTATTCCCTAACCCTAACCCTAAGCGAAACCCTGAACGTGACCCTTTTCCGAGGCCTTACCCTCATCGGTAGCGTTGTCTTAACCAGTACACCAACACTAACTCGTGCCCTCACACTTACGCTAACCCTTAAGCATTGTCGTACCCTAACCTGTACCCTAATCCCTCTCCGTTCCCTAACCCTAACAATAACCCGAATCCTAACCCTGACCCTCAACCGAAGCCTTACCCTCACGCGTCCCCTAATCTTAACCAGGACACCAAGACTAACTCGTGCCCTCAAACGTACGCTAACACTAAACCGCAGCGGTACCCTAACCTGTACCCTAATCCCTCTCCATTCCCTAACCCTAACCCTAACCTGAAACCTAACCATGACACTCACCCGAAACTTTACCCTCACCCGTGTCCTAATTTTAACCAGTACATCAACACTAACCCATGCCCTCTAATGTACGCAAACCCTAAGCCATTGCCGTACCCTAACCTGTACCCTAATCAATCCCCATTCCCTAACCCTAACCCTAACCCTAACCCTTAACGTGACCCTCTTCCGAGGCCTTACCCTCACCTGTGCCCTAATCGTAAGCAGCACACTAACACTAACTAGTGACCTCACACTTACGCTAAACCTTAAGCGTTGTGGTACCCTAAACTGTGCCCTAATATCTCCCCATTCCCTAACCCTAACCCTAACCCGTATTCTATCCCTGACCCTCACCCGAAACCTTACCCTCACCCGTGCCCTAATCTTAACCAGGACACCAACACTAACTTGTGCCCTCACACGTACGCTAACCCTTAATCGTTGTCGTACCCTAAGCTGTACCCTAATCCCTCTGCATTCCTTAACCCTAACCCTAACCCGAATCCTAACCCTGACCCTCACCCGAAGCCTTACCCTCACCCGTGCCCTAATCTTAAGCAGGACATCAACACTAACTCGTGCCCTCACACGTACGCTAAACCTTAAGCGTTGTCGTACCCTAAATTGTACCCTAATCCCTCCCCATTCCTTAACCCTAACCCTAACCCCATCCCTAAACCTGACCCACTTCCGATGCCCTACCCTAACCAATGCCCTAATCTTAACCAGTACACAAACACTAACTCATGCCATCAAACGTAAGCTAACCCTTAAGCATTGTCGTACCCTATCCTGTACCCTAATCCCTCCCCATTCCCTAACCCTAACCCTAAGCGAAACCCTGAACGTGACCCTTTTCCGAGGCCTTACCCTCATCGGTGCCGTTATCTTAATCAGTACACCAACACTAACTCGTGCCCTCACACTTACGCTAACCCTTAAGCATTGTCGTACCCTAACCTGTACCCTAATTCCTCTCCATTCCCTAACCCTAACCCTAACCCGAAACCTAACCCTGACCCTCACCCGAAGCCTTACCCTCACCCGTGCCCTAATCTTAGCAGGACACCAAGAATAACTCGTGCCCTCACACGTACACTAACACTAAACCGCAGCGGTACCCTAACCTGTACCCTAATCCCTCTCCATTCCCTAACCCTAACCCTAACCCGAATCCTAACCCTGACCCTCACCCGAAGCCTTACCCTCACCCGTGCCCTAATCTTAACCAGGACACCAAGACTAATTCGTGCCCTCAAACGTACGCTAACACTAAACCGCAGCGGTACCTTAACCTGTACCCTAATCCCTCTCCATTCCCTAACCCTAACCCTAACCTGAAACCTAACCATGACACTCACCCGAAACTTTACCATCACCCGTGTCCTAATTTTAACCAGTACATCAACACTAACCCATGCCCTCTAACGTACGCCAACCCTAAGCCATTGCCGTACCCTAACCTGTACCCTAATCAATCCCCATTCCCTAACCCTAACCCTAACCCTAACCCTTAACGTGACTCTCTTCCGAGGCCTTACCCTCACCCGTGCCCTAATCGTAAGCAGTACACTAACACTAACTAGTGACCTCACACGTACGCTAAACCTTAAGCGTTGTGGTACCCTAAACTGTGCCCTAATATCTCCCCATTCCCTAACCCTAACCCTAACCCGAATTCTATCCATGACCCTCACCCGAAACCTTACCCTCACCCGTGCCCTAATCTTAACCAGGACACCAACACTAACTTGTGCCCTCACACGTACGCTAACCCTTAATCGTTGTCGTACCCTAAACTGTACCCTAATCCCTCCCCATTCCCTAACCCGAATCCTAACCCTGACACTCACCTGAAGCCTTACCCTCACCCGTGCCCTAAACTTAACCAGGACACTAACACTAACCCTTGCCCTCACACGAACGCTAACCCTTAAGCACTGTCATACCCTAAGCTGTACCCTAATCCCTCTGCATTCCTTAACCCTAACCCTAACCCGAATCCTAACCCTGAACCTCACCCGAAGCTTTACCCTCACCCGTGCCCTAATCTTAACCAGGACACCAACACTAACTTGTGCCCTCACACGTACGCTAAGCCTTAATCGTTGTCGTACCCTAAACTGTACCCTAATCCCTCCCCATTCCCTAACCCTAACCCTAACCCGAATCCTAACCCTGACCCTCACCTGAAGCCTTACCCTCACCCGTGCCCTAATCTTAACCAGGACACTAACACTAACCCTTGCCCTCACACGAACGCTATCCCTTAAGCACTGTCATACCCTAAGCTGTACCCTAATCCCTCTGCATTCCTTAACCCTAACCGTAACCCGAATCCTAACCCTGACCCTCACCCGAAGCCTTACCCTCACCCGTGCCCTAATCTTAACCAGGACACCAACACTAACTCGTGCCCTCACACGTACGCTAAACCTTAAGCGTTGTCGTACCCTAAATTGTACCCTAATCCCTCCCCATTCCTTAACCCTAACCCTAACCCCATCCCTAAACCTGACCCACTTCCGATGCCCTACCCTAACCAATGCCCTAATCTTAACCAGTACACAAACACTAACTCATGCCCTCAAACGTACGCTAACCCTTAAGCATTGTCGTACCCTATCCTGTACCCTAATCCCTCCCCATTCCCTAACCCTAACCCTAAGCGAAACCCTGAACGTGACCCTTTTCCGAGGCTTTACCCTCATCGGTGCCCTTGTCTTAACCAGTACACCAACACTAACTCGTGCCCTCACACTTACGCTAACCCTTAAGCATTGTCGTACCCTAACCTGTACCCTAATCCCTCTGCATTCCCTAACCCTAACCCGAACCCGAATCCTAACCCTGACCCTCACCCGAAGCCTTACCCTCACCCGTGCCCTAATCTTAACCAGGACACCAAGACTAACTCGTGCCCTCACACGTACGCTAACACTAAACCGCAGCGGTACCCTAACCTGTACCCTAATCCCTCTCCATTCCCTAACCCTAACCCTAACCTGAAACCTAACCATGACACTCACCCGAAACTTTACCCTCACCCGTGTCCTAATTTTAACCAGTACATCAACACTAACCCATGCCCTCTAACGTACGCCAAACCTAAGCCATTGCCGTACCGTAACCTGTACCCTAATCAATCCCCATTCCCTAACCCTAACCCTAACCCTAACCCTTAACGTGACCCTCTTCCGAGGCCTTACCCTCACCCGTGCCCTAATCGTAAGCAGTACACTAACACTAACTAGTGACCTCACACGTACGCTAAACCTTAAGCGTTGTGGTACCCTAAACTGTGCCCTAATATCTCCCCATTCCCTAACCCTAACCCTAACCCGAATTCTATCCCTGAACCTCACCCGAAACCTTACCCTCACCCGTGCCCTAATCTTAACCAGGACACCAACACTAACTTGTGCCCTTACACGTAAGCTAACCCTTAATCGTTGTCGTACCCTAAACTGTACCCTAATCCCTCCCCATTCCCTAACCCTAACCCTAACCCGAATCCTAATCCTGACCCTCACCTGAAGCCTTACCCTCACCCGTGCCCTAATCTTAACCAGGACACTAACACTAACCCTTGCCCTCACACGAACGCTAAACCTTAAGCACTGTCGTACCCTAAGCTGTACCCTAATCCCTCTGCATTCCTTAACCCTAACCCTAACCCGAATCCTAACCCTGACCCTCAACCGAAGCCTTACCCTCACCCGTGCCCTAATCTTAACCAGGACACCAACACTAACTCGTGCCCTCACACGTACGCTAAACCTTAAGCGTTGTCGTACCCTAAATTGTACCCTAATCCCTCCCCATTCCTTAACCCTAACCCTAAGCCCATCCCTAAACCTGACCCACTTCCGATGCCCTACCCTAACCAATGCCCTAATCTTAACCAGGACACAAACACTAATTCATGCCCTCAAACGTACGCTAACCCTTAAGCATTGTCGTACCCTATCCTGTACCCTAATCCCTCCCCATTCCCTAACCCTAACCCTAAGCGAAACCCTGAACGTGACCCTTTTCCGAGGCCTTACCCTCATCGGTGCCCTTGTCTTAACCAGTACACCAACACTAACTCGTGCCCTCACACTTACGCTAACCCTTAAGCATTGTCGTACCCTAACCTGTACCCTAATCCCTCTCCATTCCCTAACCCTAACCCTAACCCGAATCCTAACCCTGACCCTCACCCGAAGCCTTACCCTCACCCGTGACCTAATCTTAACCAGGACACCAAGACTAACTCGTGCCCTCAAACGTACGCTAACACTAAACCGCAGCGGTACCCTAACCTGTACCCTAATCCCTCTCCATTCCCTAACCCTAACCCTAACCTGAAACCTAACCATGACACTCACCCGAAACTTTACCCTCACCCGTGTCCTAATTTTAACCAGTACATCAACACTAACCCATGCCCTCTAACGTACGCCAACCCTAAGCCATTGCCATACCCTAACCTGTACCCTAATCAATCCCCATTCCCTAACCCTAACCCTAACCCTAACCCTTAACGTGACCCTCTTCCGAGGCCTTACCCTCACCCGTGCCCTAATCGTAAGCAGTACACTAACACTAACTAGTGTCCTCACACGTACGCTAAACCTTAAGCGTTGTGGTACCCTAAACTGGGCCCTAATATCTCCCCATTCCCTAACCCTAACCCTAACCAGAATTGTATCCCTGACCCTCACCCGAAACCTTACCCTCACCCGTGCCCTAATCTTAACCAGGACACCAACACTAATTTGTGCCCTCACACGTACGCTAACCCTTAATCGTTGTCGTACCCTAAGCTGTACCCTAATCCCTCTGCATTCCTTAACCCTAACCCTAACGCGAATCCTAAACCTGACCCTCACCCGAAGCCTTTCCCTCATCCGTGTCCTAATCTTAACCAGGACACCAACACTAACTCGTGCCCTCACACGTACGCTAAACCTTAAGCGTTTTCGTACCCTAAATTGTACCCTAATCCCTCCCCATTCCTTAACACTAACCCTAACCCCATCCCTAAACCTGACCCACTTCCGATGCCCTACCCTAACCAATGCCCTAATCTTAACCAGTACACAAACACTAACTCATGCCCTCAAACGTACGCTAACCCTTTAGCATTGTCGTACCCTATCCTGTACCCTAATCCCTCCCCACTCCCTAACCCTAACCCTAAGCGAAACCCTGAACGTGACCCTTTTCCGAGGCCTTACCCTCATCGGTGCCGTTGTCTTAACCAGTACACCAACACTAACTCGTGCCCTCACACTTACGCTAACCCTTAAGCATTGTCGTACCCTAACCTGTACCCTACTCCCTGTCCATTCCCTAACCCTAACCCTAACCCGAATCCTAACCCTGACCCTCACCCGAAGCCTTACCCTCACCCGTGCCCTAATCTTAACCAGGACACCAAGACTAACTCGTGCCCTCAAACGTACGCTAACACTAAATCGCAGTGGTACCCTAACCTGTACCCTAATCCCTCTCCATTCCCTAACTCTAACCCTAACCTGAAACCTAACCATGACACTCACCCGAAACTTTACCCTCACCCGTGTCCTAATTTTAACCAGTACATCAACACTAACCCATGCCCTCTAACGTACGCCAACCCTAAGCCATTGCCGCACCCTAACCTGTACCCTAATCAATCCCCATTCCCTAACCCTAACCCTAACCCTAACCCTTAACGTGACCCTCTTCCGAGGCCTTACCCTCACCCGTGCCCTAATCGTAAGCAGTACACTAACACTAACTAGTGACCTCAAACGTACGCTAAAGTTTAAGCGTTGTGGTACCCTAAACTGTGCCCTAATAACTCCCCATTCCCTAACCCTAACCCTAACCCGAATTCTATCCCTGACCCTCACCCGAAACCTTACCCTCACCCGTGCCCTAATCTTAACAAGGACACCAACACTAACTTGTGCCCTCACTCGTACGCTAACCCATAATCGTTATCGTACCCTAAGCTGTACCCTAATGCCTCTGCATTCCTGAACCCTAACCCTAACCCGAATCCTAACCCTGACCCTCACCCGAAGCCTTACCCTCACCCGTGCCCTAATCTTAACCAGGACACCAACACTAACTCGTGCCCTCACACGTACGCTAAACCTTAAGCGTTGTCGTACCCTAAATTGTACCCTAATCCCTCCCCATTCCTTAACCCTAACCCTAACCCCATCCCTAAACCTGACCCACCTCCGATTCCCTACCCTAACCAATGCCCTAATCTTAACCAGTACACAAACACTAACTCATGCCCTCAAACGTACGCTAACCCTTAAGCATTGTCGTACCCTATCCTGTACCCTAACCCCTCCCCATTCCCTAAACCTAACCCTAAGCGAAACCTTGAACGTGACGCTTTTCCGAGGCCTTACCCTCATCGGTGCCGTTGTCTTAACCAGTACACCAACACTAACTCGTGCCCTCACACTTACGCTAACCCTTAAGCATTGTCGTACCCTAACCTGTACCCTAATCCCTCTCCATTCCCTAACCCTAACCCTAACCCGATTCCTAACCCTGACCCTCATCCGAAGCCTTACCCTCACCCGTGCCCTAATCTTAACCAGGACACCAAGACTAACTCGTGCCCTCAAACGTAGGCTAACACTAAACCGCAGAGGTACCCTAACCTGTACCCTAATCCCTCTCCATTCCCTAACCCTAACCCTAACCTGAAACCTAACCATGACACTCACCCGACACTTTACCCTCACCCGTGTCCTAATTTTAACCAGTACATCAACACTAACTCATGCCCTCTAACGAACGCCAACCCTAAGCCATTGCCGTACCCTAACCTGTACCCTAATCAATCCCCATTCCCTAACCCTAACCCTAACCCTAACCCTTAACGTGACCCTCTTCCGAGGCCTTACCCTCACCCGTGCCCTAATCGTAAGCAGTACACTAACACTAACTAGTGACCTCACACGTACGCTAAACATTAAGCGTTGTGGTACCCTAAACTGTGCCCTAATATCTCCCCATTCCCTAACCCTAACCCTAACCCGAATCCTAACCCTGACACTCACCTAAAGCCTTACCCTCACCCGTGCCCTAATCTAAACCAGGACACTAACACTAACCCTTGCCCTCACACGAACGCTAACCCTTAAGCACTGTCGTACCCTGAGCTGTAGCCTAATCCCTCTGCATTCCTTAACCCTAACCCTAGCCCGAATCCTAACCCTGACCCTCACCCGAAGCCTTACCCTCACCCGTGCCCTAATCTTAACCAGGACACAAACACTAACTCGTGCCCTCACACGTACGCTAAACCTTAAGCGTTTTCGTACCCTTAATTGTACCCTAATCACTCCCCATTCCTTAACCCTAACCCTAACCCCATCCCTAAACCTGACCCACTTCCGATGCCCTACCCTAACCAATGCCGTAATCTTAACCAGTTCACAAACACTAACTCATGGCCTCAAACGTACGCTAACCCATAAGCATTGTCGTACCCTATCCTGTACCCTAATCCCTCCCCATTCCCTAACCCTAACC
Organism: Inia geoffrensis; assembly: GCA_036417435.1. Classification (NCBI taxonomy): domain Eukaryota; kingdom Metazoa; phylum Chordata; class Mammalia; order Artiodactyla; family Iniidae; genus Inia; species Inia geoffrensis. Next base: position 721,148 of record CM070916.1, read on the forward strand.
CTAAGCGAAACCCTGAACGTGACCCTTTTCCGAGGCCTTACCCTCATCGGTGCCGTTGTCTTAACCAGTACACCAACACTAACTCGTGCCCTCACACTTACGCTAACCCTTAAGCATTGTCGTACCCTAACCTGTACCCTAATCTCTTTCCATTCCCTAACCCTAACCCTAACCCGAATCCTAACCCTGACCCTCACCCGAAGCCTTTCCCTCACCCGTGCCGAAATCTTAACCAGGACACCAAGACTAACTCGTGCCCTCAAACGTACGCTAACACTAAACCGCAGCGGTACCCTAACCTCTACCCTAATCCCTCTCCATTCCCTAACCCTAACCCTAACCTGAAGCCTAAACATGACACTCACCCGGAACTTTACCCTCACCCGTGTCCTAATTTTAACCAGTACATCAACACTAACCCATGCCCTCTAACTTACGCCAACCCTAAGCCATTGCCGTACACTAACCTGTACCCTAAACAATCCCCATTCCCTAAACCTAACCCTAACCCTAACCGTTAACGTGACCCTCTTCCGAGGCCTTACCCTCACCCGTGCCCTAATCGTAAGCAGTACACTAACACTAACTAGTGACCTCACACGTACGCTAAACCTTAAGCGTTGTGGTACCCTAAACTGTGCCCTAATATCGCCCCATTCCCTAACCCTAACACTAACCCGAATTCTATCCCTGACCCTCACCCGAAACCTTACCCTCACCCGTGCCCTAATCTTAACCAGGACACCAACACTAACTTGTGCCCTCACACGTACGCTAACCCTTAATCGTTGTCGTACCCTAAACTGTACCCTAATCCCTCCCCATTCCCTAACCCTAACCCTAACCCGAATCCTAACCCTGACCCTCACCTGAAGCCTTACCCTCACCCGTGCCCTAATCTTAACCAGGACACTAACACTAAACTTTGCCCTCACACGAACGCTAACCCTTAAGCACTGTCGTTCCCTAAGCTGTACCCTAATCCCTCTGCATTCCTTAACCCTAACCCTAACCCGAATCCTAACCCTGACCCTCACCCGAAGCCTTACCCTCACCCGTTCCCTAATCTTAACCAGGACACCAACACTAACTCGTGCCCTCACACGTACGCTAAACCTTAATCGTTGTCGTACCCTAACCTGTACCCTAATCAATCCCCATTCCCTAACCCTAACCCTAACCCTAACCCTTAACGTGACCCTCTTCCGAGGCCTTACCCTCACCCGTGCCCTAATCGTAAGCAGTACACTAACACTAACTAGTGACCTCACACGTACGCTAAACCTTAAGCGTTGTGGTACCCTAAACTGTGCCCTAATATCTCCCCATTCCTTAACCCTAACCCTAACCCGAATCCTAACCCTGACCCTCACCCGAAGCCTTACCCTCACCCGTGCCCTAATCTTAACCAGGACACCAACACTAACTCGTGCCCTCACACGTACGCTAAACCTTAAGCGTTGTCGTACCCTAAATTGTACCCTAATCCCTCCACATTCCTTAACCCTAACCCTAACCCCATCCCTAAACCTGACCCACCTCCGATGCCCTACCCTAACCAATGCCCTATTCTTAACCAGTACACAAACACTAACTCATGCCCTCAAACGTACGCTAACCCTTAAGCATTGTCGTACCCTATCCTGTACCCTAATCCCTCCCCATTCCCTAACCCTAACCCTAAGCGAAACCCTGAACGTGACCCTTTTCCGAGGCTTTACCCTCATCGGTGCCGTTGTCTTAACCAGTACACCAACACTAACTTGTGCCCTCACACTTACACTAACCCTTAAGCATTGTCGTACCCTAACCTGTACCCTAATCCCTCTCCATTCCCTAACCCTAACCCTAACCCGAATCCTAACCCTGACCCACACCCGAAGCCTTACCCTCACCCGTGCCCTAATCTTAACCAGGACACCAAGACTAACTCGTGCCCTCAAACGTACGCTAACACTAAACCGCTGAGGTACCTTAACCTGTACCCTAATCCCTCTCCATTCCCTAATCCTAACCCTAACCTGAAACCTAACCATGACACTCACCCGAAACTTTACCCTCACCCGTGTCCTAATTTTAACCAGTACATCAACACTAACCCATGCCCTCTAATGTACCGCAACCCTAAGCCATTGCCGTACCCTAACCTGTACTCTAATCAATCCCCATTCCCTAACCCTAACCCTAACCCTAACACTTAACGTGACCCTCTTCCGAGGCCTTACCCTCACCCGAGCCCTAATCGTAAGCAGTACACTAACACTAACTAGTGACCTCACACGTACGCTAAACCTTAAGCGTTGTCGTACCCTAAACTGTGCCCTAATATCTCCCCATTCCCTAACCCTAACCCTAACCCGAATCCTAACCCTGACCCTCACACGAAGCCTTACCCTCACCCGTGCCCTAATCTTAACCAGGACAATAACACTAACCCTTGCCCTCACACGAACGCTAACCCTTAAGCACTGTCGTACTCTAAGCTGTACCCTAATCCCTCTTCATTCCTTAACCCTAACCCTAACCCGAATCCTATCCCTGAACCTCACCCGAAGCCTTACCCTCACCCGTGCCCTAATCTTAACGAGGACACCAACACTAACTCGTGCCCTCACACGTACGCTAAACCTTAAGCGTTGTCGTACACTAAATTGTACCCTAATCCCTCCCCATTCCTTAACCCTAACCCTAACCCCATCCCTAAACCTGACCCACTTCCGATGCCCTACCCTAACCAATGCCCTAATCTTAACCAGTACACAAACACTAACTCGTGCCCTCACACGTACGCTAAACCTTAAGCGTTGTCGTACCCTAAATTGTACCCTAATCCCTCCCCATTCCTTAACCCTAACCCTAACCCCATCCCTAAACCTGACCCACTTCCGATGCCCTACCCTAACTAATGCCCTAATCTTAACCAGTACACAAACACTAACTCATGCCCTCAAACATACGCTAACCCTTAAGCATTGTCGTACCCTATACTGTACCCTAATCCCTCCCCATTCCCTAACCCTAACCCTAAGCGAAACCCTGAACGTGACCCTTTTCCGAGGCCTTACCCTCATCGGTGCCGTTGTCTTAACCAGTACACCAACACTAACTCGTGCCCTCACACTTACGCTAACCCTTAAGCATTGTCGTACCCTAACCTGTACCCTAATTTCTCTCCATTCCCTAACCCTAACCCTAACCCGAATCCTAACCCTGACCCTCACCCGAAGCCTTACCCTCACCCGTGCCCTAATCTTAACCAGGACACCAAGACTAACTCGTGCCCTCAAACGTACGCTAACACTAAACCGCAGCGGTACCCTAACCTGTACCCTAATCCCTCTCCATTCCCTAACCCTAAACCTAACCTGAAACCTAACCATGACACTCACCCGAAACTTTACCCTCACCCGTGTCCTAATTTTAACCAGTACATCAACACTAACCCATGCCCTCTAACGTACGCCAACCCTAAGCCATTGTCGTACCCTAACCTGTACCCTAATCAATCCCCATTCCCTAACCCTAACCCTAACCCTAACCCTTAACGTGACCCTCTACCGAGGCCTTACCCTCACCCGTGCCCTAATCGTAAGCAGTACACTAACACTAACTAGTGACCTCACACGTACACTAAACCTTAAGCGTTGTGGTACCCTAAACTGTGCCCTAATATCGCCCCATTCCCTAACCCTAACCCTAACCCGAATCCTAACCCTGACCCTCACCCGAAGCCTTACCCTCACCCGTGCCCTAATCTTAACCAGGACACCAACACTAACTCGTGCCCTCACACGTACGCTAAACCTTAAGCGTTGTCGTACCCTAAATTGTACCCTAATCCCTCCCCATTCCTTAACCCTAACCCTAACCCCATCCCTAAACCTGACCCACTTCCGATGCCCTACCCTAACCAATGCCCTAATCTTAACCAGTACACAAACACTAACTCATGCCCTCAAACGTACGCTAACCCTTAAACATTGTCGTACCCTATCCTGTACCATAATCCCTCCCCATTCCCTAACCCTAACCCTAAGCGAAACCCTGAACCTCACCCTTTTCCGAGGCCTTACCCTCATCGGTGCCGTTGTCTTAACCAGTACACCAACACTAACTCGTGCCCTCACACTTACGCTAACCCTTAAGCATTGTCGTACCCTAACCTGTACCCTAATCCCTCTCCAAGCCCTAACCCTAACCCTAACCCGAATCCTAACCCGGACCCTCACCCGAAGCCTTACCCTCACCCGTGCCCTAATCTTAACCAGGACACCAAGACTAAATAGTGCCCTCAAACATACGCTAACACTAAACCGCAGCGGTACCCTAACCTGTACCCTAATCCCTCTCCATTCCCTAACCCTAACCCTAACCTGAAACCTAACCATGACACTCACCCGAAACTTTACCCTCACCCGTGTCCTAATTTTAACCAGTACATCAACACTAACCCATGCCCTCTAATGTACCGCAAACCTAAGCCATTGCCGTACCCTAAACTGTACTCTAATCAATCCCCATTCCCTAACCCTAACCCTAACCCTTAACGTGACACTCTTCCGAGGCCTTACCCTCACCCGAGCCCTAATCGTAAGCAGTACACTAACACTAACTAGTGACCTCACACGTACGATAAACCTTAAGCGTTGTCGTACCCTAAACTGTGCCCTAATATCTCCCCATTCCCTAACCCTAACCCTAACCCGAATCCTAACCCTGACCCTCACACGAAGCCTTACCCTCACCCGTGCCCTAATCTTAACCAGGACAGTAACACTAACCCTTGCCCTCACACGAACGCTAACCCTTAAGCACTGTCGTACCCTAAGCTGTACCCTAATCCCTCTGCATTCCTTAACCCTAACCCTAACCCGAATCCTAACCCTGACCCTCACCCGAAGCCTTACCCTCAACCGTGCCCTAATCTTAACCCAGGACACCAACACTAACTCGTGCCCTCACACGTACGCTAAACCTTAAGCGTTGTCATACCCTAAATTGTACCCTAATCCCTCCCCATTCCTTAAGCCTAACCCTAACCCCATCCCTAAACCTGACCCACTTCCGATGCCCTACCCTAACCAATGCCCTAATCTTAACCAGTACACCAACACTAACTCGTGCCCTCACACGTACGCTAAACCTTAAGCGTTGTCGTACCCTAAATTGTACCCTAATCCCTCCCCATTCCTTAACCCTAACCCTAAGCGAAACCCTGAAGGTGACCCTCTTCCGAGGCCTTACCCTCACCCGTGCCCTAATCGTAAGCAGTACACTAACACTAACTAGTGACCTCACACGTACGCTAAACCTTAAGCGTTGTGGTACCCTAAACTGTGCCCTAATATCTCCCCATTCCCTAACCCTAACCCTATCCCGAATCCTAACCCTGACCCTCACCTTAAGCCTTACCCTCACCCGTGCCCTAATCTTATCCAGGACACTAACACTAACATTTGCCCTCACACGAAGGCTAACCCTTAAGCACTGTCGTACCCTAAGCTGTACCCTAATCCCTCTGCATTCCTTAACCTTAACACTAACCCGAATCCTAAACCTGACCCTCACCCGAAGCCTTACCCTCACCCGTGCCCTAATCTTAACCAGGACACCAACACTAACTCGTGCCCTCACACGTACGCTAAACCTTAAGCGTTGTCGTACCCTAAATTGTACCCTAATCCCTCCCCATTCCTTAACCCTAACCCTAACCCCATCCCTAAACCTGACCCACTTCGGATGCCCTACCCTAACCAATGCCCTAATCTTAACCAGTACACAAAAACTAACTCATGCCCTCAAACGTACACTAACCCTTAAACATTGTCGTACCCTATCCTGTACCCTAATCCCTCCCCATTCCCTAACCCTAACCCTAAGCGAAACCCTGAACGTGACCCTTTTCCGAGGCCTTACCCTCATCGGTGCCGTTGTCTTAACCAGTACACCAACACTAACTCGTGCCCTCACACTTACGCTAACCCTTAAGCTTTGTCGTACCCTAACCTGTACCCTAATCCCTCTCCATTCCCTAACCCTAACCCTAAACCGAATCCTAACCCTGACCCTCACCCGAAGCCTTACCCTCACCCGTGCCCTAATCTTAACCAGGACACCAAGACTAACTCGTGCCCTCAAACGTACGCTAACACTAAACCGCACCAGTACCCTAACCTGTACCCTAATCCCTCTCCATTCCCTAACCCTAACCCTAACCTGAAACCTAACCATGACACTCACCCGAAACTTTACCCTCACCCGTGTCCTAATTTTAACCAGTACATCAACACTAACCCATGCCCTCTAAAGTACGCCAACCCTAAGCCATTGCCGTACCCTAACCTGTACCCTAATCAATCCCCATTCCCTAACCCTAACCCTAACCCTAACCCTTAACGTGACCATCTTTCAAGGCCTTACCCTCACCCGTGCCCTAATCGTACGCAGTACACTAACACTAACTAGTGACCTCACACGTATGCTAAACCTTAAGCGTTGTGGTACCCTAAACTGTGCCCTAATATCTCCGCATTCCTTAACCCTAACCCTAACCCGAATTCTATCCCTGACCCTCACCCGAAACCTTACCCTCACCCGTGCCCTAATCTTAACCAGGACACCAACACTAACTTGTGCCCTCACACGTACGCTAACCCTTAATCGTTGTCGTACCCTAAAGTGTACCCTACTCCCTCCCCATTCCCTAACCCTAACCCTAACCCGAATCCTAACCCTGACCCTCACCTTAAGCCTTACCCTCACCCGTGCCCTAATCTTAACCAGGACACTAACACTAACCCTTGCCCTTACACGAACGCTAACCCTTAAGCACTGTCGTACCCTAAGCTGTACCCTAATCCCTCTGCATTCCTTAACCCTAACCCTAACCCGAGCCCTAACCCTGACCCTCACCGGAAGCCTTACCCTCACCCGTGCCCTAATCTTAACCAGGACACCAAGACTAACTAGTGCCCTCAAACGTACGCTAACACTAAACCGCAGCGGTATCCTAACCTGTACCCTAATCCCTCTCCATTCCCTAACCCTAACCCTAACCTGAAACCTAACCATGACACTCACCCGAAACTTTACCCTCACCCGTTTCCTAATTTTAACCAGTACATCAACACTAAACCGTGCCCTCTAACGTACGCTAACCCTCAGCCATTACCGTACCCTAACCTGTACCCTAATCAATCCCCATCCCCTAACCCTAACCCTAACCCTAACCCTTAACGTGACCCTCTTCCGAGGCCTTACCATCACCCATGCCCTAATCGTAAGCAGTGCACTAACACTAACTAGTGACCTCACACGTACGCTAAACCTTAAGCGTTGTGGTACCCTAAACTGTGCCCTAATAACTCCCCATTCCCTAACCCTAACCCTAACCCGAATTCTATCCCTGACCCTCACCCGAAACCTTACCCTCACCCGTGCCCTAATCTTAACAAGGACACCAACACTAACTTGTGCCCTCACTCGTACGCTAACCCATAATCGTTATCGTACCCTAAGCTGTACCCTAATGCCTCTGCATTCCTGAACCCTAACCCTAACCCGAATCCTAACCCTGACCCTCACCCGAAGCCTTACCCTCACCCGTGCCCTAATCTTAACCAGGACACCAACACTAACTCGTGCCCTCACACGTACGCTAAACCTTAAGCGTTGTCGTACCCTAAATTGTACCCTAATCCCTCCCCATTCCTTAACCCTAACCCTAACCCCATCCCTAAACCTGACCCACCTCCGATTCCCTACCCTAACCAATGCCCTAATCTTAACCAGTACACAAACACTAACTCATGCCCTCAAACGTACGCTAACCCTTAAGCATTGTCGTACCCTATCCTGTACCCTAACCCCTCCCCATTCCCTAAACCTAACCCTAAGCGAAACCTTGAACGTGACGCTTTTCCGAGGCCTTACCCTCATCGGTGCCGTTGTCTTAACCAGTACACCAACACTAACTCGTGCCCTCACACTTACGCTAACCCTTAAGCATTGTCGTACCCTAACCTGTACCCTAATCCCTCTCCATTCCCTAACCCTAACCCTAACCCGATTCCTAACCCTGACCCTCATCCGAAGCCTTACCCTCACCCGTGCCCTAATCTTAACCAGGACACCAAGACTAACTCGTGCCCTCAAACGTAGGCTAACACTAAACCGCAGAGGTACCCTAACCTGTACCCTAATCCCTCTCCATTCCCTAACCCTAACCCTAACCTGAAACCTAACCATGACACTCACCCGACACTTTACCCTCACCCGTGTCCTAATTTTAACCAGTACATCAACACTAACTCATGCCCTCTAACGAACGCCAACCCTAAGCCATTGCCGTACCCTAACCTGTACCCTAATCAATCCCCATTCCCTAACCCTAACCCTAACCCTTACCCTTAACGTGACCCTCTTCCGAGGCCTTACCCTCACCCGTGCCCTAATCGTAAGCAGTACACTAACACTAACTAGTGACCTCACACGTACGCTAAACATTAAGCGTTGTGGTACCCTAAACTGTGCCCTAATATCTCCCCATTCCCTAACCCTAACCCTAACCCGAATCCTAACCCTGACACTCACCTAAAGCCTTACCCTCACCCGTGCCCTAATCTAAACCAGGACACTAACACTAACCCTTGCCCTCACACGAACGCTAACCCTTAAGCACTGTCGTACCCTGAGCTGTAGCCTAATCCCTCTGCATTCCTTAACCCTAACCCTAACCCGAATCCTAACCCTGACCCTCACCCGAAGCCTTACCCTCACCCGTGCCCTAATCTTAACCAGGACACAAACACTAACTCGTGCCCTCACACGTACGCTAAACCTTAAGCGTTTTCGTACCCTTAATTGTACCCTAATCACTCCCCATTCCTTAACCCTAACCCTAACCCCATCCCTAAACCTGACCCACTTCCGATGCCCTACCCTAACCAATGCCGTAATCTTAACCAGTTCACAAACACTAACTCATGGCCTCAAACGTACGCTAACCCATAAGCATTGTCGTACCCTATCCTGTACCCTAATCCCTCCCCATTCCCTAACCCTAACCCTAAGCGAAACCCTGAACGTGACCCTTTTCCGAGGCCTTACCCTCATCGGTGCCGTTGTCTTAACCAGTACACCAACACTAACTCGTGCCCTCACACTTACGCTAACCCTTAAACATTGTCGTACCCTAACCTGTACCCTAATCTCTTTCCATTCCCTAACCCTAACCCTAACCCGAATCCTAACCCTGACCCTCACCCGAAGCCTTTCCCTCACCCGTGCCGAAATCTTAACCAGGACACCAAGACTAACTCGTGCCCTCAAACGTACGCTAACACTAAACCGCAGCGGTACCCTAACCTCTACCCTAATCCCTCTCCATTCCCTAACCCTAACCCTAACCTGAAGCCTAAACATGACACTCACCCGGAACTTTACCCTCACCCGTGTCCTAATTTTAACCAGTACATCAACACTAACCCATGCCCTCTAACTTACGCCAACCCTAAGCCATTGCCGTACACTAACCTGTACCCTAAACAATCCCCATTCCCTAAACCTAACCCTAACCCTAACCGTTAACGTGACCCTCTTCCGAGGCCTTACCCTCACCCGTGCCCTAATCGTAAGCAGTACACTAACACTAACTAGTGACCTCACACGTACGCTAAACCTTAAGCGTTGTGGTACCCTAAACTGTGCCCTAATATCGCCCCATTCCCTAACCCTAACACTAACCCGAATTCTATCCCTGACCCTCACCCGAAACCTTACCCTCACCCGTGCCCTAATCTTAACCAGGACACCAACACTAACTTGTGCCCTCACACGTACACTAACCCTTAATCGTTGTCGTACCCTAAACTGTACCCTAATCCCTCCCCATTCCCTAACCCTAACCCTAACCCGAATCCTAACCCTGACCCTCACCTGAAGCCTTACCCTCACCCGTGCCCTAATCTTAACCAGGACACTAACACTAAACTTTGCCCTCACACGAACGCTAACCCTTAAGCACTGTCGTTCCCTAAGCTGTACCCTAATCCCTCTGCATTCCTTAACCCTAACCCTAACCCGAATCCTAACCCTGACCCTCACCCGAAGCCTTACCCTCACCCGTTCCCTAATCTTAACCAGGACACCAACACTAACTCGTGCCCTCACCCGTACGCTAAACCTTAATCGTTGTCGTACCCTAACCTGTACCCTAATCAATCCCCATTCCCTAACCCTAACCCTAACCCTAACCCTTAACGTGACCCTCTTCCGAGGCCTTACCCTCAACCGTGCCCTAATCGTAAGCAGTACACTAACACTAACTAGTGACCTCACACGTACGCTAAACCTTAAGCGTTGTGGTACCCTAAACTGTGCCCTAATATCTCCCCATTCCTTAACCCTAACCCTAACCCGAATCCTAACCCTGACCCTCACCCGAAGCCTTACCCTCACCCGTGCCCTAATCTTAACCAGGACACCAACACTAACTCGTGCCCTCACACGTACGCTAAACCTTAAGCGTTGTCGTACCCTAAATTGTACCCTAATCCCTCCACATTCCTTAACCCTAACCCTAACCCCATCCCTAAACCTGACCCACCTCCGATGCCCTACCCTAACCAATGCCCTATTCTTAACCAGTACACAAACACTAACTCATGCCCTCAAACGTACGCTAACCCTTAAGCATTGTCGTACCCTATCCTGTACCCTAATCCCTCCCCATTCCCTAACCCTAACCCTAAGCGAAACCCTGAACGTGACCCTTTTCCGAGGCTTTACCCTCATCGGTGCCGTTGTCTTAACCAGTACACCAACACTAACTTGTGCCCTCACACTTACGCTAACCCTTAAGCATTGTCGTACCCTAACCTGTACCCTAATCCCTCTCCATTCCCTAACCCTAACCCTAACCCGAATCCTAACCCTGACCCTCACCCGAAGCCTTACCCTCACCCGTGCCCTAATCTTAACCAGGACACCAAGACTAACTCGTGCCCTCAAACGTACGCTAACACTAAACCGCTGAGGTACCTTAACCTGTACCCTAATCCCTCTCCATTCCCTAATCCTAACCCTAACCTGAAACCTAACCATGACACTCACCCGAAACTTTACCCTCACCCGTGTCCTAATTTTAACCAGTACATCAACACTAACCCATGCCCTCTAATGTACCGCAACCCTAAGCCATTGCCGTACCCTAACCTGTACTCTAATCAATCCCCATTCCCTAACCCTAACCCTAACCCTAACACTTAACGTGACCCTCTTCCGAGGCCTTACCCTCACCCGAGCCCTAATCGTAAGCAGTACACTAACACTAACTAGTGACCTCACACGTACGCTAAACCTTAAGCGTTGTCGTACCCTAAACTGTGCCCTAATATCTCCCCATTCCCTAACCCTAACCCTAACCCGAATCCTAACCCTGACCCTCACACGAAGCCTTACCCTCACCCGTGCCCTAAACTTAACCAGGACAATAACACTAACCCTTGCCCTCACACGAACGCTAACCCTTAAGCACTGTCGTACCCTAAGCTGTACCCTAATCCCTCTTCATTCCTTAACCCTAACCCTAACCCGAATCCTATCCCTGAACCTCACCCGAAGCCTTACCCTCACCCGTGCCCTAATCTTAACGAGGACACCAACACTAACTCGTGCCCTCACACGTACGCTAAACCTTAAGCGTTGTCGTACACTAAATTGTACCCTAATCCCTCCCCATTCCTTAACCCTAACCCTAACCCCATCCCTAAACCTGACCCACTTCCGATGCCCTACCCTAACCAATGCCCTAATCTTAACCAGTACACAAACACTAACTCGTGCCCTCACACGTACGCTAAACCTTAAGCGTTGTCGTACCCTAAATTGTACCCTAATCCCTCCCCATTCCTTAACCCTAACCCTAACCCCATCCCTAAACCTGACCCACTTCCGATGCCCTACCCTAACTAATGCCCTAATCTTAACCAGTACACAAACACTAACTCATGCCCTCAAACATACGCTAACCCTTAAGCATTGTCGTACCCTATGCTGTACCCTAATCCCTCCCCATTCCCTAACCCTAACCCTAAGCGAAACCCTGAACGTGACCCTTTTCCGAGGCCTTACCCTCATCGGTGCCGTTGTCTTAACCAGTACACCAACACTAACTCGTGCCCTCACACTTACGCTAACCCTTAAGCATTGTCGTACCCTAACCTGTACCCTAATTTCTCTCCATTCCCTAACCCTAACCCTAACCCGAATCCTAACCCTGACCCTCACCCGAAGCCTTACCCTCACCCGTGCCCTAATCTTAACCAGGACACCAAGACTAACTCGTGCCCTCAAACGTACGCTAACACTAAACCGCAGCGGTACCCTAACCTGTACCCTAATCCCTCTCCATTCCCTAACCCTAAACCTAACCTGAAACCTAACCATGACACTCACCCGAAACTTTACCCTCACCCGTGTCCTAATTTTAACCAGTACATCAACACTAACCCATGCCCTCTAACGTACGCCAACCCTAAGCCATTGTCGTACCCTAACCTGTACCCTAATCAATCCCCATTCCCTAACCCTAACCCTAACCCTAACCCTTAACGTGACCCTCTACCGAGGCCTTACCCTCACCCGTGCCCTAATCGTAAGCAGTACACTAACACTAACTAGTGACCTCACACGTACACTAAACCTTAAGCGTTGTGGTACCCTAAACTGTGCCCTAATATCGCCCCATTCCCTAACCCTAACCCTAACCCGAATCCTAACCCTGACCCTCACCCGAAGCCTTACCCTCACCCGTGCCCTAATCTTAACCAGGACACCAACACTAACTCGTGCCCTCACACGTACGCTAAACCTTAAGCGTTGTCGTACCCTAAATTGTACCCTAATCCCTCCCCATTCCTTAACCCTAACCCTAACCCCATCCCTAAACCTGACCCACTTCCGATGCCCTACCCTAACCAATGCCCTAATCTTAACCAGTACACAAACACTAACTCATGCCCTCAAACGTACGCTAACCCTTAAACATTGTCGTACCCTATCCTGTACCCTAATCCCTCCCCATTCCCTAACCCTAACCCTAAGCGAAACCCTGAACCTCACCCTTTTCCGAGGCCTTACCCTCATCGGTGCCGTTGTCTTAACCAGTACACCAACACTAACTCGTGCCCTCACACTTACGCTAACCCTTAAGCATTGTCGTACCCTAACCTGTACCCTAATCCCTCTCCAAGCCCTAACCCTAACCCTAACCCGAATCCTAACCCGGACCCTCACCCGAAGCCTTACCCTCACCCGTGCCCTAATCTTAACCAGGACACCAAGACTAAATAGTGCCCTCAAACATACGCTAACACTAAACCGCAGCGGTACTCTAACCTGTACCCTAATCCCTCTCCATTCCCTAACCCTAACCCTAACCTGAAACCTAACCATGACACTCACCCGAAACTTTACCCTCACCCGTGTCCTAATTTTAACCAGTACATCAACACTAACCCATGCCCTCTAATGTACCGCAAACCTAAGCCATTGCCGTACCCTAAACTGTACTCTAATCAATCCCCATTCCCTAACCCTAACCCTAACCCTTAACGTGACACTCTTCCGAGGCCTTACCCTCACCCGAGCCCTAATCGTAAGCAGTACACTAACACTAACTAGTGACCTCACACGTACGATAAACCTTAAGCGTTGTCGTACCCTAAACTGTGCCCTAATATCTCCCCATTCCCTAACCCTAACCCTAACCCGAATCCTAACCCTGACCCTCACACGAAGCCTTACCCTCACCCGTGCCCTAATCTTAACCAGGACAGTAACACTAACCCTTGCCCTCACACGAACGCTAACCCTTAAGCACTGTCGTACCCTAAGCTGTACCCTAATCCCTCTGCATTCCTTAACCCTAACCCTAACCCGAATCCTAACCCTGACCCTCACCCGAAGCCTTACCCTCAACCGTGCCCTAATCTTAACCAGGACACCAACACTAACTCGTGCCCTCACACGTACGCTAAACCTTAAGCGTTGTCATACCCTAAATTGTACCCTAATCCCTCCCCATTCCTTAAGCCTAACCCTAACCCCATCCCTAAACCTGACCCACTTCCGATGCCCTACCCTAACCAATGCCCTAATCTTAACCAGTACACCAACACTAACTCGTGCCCTCACACGTACGCTAAACCTTAAGCGTTGTCGTACCCTAAATTGTACCCTAATCCCTCCCCATTCCTTAACCCTAACCCTAAGCGAAACCCTGAAGGTGACCCTCTTCCGAGGCCTTACCCTCACCCGTGCCCTAATCGTAAGCAGTACACTAACACTAACTAGTGACCTCACACGTACGCTAAACCTTAAGCGTTGTGGTACCCTAAACTGTGCCCTAATATCTCCCCATTCCCTAACCCTAACCCTATCCCGAATCCTAACCCTGACCCTCACCTTAAGCCTTACCCTCACCCGTGCCCTAATCTTATCCAGGACACTAACACTAACATTTGCCCTCACACGAAGGCTAACCCTTAAGCACTGTCGTACCCTAAGCTGTACCCTAATCCCTCTGCATTCCTTAACCTTAACACTAACCCGAATCCTAAACCTGACCCTCACCCGAAGCCTTACCCTCACCCGTGCCCTAATCTTAACCAGGACACCAACACTAACTCGTGCCCTCACACGTACGCTAAACCTTAAGCGTTGTCGTACCCTAAATTGTACCCTAATCCCTCCCCATTCCTTAACCCTAACCCTAACCCCATCCCTAAACCTGACCCACTTCGGATGCCCTACCCTAACCAATGCCCTAATCTTAACCAGTACACAAAAACTAACTCATGCCCTCAAACGTACACTAACCCTTAAACATTGTCGTACCCTATCCTGTACCCTAATCCCTCCCCATTCCCTAACCCTAACCCTAAGCGAAACCCTGAACGTGACCCTTTTCCGAGGCCTTACCCTCATCGGTGCCGTTGTCTTAACCAGTACACCAACACTAACTCGTGCCCTCACACTTACGCTAACCCTTAAGCTTTGTCGTACCCTAACCTGTACCCTAATCCCTCTCCATTCCCTAACCCTAACCCTAAACCGAATCCTAACCCTGACCCTCACCCGAAGCCTTACCCTCACCCGTGCCCTAATCTTAACCAGGACACCAAGACTAACTCGTGCCCTCAAACGTACGCTAACACTAAACCGCACCAGTACCCTAACCTGTACCCTAATCCCTCTCCATTCCCTAACCCTAACCCTAACCTGAAACCTAACCATGACACTCACCCGAAACTTTACCCTCACCCGTGTCCTAATTTTAACCAGTACATCAACACTAACCCATGCCCTCTAAAGTACGCCAACCCTAAGCCATTGCCGTACCCTAACCTGTACCCTAATCAATCCCCATTCCCTAACCCTAACCCTAACCCTAACCCTTAACGTGACCATCTTTCAAGGCCTTACCCTCCCCCGTGCCCTAATCGTACGCAGTACACTAACACTAACTAGTGACCTCACACGTATGCTAAACCTTAAGCGTTGTGGTACCCTAAACTGTGCCCTAATATCTCCGCATTCCTTAACCCTAACCCTAACCCGAATTCTATCCCTGACCCTCACCCGAAACCTTACCCTCACCCGTGCCCTAATCTTAACCAGGACACCAACACTAACTTGTGCCCTCACACGTACGCTAACCCTTAATCGTTGTCGTACCCTAAAGTGTACCCTACTCCCTCCCCATTCCCTAACCCTAACCCTAACCCGAATCCTAACCCTGACCCTCACCTTAAGCCTTACCCTCACCCGTGCCCTAATCTTAACCAGGACACTAACACTAACCCTTGCCCTTACACGAACGCTAACCCTTAAGCACTGTCGTACCCTAAGCTGTACCCTAATCCCTCTGCATTCCTTAACCCTAACCCTAACCCGAACCCTAACCCTGACCCTCACCGGAAGCCTTACCCTCACCCGTGCCCTAATCTTAACCAGGACACCAAGACTAACTAGTGCCCTCAAACGTACGCTAACACTAAACCGCAGCGGTATCCTAACCTGTACCCTAATCCCTCTCCATTCCCTAACCCTAACCCTAACCTGAAACCTAACCATGACACTCACCCGAAACTTTACCCTCACCCGTTTCCTAATTTTAACCAGTACATCAACACTAAACCGTGCCCTCTAACGTACGCTAACCCTCAGCCATTACCGTACCCTAACCTGTACCCTAATCAATCCCCATCCCCTAACCCTAACCCTAACCCTAACCCTTAACGTGACCCTCTTCCGAGGCCTTACCATCACCCATGCCCTAATCGTAAGCAGTGCACTAACACTAACTAGTGACCTCACACGTACGCTAAACCTTAAGCGTTGTCGTACACTAAACTGTGCCCTAATATCTCCCCATTCCCTAACCCTAACCCTAACCCGAATCCTAACCCTGACCCTCACCCGAAGCCTTACCCTCACCCGTGCCCTAATCTTAACCAGGACACTAACACTAAACCTTGCCCTCACACGAACGTTAACCCTTAAGCAATGTCATACCCTAAGCTGTACCCTAATCCCTCTGCATTCCTTAACCCTAACCCTAACCCGAATCCTAACCCTGACCCTCACCCGAAGCCTTACCCTCACCCGTGCCCTAATCTTAACCAAGACACCAACACTAACTCGTGCCCTCACACGTACGCTAAACCTCAAGCGTTGTCGTACCCTAAATTGTACCCTAATCCCTCCCCATTCCTTAACCCTAACCCTAACCCCATCCCTAAACCTGACCCACTTCCGATGTCCTACCCTAACCAATGCCCTAATCTTAACCAGTACACAAACACTAACTCATGCCCTCAAACGTACACCAACCCTTAAGCATTGTCGTACCCTATCCTGTACCCTAATCCCTCCCCATTCCCTAACCCTAACCCTAAGTGAAACCCTGAACGTGACCCTTTTCCGAGGCCTTACCCTCATCGGTGCCCTTGTCTTAAACAGTACACCAACACTAACTCGTGCCCACACACTTACGCTAACCCTTAAGCATTGTCGTACCCTAACCTGTACCCTACTCCCTCTCCATTCCCTAACCCTAACCCTAACCCGAATCCTAACCCTGACCTTCACCCGAAGCCTTACACTCACCCATGCCCTAATCTTAACCAGGACACCAAGACTAACTGGTGCCTTCAAACGTACGCTAACACTAAACCACAGCGGTACCCTAACCTGTACCCTAATCCCTCCCCATTCCCTAACCCTAAACCTAACCTGAAACCTAACCATGACACTCACCCGAAAGTTTACCCTCACCCGTGTCCTAACTTTAAGCAGTACATCAACACTAACCCATACCCTCTAACGTACGCCAACCCTAAGCCATTGCCTTACCCTAACCTGTACCCTAATCAATCCCCATTCCCTAATCCTAACCCTAACCATAACCCTTAACGTGACCCTCTTCCGAGGCCTTAACCTCACCCGTGCCCTAATCGTAAGCAGTAGACTAACACTAACTAGTGACCTCACACGTACGCTAAACCTTAAGCGTTGTGGTACCCTAAACTGTGCCCTAATATCTCCCCATTCCCTAACCCTAACCCTAACCCGAATCCTAACCCTGACCCTCACCCGAAGCCTTACCCTCACCCGTGCCCTAATCTTAACCAGGACACTAACACTAACACTTTCCCTCACACGAACGCTAAACCTTAAGCACTGTCGTACCCTAAGCTGTACCCTAATCCCTCTGCATTCCTTAACCCTAACCCTAACCCGAATCCTAACCCTGACCCTCACCCGAAGCCTTACCCTCACCCCTGCCCTAATCTTAACCAGGACACCAACACTAACTCGTGCCCTCACACGTATGCTAAACCTTAAGCGTTGTCGTACCCTAAATTGTACCCTAATCCCTCCCCATTCCTTAACCCTAACCCTAACCCCATCCCTAAACCTGACTCACTTCCGATGCCCTACCCTAACCAATGCCCTAATCTTAACCAGTACACAAACACTAACTCATGCCCTCAAACGTACGCTAACCCTTAAGCATTGTCGTACCCTATCCTGTACCCTAATCCCTCCCCATTCCCTAACCCTAACCCTAAGCGAAACCCTGAACGCGACCCTTTTCCGAGGCCTTACCCTCATCGGTGCCGTTGTCTTAAACAGTACACCAACACTAACTCGAGCCCTCACACTTACGCTAACCCTTAAGCATTGTCGTACCCTAACCTGTACCCTAATCCCTCTCCATTCCCTAACCCTAACCCTAACCCGAATCCTAACCCTGACCCTCACCTGAAGCCTTACCCTCACCCGTGCCCTAATCTTAACCAGGACACCAAGACTAACTCGTGCCCTCAAACGTACGCTAACACGAAACCGCAGCGGTACACTAACCTGTACCCTAATCCCTCTCCATTCCCTAACCCTAACCCTAACCTGAAACCTAACCATGACACTCACCCGAAACTTTACCCTCACCCGTGTCCTAATTTTAACCAGTACATCAACACTAACCCATGCCCTCTAACGTACGCCAACCCTAAGCCATTGCCGTACCCTAACCTGTACCCTAATCAATCCCCATTCCCTAACCGTAACCCTAACCCTAACCCTTAACGTGACCCTCTTCCGAGGCCTTACCCTCACCCGTGCCCTAATCGTAAGCAGTACACTAACACTAACTAGTGACCTCACACGTACGCTAAACCTTAAGCGTTGTGGTAACCTAAACTGTGCCCTAATATCTCCCCATTCCCTAACCCTAACCCTAACCCGAATTCTATCCCTGACCCTCACCCGAAACCTTACCCTCACCCGTGCCCTAATCTTAACCAGGACACCAACACTAACTTGTGCCCTCACACGTACGCTAACCCTTAATAGTTTTCGTACCCTAAACTGTACCCTAGTCCCTCCCCATTCCCTAACCCTAACCCTAACCGGAATCCTAACCCTGACCCTCACCCGAAGCCTTACCCTCACCCGTGCCCTAATCTTAACGAGGACACTAACACTAACCCTTGCCCTCACACGAACGCTAACCCTTAAGCACTGTCGTACCCTAAGCTGTACCCTAATCCCTCTGCATTCCTTAACCATAACCCTAACCCGAATCCTAACCCTGACCCTCACCCGAAGCCTTACCCTCACCAGTGCCCTAATCTTAACCAGGACACCAACACTAACTCGTGCCCTCACACGTACGCTAAACCTTAAGCGTTGTCGTACCCTAAATTGTACCCTAATCCCTCCCCATTCCTTAACCCTAACCCTAACCCCATCCCTAAACCTGACCCACTTCCGATGCCCTACCCTAACCAATGCCCTAATCTTAACCAGTACACAAACACTAACTCATGCCCTCAAACGTACGCTAACCCTTAAACATTGTCGTACCCTATCCTGTACCCTAATCCCTCCCCATTCCCTAACCCTAACCCTAAGCGAAACCCTGAACGCGACCCTTTTCCGAGGCCTTACCCTCATCGGTGCCGTTGTCTTAAACAGTACACGAACACTAACTCGTGCCCTCACACTTACGCTAACCCTTAGGCATTGTCGTACCCTAACCTGAACCCTAATCCCTCTCCATTCCCTAACCCTAACCCTAACCCGAATCCTAACCCTGACCCTCACCCTAAGCCTTGCCCTCACCCGTGCCCTAATCTTAACCAGGACACCAAGACTAACTCGTGCCCTCAAACGTAGGCTAACACTAAACCGCAGCGGTACCCTAACCTGTAACCTAATCCCTCCCCATTCCCTAACCCTAACCCTAACCTGAAACCTAACCATGACACTCACCCGAAACTTTACCCTCACCCGTGTCCTAATTTTAACCAGTACATCAACACTAACCCATGCCCTCTAACATACGCCAACCCTAAGCCATTGCCGTACCCTAACCTGTACCCTAATCAATCCCCATTCCCTAACCCTAACCCTAACCCTAATCCTTAACGTGACCCTCTTCCGAGGCCTTACCCTCACCCGTGCCCTAATCGTAAGCAGTACACTAACACTTACTAGTGACCTTACACGTACGCTAAACCTTAAGCGTTGTGGTACCCTAAACTGTGCCCTAATATCTCCCCATTCCCTAACCCTAACCCTAACCCGAATCCTAACCCTGACCCTCACCCGAAGCCTTACCCTCACCCGTGCCCTAATCTTAACCAGGACACTAACACTAACCCTTGCCCTCACACGAACGCTAAACCTTAAGCACTGTCGTACCCTAAGCTGTACCCTAATCCCTCTGCATTCCTTAACCCTAACCCTAACCCGAATCCTAACCCTGACCCTCACCCGAAGCCTTACCCTCACCCGTGCCCTAATCTTAACCATGACACCAACACTAACTCGTGCCCTCACACGTACGCTAAACCTTAAGCGTTGTCGTACCCTAAATTGTACCCTAATCCCTCCCCATTCCTTAACCCTAACCCTAACCCCATCCCTAAACCTGACCCACTTCCGATGCCCTACCCTAACCAATGCCCTAATCTTAACCAGTACACAAACACTAACTCGTGCCCTCACACGTACGCTAAACCTTAAGCGTTGTTGTACCCTAAATTGTACCCTAATCCCTCCCCATTCCTTAACCCTAACCCTAAGCAAAACCCTGAACGTGACCCTCTTCCGAGGCCTTACCCTCACCCGTGCCCTAATCTTAACCAGGACACCAACACTAACTCGTGCCCTCACACGTACGCTAAACCTTATGCGTTGTCGTACCCTAAATTGTACCCTAATCCCTCCCCATTCCTTAACCCTAAGCCTAACCCCATCCCTAAACCTGACCCACTTCGGATGCCCTACCCTAACCAATGCCCTAATCTTAACCAGTACACAAACACTAACTCATGCCCTCAAACGTTCGCTAACCCTTAAGCATTGTCGTACCCTATCCTGTACCCTAATCCCTCCCCATTCCCTAACCCTAACCCTAAGTGAAACCCTGAACGTGACCCTTTTCCGAGGCCTTACCCTCATCGGTTCCGTTGTCTTAACCAGTACACCAACACTAACTCTTTCCCTCACACTTACGCTAACCCTTAAACATTGTCGTACCCTAACCTGTACCCTAATCCCTCTCCATTCCCGAACCCTAACCCTAACCCGAATCCTAACCCTGACCCTCACCCGAAGCCTTACCCTCACCTGTGCCCTATTCTTAACCAGGACACCAAGACTAACTCGTGCCCTCAAACGTACGCTAACACTAAACCGCAGCGGTACCCTAACCTGTACCCTAATCCCTCCCCATTCCCTAACCCTAAACCTAACCTGAAACCTAACCATGACACTCACCCGAAAGTTTACCCTCACCCGTGTCCTAATTTTAAGCAGTACATCAACACTAACCCATGCCCTCTAACGTACGCCAACCCTAAGCCATTGCCTTACCCTAACCTGTACCCTAATCAATCCCCATTCCCTAATCCTAACCCTAACCCTAACCCTTAACGTGACCCTCTTCCGAGGCCTTACCCTCACCCGTGCCCTAATCGTAAGCAGTAGACTAACACTAACTAGTGACCTCACACATACGCTAAACCTTAAGCGTTGTGGTACCCTAAACTGTGCCCTAATATCTCCCCATTCCCTAACCCTAACCCTAACCCGAATCCTAACCCTGACCCTCACCCGAAGCCTTACCCTCACCCGTGCCCTAATCTTAACCAGGACAGTAACACTAACACTTGCCCTCACACGAACGCTAAACCTTAAGCACTGTCGTACCCTAAGCTGTACCCTAATCCCTCTGCATTCCTTAACCCTAACCCTAACCTGAATCCTAACCCTGACCCTCACCCGAAGCCTTACCCTCACCCCTGCCCTAATCTTAACCAGGACACCAACACTAACTCGTGCCCTCACACGTACGCTAAACCTTAAGCGTTGTCGTACCCTAAATTGTACCCTAATCCCTCCCCATTCCTTAACCCTAACCCTAACCCCATCCCTAAACCTGACCCACTTCCGATTCCCTACCCTAACCAATGCCCTAATCTTAACCAGTACACAAACACTAACTCATGCCCTCAAACGTACGCTAACCCTTAAGCATTGTCGTACCCTATCCTGTACCCTAATCCCTCCCCATTCCCTAACCCTAACCCTAAGCGAAACCCTGAACGCGACCCTTTTCCGAGGCCTTACCTTCATCGGTGCCGTTGTCTTAAACAGTACACCAACACTAACTCGTGCCCTCACACTTACGCTAACCCTTAAGCATTGTCGTACCCTAACCTGTACCCTAATCCCTCTCCATTCCCTAACCCTAACCCTAACCCGAATCCTAACCCTGACCCTCACCTGAAGCCTTACCCTCACCCGTGCCCTAATCTTAACCAGGACACCAAGACTAACTCGTGCCGTCAAACGTACGCTAACACTAAACCGCAGCGGTACACTAACCTGTACCCTAATCCCTCTCCATTCCCTAACCCTAACCCTAACCTGAAACCTAACCATGACACTCACCCAAAACTTTACCCTCACCCGTGTCTTAATTTTAACCAGTACATCAACACTAACCCATGCCCTCTAACGTACGCCAACCCTAAGCCATTGCCGTACCCTAACCTGTACCCTAATCAATCCCCATTCCCTAACCGTAACCCTAACCCTAACCCTTAACGTGACCCTCTTCCGAGGCCTTACCCTCACCCGTGCCCTAATCGTAAGCAGTACACTAACACTAACTAGTGACCTCACACGTACGCTAAACCTTAAGCGTTGTGGTAACCTAAACTGTGCCCTAATATCTCCCCATTCCCTAACCCTAACCCTAACCCGAATTCTATCCCTGACCCTCACCCGAAACCTTACCCTCACCCGTGCCCTAATCTTAACCAGGACACCAACACTAACTTGTGCCCTCACACGTACGCTAACCCTTAATAGTTTTCGTACCCTAAACTGTACCCTAGTCCCTCCCCATTCCCTAACCCTAACCCTAACCGGAATCCTAACCCTGACCCTCACCCGAAGCCTTACCCTCACCCGTGCCCTAATCTTAACCAGGACACTAACACTAACCCTTGCCCTCACACGAACGCTAAACCTTAAGCACTGTCGTACCCTAAGCTGTACCCTAATCCCTCTGCATTCCTTAACCATAACCCTAACCCGAATCCTAACCCTGACCCTCACCCGAAGCCTTACCCTCACCCGTGCCCTAATCTAAACCAAGACACCAACACTAACTCGTGCCCTCACACGTACGCTAAACCTCAAGTGTTGTCGTACCCTAAATTGTACCCTAATCCCTCCCCATTCCTTAACCCTAACCCTAACCCCATCCCTAAACCTGACCCACTTCCGATGTCCTACCCTAACCAATGCCCTAATCTTAACCAGTACACAAACACTAACTCATGCCCTCAAACGTACACCAACCCTTAAGCATTGTCGTACCCTATCCTGTACCCTAATCCCTCCCCATTCCCTAACCCTAACCCTAAGCGAAACCCTGAAGGTGACCCTTTTCCGAGGCCTTACCCTCATCGGTGCCGTTGTCTTAAACAGTACACCAACACTAACTCGTGCCCACACACTTACGCTAACCCTTAAGCATTGTCGTACCCTAACCTGTACCCTACTCCCTCTCCATTCCCTAACCCTAACCCTAACCCGAATCCTAACCCTGACCCTCACCCGAAGCCTTACCCTCACCCGTGCCCTAATCTTAACCAGGACACCAAGACTAACTGGTGCCCTCAAACGTACGCTAACACTAAACCGCACTGGTACCTTAACCTGTACCCAAATCCCTCTCCATTCCCTAACCCTAACCCTAACCTGAAACCTAACCATGACACTCACCCGAAACTTTACCCTCACCCGTGTCCTAATTTTAACCAGTACATCAACACTAACCCATGCCCTCTAACGTACGCCAACCCTAAGCCATTGCCGTACCCTAACCTGTACCCTAATCAATCCCCATTCCCTAACAATAACCCTAACCCTAACCCTTAACGTGACCCTCTTCCGAGGCCTTACCCTCACCCGTGCCCTAATCGTAAGCAGTACACTAACACTAACTAGTGACCTTACACGTACGCTAAACCTTAAGCGTTGTGGTACCCTAAACTGTGCCCTAATATCTCCCCATTCCCTAACCCTAACCCTAACCCGAATCCTAACCCTGACCCTCACCCGAAGCCTTACCCTCACCCGTGCCCTAATCTTAACCAGGACACTAACACTAACCCTTGCCCTCACACGAACGCTAAACCTTAAGCACTGTCGTACCCTAAGCTGTACCCTAATCCCTCTGCATTCCTTAACCCTAACCCTAACCCGAATCCTAACCCTGACCCTCACCCGAAGCCTTACCCTCACCCGTGCCCTAATCTTAACCAGGACACCAACACTAACTCGTGCCCTCACACGTACGCTAAACCTTAAGCGTTGTCGTACCCTAAATTGTACCCTAATCCTTCCCCATTCCTTAACCCTAACCCTAACCCCATCCCTAAACCTGACCCACTTCCGATGCCCTACCCTAACCAATGCCCTAATCTTAACCAGTACACAAACACTAACTCATGCCCTCAAACGTTCGCTAACCCTTAAGCATTGTCGTACCCTATCCTGTACCCTAATCCCTCCCCATTCCCTAAACCTAACCCTAAGTGAAACCCTGAACGTGACCCTTTTCCGAGGCCTTACCCTCATCGGTGCCGTTTTCTTAACCAGTACACCAACACTAACTCTTTCCCTCACACTTACGCTAACCCTTAAGCATTGTCGTACCCTAACCTGTACCCTAATCCCTCTCCATTCCCTAACCCTAACCCTAACCCGAATCCTAACCCTGACCCTCACCCGAAGCCTTACCCTCACCTGTGCCCTAATCTTAACCAGGACACCAAGACTAACTCGTGCCCTCAAACGTACGCTAACACTAAACCGCAGCGGTACCCTAACCTGTACCCTAATCCCTCCCCATTCCCTAACCCTAAACCTAACCTGAAACCTAACCATGACACTCACCCGAAAGTTTACCCTCACCCGTGTCCTAATTTTAAGCAGTACATCAACACTAACCCATGCCCTCTAACGTACGCCAACCCTAAGCCATTGCCTTACCCTAACCTGTACCCTAATCAATCCCCATTCCCTAATCCTAACCCTAACCCTAACCCTTAACGTGACCCTCTTCCCAGGCCTTACCCTCACCCGTGCCCTAATCGTAAGCAGTAGACTAACACTAACTAGTGACCTCACACGTACGCTAAACCTTAAGCGTTGTGGTACCCTAAACTGTGCCCTAATATCTCCCCATTCCCTAACCCTAACCCTAACCCGAATCCTAACCCTGACCCTCATCCGAAGCCTTACCCTCACCCGTGCCCTAATCTTAACCAGGACACTAACACTAACACTTGCCCTCACACGAACGCTAAACCTTAAGCACTGTCGTACCCTAAGCTGTACCCTAATCCCTCTGCATTCCTTAACCCTAACCCTAACCCGAATCCTAACCCTGAACCTCACCCGAAGCCTTACCCTCACCCCTGCCCTAATCTTAACCAGGACACCAACACTAAGTCGTGCCCTCACACGTACGCTAAACCTTAAGCGTTGTCGTACCCTAAATTGTACCCTAATCCCTCCCCATTCCTTAACCCTAACCCTAACCCCATCCCTAAACCTGACCCACTTCCGATGCCCTACCCTAACCAATGCCCTAATCTTAACCAGTACACAAACACTAACTCATGCCCTCAAACGTACGCTAACCCTTAAGCATTGTCGTACCCTATCCTGTACCCTAATCCCTCCCCATTCCCTAACCCTAACCCTAAGCGAAACCCTGAACGCGACCCTTTTCCAAGGCCTTACCCTCATCGGTGCCGTTGTCTTAAACAGTACACCAACACTAACTCGTGCCCTCACACTTACGCTAACCCTTAAGCATTGTCGTACCCTAACCTGTACCCTAATCCCTCTCCATTCCCTAACCCTAACCCTAACCCGAATCCTAACCCTGACCCTCACCTGAAGCCTTACCCTCACCCGTGCCCTAATCTTAACCAGGACACCAAGACTAACTCGTGCCCTCAAACGTACGCTAACACTAAACCGCAGCGGTACACTAACCTGTACCCTAATCCCTCTCCATTCCCTAACCCTAACCCTAACCTGAAACCTAACCATGACACTCACCCGAAACTTTACCCTCACCCGTGTCCTAATTTTAACCAGTACATCAACACTAACCCATGCCCTCTAACGTACGCCAACCCTAAGCCATTGCCGTACCCTAACCTGTACCCTAATCAATCCCCATTCCCTAACCCTAACCCTAACCCTAACCCTTAACGTGACCCTCTTCCGAGGCCTTACCCTCACCCGTGCCCTAATCGTAAGCAGTACACTAACACTAACTAGTGACCTCACACGTACGCTAAACCTTAAGCGTTGTGGTAACCTAAACTGTGCCCTAATATCTCCCCATTCCCTAACCCTAACCCTAACCCGAATTCTATCCCTGACCCTCACCCGAAACCTTACCCTCACCCGTGCCCTAATCTTAACCAGGACACCAACACTAACTTGTGCCCTCACACGTACGCTAACCCTTAATAGTTGTCGTACCCTAAACTGTACCCTAGTCCCTCCCCATTCCCTAACCCTAACCCTAACCGTAATCCTAACCCTGACCCTCACCCGAAGCCTTACCCTCACCCGTGCCCTAATCTTAACCAGGACACTAACACTAACCCTTGCCCTCACACGAACGCTAACCCTTAAGCACTGTCGTACCCTAAGCTGTACCCTAATCCCTCTGCATTCCTTAACCCTAACCCTAACCCAAATCCTAACCCTGACCCTCACCCGAAGCCTTACCCTCACCCGTGCCCTAATCTTAACCAGGACACCAAGACTAACTCGTGCCCTCAAACGTACGCTAACACTAAACCGTAGCGGTACCCTAACCTGTACCCTAATCCCTCCCCATTCCCTAACCCTAAACCTAACCTGAAACCTAAACATGACACTCACCCGAAACTTTACCCTCACCCGTGTCCTAATTTTAAGCAGTACATCAACACTAACCCATGCCCTCTAATGTACGCCAACCCTAAGCCATTGCCGTACCCTTACCTGTACCCTAGTCAATCCCCATTCCCTAATCCTAACCCTAACCCTAACCCTTAACGTGACCCTCTTCCGAGGCCTTACCCTCACCCGTGCCCTAATCGTAAGCAGTAGACTAACACTAACTAGTGACCTCACACGTACGCTAAACCTTAAGCGTTGTGGTACCCTAAACTGTGACCTAATATCTCCCCATTCCCTAACCCTAACCCTAACCCGAATCCTAACCCTGACCCTCACCCGAAGCCTTACCCTCACCCGTGCCCTAATCTTAACCAGGACACTAACACTAACCCTTGCCCTCACACGAACGCTAAACCTTAAGCACTGTCGTACCCTAAGCTGTACCCTAATCCCTCTGCATTCCTTAACCCTAACCCTAACCCGAATCCTAACCCTGACCCTCACCCGAAGCCTTACCCTCACCCGTGCCCTATTCTTAACCAGGACACCAACACTAACTCGTGCCCTCACACGTACGCTAAACCTTAAGCGTTGTCGTACCCTAAATTGTACCCTAATCCCTCCCCATTCCTTAACCCTAACCCTAACCCCATCCCTAAACCTGACCCACTTCCGATGCCCTACCCTAACCAATGCCCTAATCTTAACCAGTACACAAACACTAACTCATGCCCTCAAACGTACGCTAACCCTTAAGCATTGTCGTACCCTATCCTGTACCCTAATCCTTCCCCATTCCCTAACCCTAACCCTAAGCGAAACCCTGAACGCGACCCTTTTCCGAGGCCTTACCCTCATCGGTGCCGTTGTCTTAACCAGTACACCAACACTAACTCGTGCCCTCACACTTACGCTAACCCTTAAGCATTGTCGTACCCTAACCTGTACCCTAATCCCTCTCCATTCCCTAACCCTAACCCTAACCCGAATCCTAACCCTGACCCTCACCCGAAGCCTCATCCTCACCCGTGCCCTAATCTTAACCAGGACACCAAGACTAACTCGTGCCCTTAAACATACGCTAACACTAAACCTCAGCGGTACCCTAACCTGTACCCTAATCCCTATCCATTCCCTAACCCTAACCCTAACCTGAAACCTAACCATGACACTCACCCGAAACTTTACCCTAACCCGTGTCCTAATTTTAACCAGTACATCAACACTAACCCATGCCCTCTAACGTACGCCAACCCTAAGCCATTGCCGTACCCTAACCTGTACCCTAATCAATCCCCATTCCCTAACCCTAACCCTAACCCTAACCCTTAACGTGACCCTCTTCCGAGGCCTTACCCTCACCCGTGCCCTAATCGTAAGCAGTACACTAACACTAACTAGTGACCTCACACGTACGCTAAACCTTAAGCGTTGTGGTAACCTAAACTGTGCCCTAATATCTCCCCATTCCCTAACCCTAACCCTAACCCGAATTCTATCCCTGACCCTCAACCGAAACCTTACACTCACCCGTGCCCTAATCTTAACCAGGACACCAACACTAACTTGTGCCCTCACACGTACGCTAACCCTTAATAGTTGTCGTACCCTAAACTGTACCCTAGTCCCTCCCCATTCCCTAACCCTAACCCTAACCGGAATCCTAACCCTGACCCTCACCCGAAGCCTTACCCTCACCCGTGCCCTAATCTTAACCAGGACACTAACACTAACCCTTGCCCTCACACGAACGCTAACCCTTAAGCACTGTCGTACCCTAAGCTGTACCCTAATCCCTCTGCATTCCTTAACCCTAACCCTAACCCGAATCCTAACCCTGACCCTCACCCGAAGCCTTACCCTCACCCGTGCCCTAATCTTAACCAGGACACCAACACTAACTCGTGCCCTCACACGTACGCTAAACCTTAAGCGTTGTCGTACCCTAAAATGTACCCTAATCCCTCCCCATTCCTTAACCCTAACCCTAACCCCATCCCTAAACCTGACCCACTTCCGATGCCCTACCCTAACCAATGCCCTAATCTTAACCAGTACACAAACACTAACTCATGCCCTCAAACGTACGCTAACCCTTAAGCATTGTCGTACCCTATCCTGTACCCTAATCCCTCCCCATTCCCTAACCCTAACCCTAAGTGAAACCCTGAACGTGACCCTTTTCCGAGGCCTTACCCTCATCGGTGCCGTTGTCTTAACCAGTACACCAACACTAACACGTTCCCTCACATTTACGCTAACCCTTAAGCATTGCCGTACCCTAACCTGTACCCTAATCCCTCTCCATTCCCTAACCCTAACCCTAACCCGAATCCTAACCCTGACCCTCACCCGAAGCCTTACCCTCACCCGTGCCCTAATCTTAACCAGGACACCAAGACTAACTCGTGCCCTCAAACGTACGCTAACACTAAACCGTAGCGGTACCCTAACCTGTACCCTAATCCCTCCCCATTCCCTAACCCTAAACCTAACCTGAAACCTAAACATGACACTCACCCGAAACTTTACCCTCACCCGTGTCCTAATTTTAAGCAGTACATCAACACTAACCCATGCCCTCTAACGTACGACAACCCTAAGCCATTGCCGTACCCTAACCTGTACCCTAATCAATCCCCATTCCCTAATCCTAATCCTAACCCTAACCCTTAACGTGACCCTCTTCCGAGGCCTTACCCTCACCCGTGCCCTAATCGTAAGCAGTAGACTAACACTAACTAGTGACCTCACACGTACGCTAAACCTTAAGCGTTGTGGTACCCTAAACTGTGCCCTAATATCTCCCCATTCCCTAACCCTAACCCTAACCCGAATCCTAACCCTGACCCTCACCCGAAGCCTTACCCTCACCCGTGCCCTAATCTTAACCAGGACACTAACACTAACCCTTGCCCTCACACGAACGCTAAACCTTAAGCACTGTCGTACCCTAAGCTGTACCCTAATCCCTCTGCATTCCTTAACCCTAACCCTAACCCGAATCCTAACCCTGACCCTCACCCGAAGCCTTACCCTCACCCGTGCCCTATTCTTAACCAGGACACCAACACTAACTCGTGCCCTCACACGTACGCTAAACCTTAAGCGTTGTCGTACCCTAAATTGTACCCTAATCCCTCCCCATTCCTTAACCCTAACCCTAACCCCATCCCTAAACCTGACCCACTTCCGATGCCCTACCCTAACCAATGCCCTAATCTTAACCAGTACACAAACACTAACTCATGCCCTCAAACGTACGCTAACCCTTAAGCATTGTCGTACCCTATCCTGTACCCTAATCCTTCCCCATTCCCTAACCCTAACCCTAAGCGAAACCCTGAACGCGACCCTTTTCCGAGGCCTTACCCTCATCGGTGCCGTTGTCTTAAACAGTACACCAACACTAACTCGTGCCCTCACACTTACGCTAACCCTTAAGCATTGTCGTACCCTAACCTGTACCCTAATCCCTCTCCATTCCCTAACCCTAACCCTAACCCGAATCCTAACCCTGACCCTCACCCGAAGCCTCATCCTCACCCGTGCCCTAATCTTAACCAGGACACCAAGACTAACTCGTGCCCTCAAACATACGCTAACACTAAACCTCAGCGGTACCCTAACCTGTACCCTAATCCCTATCCATTCCCTAACCCTAACCCTAACCTGAAACCTAACCATGACACTCACCCGAAACTTTACCCTAACCCGTGTCCTAATTTTAACCAGTACATCAACACTAACTCATGCCCTCTAACGTACGCCAACCCTAAGCCATTGCCGTACCCTAACCTGTACCCTAATCAATCCCCATTCCCTAACCCTAACCCTAACCCTAACCCTTAACGTGACCCTCTTCCGAGGCCTTACACTCACCCGTGCCCTAATCGTAAGCAGTACACTAACACTAACTAGTGACCTCACACGTACGCTAAACCTTAAGCGTTGTGGTAACCTAAACTGTGCCCTAATATCTCCCCATTCCCTAACCCTAACCCTAACCCGAATTCTATCCCTGACCCTCACCCGAAACCTTACCCTCACCCGTGCCCTAATCTTAACCAGGACACCAACACTAACTTGTGCCCTCACACGTACGCTAACCCTTAATAGTTGTCGTACCCTAAACTGTACCCTAGTCCCTCCCCATTCCCTAAGCCTAACCCTAACCCGAATCCTAACCCTGACCCTCACCCGAAGCCTTACCCTCACCCGTGCCCTAATCTTAACCAGGACACTAACACTAACCCTTGCCCTCACACGAACGCTAACCCTTAAGCACTGTCGTACCCTAAGCTGTACCCTAATCCCTCTGCATTCCTTAACCCTAACCGTAACCCGAATCCTAACCCTGACCCTCACCCGAAGCCTTACCCTCACCCATGCCCTAATCTTAACGAGGACACCAACACTAACTCGTGCCCTCACACGTACGCTAAACCTTAAACGTTGTCGTACCCTAAATTGTACCCTAATCCCTCCCCATTCCTTAACCCTAACCCTAACCCCATCCCTAAACCTGACCCACTTCCGATGCCCTATCCTAACCAATGCCCTAATCTTAACCAGTACACAAACACTAACTCATGCCCTCAAACGTACGCTAACCCTTAAGCATTGTCGTACCCTATCCTGTACCCTAATCAATCCCCATTCCCTAACCCTAACCCTAACCCTAACCCTTAACGTGACCCTCTTCCGAGGCCTTACCGTCACCCGTGCCCTAATCGTAAGCAGTACACTAACACTAACTTGTGACCTCACACGTACGCTAAACCTTAAGCGTTGTGGTACCCTAAACTGTGCCTTAATATCTCCCCATTCCCTAACCCTAACCCTAACCCGAATCCTAACCCTGACCCTCACCCGAAGCCTTACCCTCACCCGTGCCCTAATCTTAACCAGGACACTAACACTAACCCTTGCCCTCTCACGAAAGCTAACCCTTAAGCACTGTCGTACCCTAAGCTGTACCCTAATCCCTCTACATTCCTTAACCCTAACCCTAACCCGAATCCTAACCCTGACCCTCACCCTAAGCCTTACCCTCACCCGTGCCCTAATCTTAACCAGGACACCAACTCTAACTCGTGCCCTCACACTTACGCTAAACCTTAAGCGTTGTCGTACCCTAAATTGTACCCTAATCCCTCCCCATTCCTTAACCCTAACCCTAACCCCATCCCTAAACCTGACCCAGTTCCGATGCCCTACCCTAACCAATGCCCTAATCTTAACCAGTACACAAACACTAACTCATGCCCTCAAACGTACGCTAACCCTTAAGCATTGTCGTACCCTATCCTGTACCCTAATCCCTCCCCATTCCCTAACCCTAACCCTAAGCGAAACCCTGAACGTGACCCTTTTCCGAGGCCTTACCCTCATCGGTGCCGTTGTCTTAACCAGTACACCAACACTAACTCGTGCCCTCACACTTACGCTAACCCTTAAGCATTGTCGTACCCTAACCTGTACCCGAATCCCTCTCCATTCCCTAACCCTAACCCTAACCCGAATCCTAACCCTGACCCTCACCCGAAGCCTTACCCTCACCCGTGCCCTAATCTTAACCAGGACACCAAGACTAACTCGTGCCCTTAAACGTACGCTAACACTAAACCGCAGCGGTACCCTAACTTGTAACCTAATCCCTCCCCATTCCCTAACCCTAACCCTAACCTGAAACCTAACCATGACACTCACCCGAAACTTTACCCTCACCCGTGTCCTAATTTTAAGCAGTACATCAACACTAACCCATGCCCTCTAACGTAAGCCAACCCTAAGCCATTGCCGTACCCTAACCTGTACCCTAATCAATCCCCATTCCCTAATCCTAACCCTAACCCTAACCCTTAACGTGACCCTCTTCCGAGGCCTTACACTCACCCGTGCTCTAATCGTAAGCAGTACACTAACACTAACAAGTGACCTCATACGTACGCTAAACCTTAAGCGTTGTGGTAACCTAAACTGTGCCCTAATATCTCCCCATTCCCTCACCCTAACCCTAACCCGAATTCTATCCCTGACCCTCACCCGAAACCTTACCCTCACCCGTGCCCTAATCTTAACCAGGACACCAACACTAAATTGTGCCCTCACACGTACGCTAACCCTTAATAGTTGTCGTACCCTAAACTGTACCCTAGTCCCTCCCCATTCCCTAACCCTAACCCTAACCCGAATCCTAACCCTGACCCTCACCCGAAGCCTTACCCTCACCCGTGCCCTAATCTTAACCAGGACACCAACACTAACTCGTGCCCTCACACGTACGCTAAACCTTAAGCGTTGTCGTACCCTAAATTGTACCCTAATCAATCCCCATTCCTTAACCCTAACCCTAACCCCATCCCTAAACCTGACCCACTTCCGATGCCCTACCCTAACCAATGCCCTAATCTTAACCAGTACACAAACACTAACTAATGCCCTCAAACGTACGCTAACCCTTAAGCATTGTCGTACCCTATCCTGTACCCTAATCCCTCCCCATTCCCTAACCCTAACCCTAAGCGAAACCCTGAACGTGACCCTTTTCCGAGGCCTTACCCTCATCGGTGCCGTTGTCTTAACCAGTACACCAACACTAACTCGTGACCTCACACTTACGCTAACCCTTAAGCATTGTCGTACCCTAACCTGTACCCTAATCCCTCTCCATTCCCTAACCCTAACCCTAACCCGAATCCTAACCCTGACCCTCACCCGAAGCCTTACCCTCACCCGTGCCCTAATCTTAACCAGGACACCAAGACTAACTCGTGCCCTCAAACGTACGCTAACACTAAACCGCAGCGGTACCCTAACCTGTACCCTAATCCCTCTCTATTCCCTAGCCCTAACCCTAACCTGAAACCTAAACATGACACTCACCCGAAACTTTACCCTCACCCGTGTCCTAATTTTAACCAGTACATCAACACTAACCCATGCCCTCTAACGTACGCCAACCCTAAGCCATTGCCGTACCCTAACCTGTACCCTAATCATTCCCCATTCCCTAACCCTAACCCTAACCCGAACCCTTAACGTGACCCTCTTCCGAGGCCTTACCCTCACCCGTGCCCTAATCGTAAGCAGTACACTAACACTAACTAGTGACCTCACACGTACGCTAAACCTTAAGAGTTGTGGTACCCTAAACTGTGCCCTAATATCTCCCCATTCCCTAACCCTAACCCTAACCCGAATTCTATCCCTGACCCTCACCCAAAACCTTACCCTCAACCGTGCCCTAATCTTAAACAGAATACCAACACTAACTCGTGCCCTCACACGTACGCTAACCCTTAATCGTTGTCGTACCCTAAACTGTACCCTAATCCCTCCCCATTCCCTAACCCTAACCCTAACCCGAACCCTAACCCTGACCCTCACCTGAAGCCTTACCCTCACCCGTGCCCTAATCTTAACCAGGACACTAACACTAACCCTTGCCCTCTCACGAACGCTAACCCTTAAGCACTGTCGTACACTAAGCTCTACCCTAATCCCTCTGCATTCCTTAACTCTAACCCTAACCCGAATCCTAACCCTGACCCTCACCCGAAGCCTTACCCTCACCCGTGCCCTAATCTTAACCAGGACACCAAAACTAATTCGTGCCCTCACACGTAAGCTAAACCTTAAGCGTTGTCGTACCCTAAATTGTACCCTAATCCCTCCCCATTCCTTCACCCTAACCGTAACCCCATCCCTAAACCTGACCCACATCCGATGCCCTACCCTAACCAATGCCCTAATCTTAACCAGTACACAAACACTAACTCATGCCCTCAAACGTACGCTAACCCTTAAGCATTGTCGTAGCCTATCCTGTACTCTAATCCCTCCCCATTCCCTAACCCTAACCCTAAGCGAAACCCTGAACGTGACCCTTTTCCGAGTCATTACCCTCATCGTTGCCGTTGTCTTAAGCAGTACACCAACACTAACTCGTGCCCTCACACTTACGTTAACACTTAAGCATTATCGTACCCTAACCTGTACCCTAATCCCTCTCCATTCCCTAACCCTAACCCTAACCCGAATCCTAACCCTGACCCTCACCCGAAGCCTTACCCTCACCCGTGCCCTAATCTTAACCAGGACACCAAGACTAACTCGTGCCCTCAAACATACGCTAACACTAAACCGCAGCGGTAGCCTAACCTGTACCCTAATCCCTCTCCATTCCCTAACCCTAACCCTAACCTGAAACCTAACCATGACACTCACCCGAAACTTTACCCTCACCCGTGTCCTAATTTTAACCAGTACATCAACACTAACCCATGCCCTCTAACGTATGTCAACCCTAAGCCATTGCCGTACCCTAACCTGTACCCTAATCAATCCCCATTCCCTAACCCTAACCATAACCCTAACCCTTAACGTGACCCTCTTCCGAGGCCTTACCCTCACCCGTGCCCTAATCGTAAGCAGTACACTAACACTAACTAGTGACCTCACACGTACGCTAAACCTTAAGCGTTTTGGTACCCTAAACTGTGCCCTAATATCTCCCCATTCCCTAACCCTAACCCTAACCCGAATTCTATCCCTGACCCTCACCCGAAACCTTACCCTCACCCGTGCCCTAATCTTAACCAGGAAACCAACACTAACTTGTGCCCTCACACGTACGCTAACCCTTAATTGTTCTCGTACCCTAAACTATACCCTAATCCCTCCCCATTCCCTAACCCTAACCCTAACCCTAACCCTAAACTATACCCTACTCCCTCCCCATTCCCTAACCCTAACCCTAACCCGTATCCTAACCCTGACCCTCACCCGAAGCCTTACCCTCACCCGTGCCCTAATCTTAACCAGGACACTAACACTAACCCTTGCCCTCACACGAACGCTAACCCTTAAGCACTGTCGTACCCTAAGCTGTACCCTAATCCCTCTGCATTCCTTAACCCTAACACTAACCCGAATCCTAACCCTGACCCTCACCCGAAGCCTTACCCTCACCCGTGCCCTAATCTTAACCAGGACACCAACACTAACTCGTGCCATCACACGTACGCTAAACCTTAAGCGTTGTCGTACCCTAAATTGTACCCTAATCCCTCCCCATTCCTTAACCCTAATCCTAACCCCATCCCTAAACCTGACCCACTTCCGATGCCCTACCCTAACCAATGCCTTAATCTTAACCAGTACACAAACACTAACTCATGCCCTCAAACGTACGCTAACCCTTAAGCATTGTCGTACCCTATCCTGTACCCTAATCCCTCCCCATTCCCTAACCCTAACCCTAAGCGAAACCCTGAACGTGACCCTTTTCCGAGGCCTTAACCTCATCGGTGCCGTTGTCTTAACCAGTACACCAACACTAACTCGTGCCCTCACACTTACGCTAACCCTTAAGCATTGTCGTACCCTAACCTGTACCCTAATCCCTCTCCATTCCCTAACCCTAACCCTAACCCGAATCCTAACCCTGACCCTCACCCGAAGCCTTACCCTCACCCGTGCCCTAATCTTAACCAGGACACCAAGACTAACTCGTGCCCTCAAACGTATGCTAACAGTAAACCGCAGCGGTGCCCTAACCTGTACCCTAATCCCTCTCCATTCCCTAACCCTAACCATAACCTGAAACCTAACCATGACACTCACCCGAAACTTTACCCTCACCCGTATCCTAATTTTAACCAGTACATCAACACTAACCCATGCCCTCTAACGTACGCCAACACTAAGCCATTGCCGTACCCTAACCTGTACCCTAATCAATCCCCATTCCCTAACCCTAACCATAACCCTAACCCTTAACGTGACCCTCTTCCGAGGCCTTACCCTCACCCGTGCCCTAATCGTAAGCAGTACACTAACACTAAGTAGTGACCTCACACGTACGCTAAACCTTAAGCGTTGTGGTACCCTAAACTGTGCCCTAATATCTCCCCATTCCCTAACCCTAACCCTAACCCGAATTCTATCCCTGACCCTCACCCGAAACCTTACCCTCACCCGTGCCCTAATCTTAACCAGGAAACCAACACTAACTTGTGCCCTGACACGTACGCTAACCCTTAATCGTTCTCGTACCCTAAACTATTCCCTAATCCCTCCCCATTCCCTAACCCTAACCCTAACCCTAACCCTAAACTATACCCTAATCCCTCCCCATTCCCTAACCCTAACCCTAACCCGAATCCTAACCCTGACCCTCACCCGAAGCCTTACCCTCACCCGTGCCCTAATCTTAACCAGGACACTAACACTAACCCTTGCCCTCACACGAACGCTAACCCTTAAGCACTGTCGTACCCTAAGCTGTACACTAATCCCTCTGCATTCCTTAACCCTAACCCTAACCCGAATCCTAACCCTGACCCTCACCCGAAGCCTTACCCTCACCCGTGCCCTAATCTTAACCAGGACACCAACACTAACTCGTGCCATCACACGTACGCTAAACCTTAAGCGTTGTCGTACCCTAAATTGTACCCTAATCCCTCCCCATTCCTTAACCCTAATCCTAAACCCATCTCTAAACCTGACCCACTTCCGATGCCCTACCCTAACCAATGCCCTAATCTTAACCAGTACACAAACACTAACTCATGCCCTCAAACGTACGCTAACCCTTAAGTATTGTCGTACCCTATCTTGTACCCTAATCCCTCCCCATTCCCTAACCCTAACCCTAAGCGAAACCCTGAACGTGACCCTTTTCCGAGGCCTTAACCTCATCGGTGCCGTTGTCTTAACCAGTACACCAACACTAAATCGTGACCTCACACTTACGCTAACCCTTAAGCATTGTCGTACCCTAACCTGTACCCTAATCCCTCTCCATTCCCTAACCCTAACCCTAACCCGAATCCTAACCCTGACCCTCACCCGAAGCCTTACGCTCACCCGTGCCCTAATCTTAACCAGGACACCAAGACTAACTCGTGCCCTCAAACGTACGCTAACAGTAAACCGCAGCGGTGCCCTAACCTGTACCCTAATCCCTCTCCATTCCCTAACCCTAACCATAACCTGAAACCTAACCATGACACTCACCCGAAACTTTACCCTCACCCGTATCCTAATTTTAACCAGTACATCAACACTAACCCATGCCCTCTAACGTACGCCAACACTAAGCCATTGCCGTACCCTAACCTGTACCCTAATCAATCCCCATTCCCTAACCCTAACCATAACCCTAACCCTTAACGTGACCCTCTTCCGAGGCCTTACCCTCACCCGTGCCCTAATCGTAAGCAGTACACTAACACTAAGTAGTGACCTCACACGTACGCTAAACCTTAAGCGTTGTGGTACCCTAAACTGTGCCCTAATATCTCCCCATTCCCTAACCCTAACCCTAACCCGAATTCTATCCCTGACCCTCACCCGAAACCTTACCCTCACCCGTGCCCTAATCTTAACCAGGAAACCAACACTAACTTGTGCCCTGACACGTACGCTAACCCTTAATCGTTCTCGTACCCTAAACTATTCCCTAATCCCTCCCCATTCCCTAACCCTAACCCTAACCCTAACCCTAAACTATACCCTAATCCCTCCCCATTCCCTAACCCTAACCCTAACCCGAATCCTAACCCTGACCCTCACCCGAAGCCTTACCCTCACCCGTGCCCTAATCTTAACCAGGACACTAACACTAACCCTTGCCCTCACACGAACGCTAACCCTTAAGCACTGTCGTACCCTAAGCTGTACACTAATCCCTCTGCATTCCTTAACCCTAACCCTAACCCGAATCCTAACCCTGACCCTCACCCGAAGCCTTACCCTCACCCGTGCCCTAATCTTAACCAGGACACCAACACTAACTCGTGCCATCACACGTACGCTAAACCTTAAGCGTTGTCGTACCCTAAATTGTACCCTAATCCCTCCCCATTCCTTAACCCTAATCCTAAACCCATCTCTAAACCTGACCCACTTCCGATGCCCTACCCTAACCAATGCCCTAATCTTAACCAGTACACAAACACTAACTCATGCCCTCAAACGTACGCTAACCCTTAAGCATTGTCGTACCCTATCTTGTACCCTAATCCCTCCCCATTCCCTAACCCTAACCCTAAGCGAAACCCTGAACGTGACCCTTTTCCGAGGCCTTAACCTCATCGGTGCCGTTGTCTTAACCAGTACACCAACACTAAATCGTGACCTCACACTTACGCTAACCCTTAAGCATTGTCGTACCCTAACCTGTACCCTAATCCCTCTCCATTCCCTAACCCTAACCCTAACCCGAATCCTAACCCTGACCCTCACCCGAAGCCTTACGCTCACCCGTGCCCTAATCTTAACCAGGACACCAAGACTAACTCGTGCCCTCAAACGTACGCTAACAGTAAACCGCAGCGGTGCCCTACCCTGTACCCTAATCCCTCTCCATTCCCTAACCCTAACCATAACCTGAAACCTAACCATGACACTCACCCGAAACTTTACCCTCACCCGTATCCTAATTTTAACCAGTACATCAACACTAACCCATGCCCTCTAACGTACGCCAACACTAAGCCATTGCCGTACCCTAACCTGTACCCTAATCAATCCCCATTCCCTAACCCTAACCATAACCCTAACCCTTAACGTGACCCTCTTCCGAGGCCTTACCCTCACCCGTGCCCTAATCATAAGCAGTACACTAACACTAAGTAGTGACCTCACACGTACGCTAAACCTTAAGCGTTGTGGTACCCTAAACTGTGCCCTAATATCTCCCCATTCCCTAACCCTAACCCTAACCCGAATTCTATCCCTGACCCTCACCCGAAACCTTACCCTCACCCGTGCCCTAATCTTAACCAGGAAACCAACACTAACTTGTGCCCTCACACGTACGCTAACCCTTAATCGTTCTCGTACCCTAAACTATTCCCTAATCCCTCCCCATTCCCTAACCCTAACCCTAACCCTAACCCTAAACTATACCCTAATCCCTCCCCATTCCCTAACCCTAACCCTAACCCGAATCCTAACCCTGACCCTCACCCGAAGCCTTACCCTCACCCGTGCCCTAATCTTAACCAGGACACTAAAACTAACCCTTGCCCTCACACGAACGCTAACCCTTAAGCACTGTCGTACCCTAAGCTGTACACTAATCCCTCTGCATTCCTTAACCCTAACCCTAACCCGAATCCTAACCCTGACCCTCACCCGAAGCCTTACCCTCACCCGTGCCCTAATCTTAACCAGGACACCAACACTAACTCGTGCCATCACACGTACGCTAAACCTTAAGCGTTGTCGTACCCTAAATTGTACCCTAATCCCTCCCCATTCCTTAACCCTAATCCTAAACCCATCTCTAAACCTGACCCACTTCCGATGCCCTACCCTAACCAATGCCCTAATCTTAACCAGTACACAAACACTAACTCATGCCCTCAAACGTATGCTAACCCTTAAGCATTGTCGTACCCTATCCTGTACCCTAATCCTTCCCCATTCCCTAACCCTAACCCGAACCGTAACCCTGACCCTCACCTGAAGCCTTACCCTCACCCGTGCCCTAATCTTAACCAGGACACTAACACTAACCCTTGCCCTCTCACGAACGCTAACCCTTAAGCACTGTCGTACCCTAAGCTGTACCCTAATCCCTCTGCATTCCTTAGCCCTAACCCTAACCCGAATCCTAACCCTGACCCTCACCCGAAGCCTTACCCTCACCCGTGCCCTAATCTTAACCAGGACACCAAGACTAACTCGTGCCCTCAAACGTACGCTAACACTAAACCTCAGCGGTACCCTAACCTGTACGCTAATCCCTCTCCATTCCCTAACCCTAACCCTAACCTGAAACCTAACCATGACACTCACCCGAAACTTTACCCTCACCCGTGTCCTAATTTTAACCAGTACATCAACACTAACCCATGCCCTCTAACGTATGTCAACCCTAAACCATTGCCGTACCCTAACCTGTACCCTAATCAATCCCCATTCCCTAACCATAACCCTAACCCTAACCCTTAACGTGACCCTCTTCCGAGGCCTTACCCTCACCCGTGCCCTAATCGTAAGCAGTACACTAACACTAAGTAGTGACCTCACACGTACGCTAAACCTTAAGAGTTGTGGTACCCTAAACTGTGCCCTAATATCTCCCCATTCCCTAACCCTAACCCTAACCCGAATTCTCTCCCTGACCCTCACTCGAAACCTTACCCTCACCCGTGCCCTAATCTTAAACAGGACACCAACACTAACTCGTGCCCTCACACGTACGCTAACCCTCAATCGTTGTCGTACCCTAAACTGTACCCTAATCCCTTCCCATTCCCTAACCCTAACCCTAACCCGAATCCTAACCCTGACCCTCACCCGAAGCCTTACCCTCACCCGTGCCCTAATCTTAACCAGGACACCAACACTAACTCGTGCCCTCACACGTACGCTAAACCTTAAGCGTTGTCGTACCCTAAATTTTACCCTAATCCCTCCCCATTCCTTAACCCTAACCCTAACCCCATCCCTAAACCTGA
Source organism: Inia geoffrensis (assembly GCA_036417435.1). Taxonomy (NCBI): domain Eukaryota; kingdom Metazoa; phylum Chordata; class Mammalia; order Artiodactyla; family Iniidae; genus Inia; species Inia geoffrensis. The sequence continues at coordinate 762,697 of CM070916.1, forward strand.
CCCACTTCCGATGCCCTACCCTAACGAATGCCCTAATCTAAACCAGTACACAAACACTAACTCATGCCCTCAAACGTACGCTAACCCTTAAGCATTGTCGTACCCTATCCTGTACCTTAATCCCTCCCCATTCCCTAACCCTAACCCTAAGCGAAACCCTGAACGTGACCCTTTTCCGAGGCCTTACCCTCATCGGTGCCGTTGTCTTAACCAGTACACCAACACTAACTCGTGCCCTCACACTTACGCTAAACCTTAAGCATTGTCGTACCCTAACCTGTACCCTAATCCCTCTCCATCCCTAACCCTAACCCTAACCCGAATCCTAAACCTGACCCTCACCCGAAGCCTTACCCTCACCCGTGCCCTAGTCTTAACCAGGACACCAAGACTAACTCGTGCCCTCAAACGTACGCTAACACTAAACCGCAGCGGTGCCCTAACCTGTACCCTAATCCCTCTCCATTCCCTAACCCTAACCATAACCTGAAGCCTAACCATGACACTCACCCGAAATTTTACCCTCACCCGTATCCTAATTTTAACCAGTAAATCAACACTAACCCATGCCCTCTAACGTACGCCAACCCTAAGCCATTGCCATACCCTAACGTGTACCCGAATCTATCCCCATTCCCTAACCCTAACCATAACCCTAACCCTTAACGTGACCCTCTTCCGAGGCCTTACCCTCACCCGTGCCCTAATCGTAAGCAGTACACTAACACTAACTAGTGACATCACACGTACGCTAAACCTTAAGCGTTGTGGTACCCTAAACTGTGCTCTAATATCTCCCCATTCCCTAACCCTAACCCTAACCCGAATTCTATCCCTGACCCTCACCCGAAACCTTACCCTCACCCATGCCCTAATCTTAACCAGGAAACCAACACTAACTTGTGCCCTCACACGTACGCTAACCCTTAATCGTTGTCGTACCCTAAACTATACACTAATCCCTCCCCATTCCCTAACCCTAACCCTAACCCTAACCCTAAACTGTACCCTAATTCCTCCCAATTCCCTAACCCTAACCCTAATCCGAATCCTAACCCTGACCCTCACCCGAAGCCTTACCCTCACCCGTGCCCTAATCTTAACCAGGACACTAACACTAACCCTTGCCCTCACACGAACACTAACCCTTAAGCACTGTCGTACCCTAAGCTGTACCCTAATCCCTCTGCATTCCTTAACCCTAACCCTAACCCGAATCCAAACCCTGACCCTCACCCGAAGCCTTACCCTCACTCGTGCCCTAAACTTAACCAGGACACCAACACTAAATCGTGCCCTCACACGTACGCTAAACCTTAAGCGTTGTCGTACCCTAAATTGTACCCTAATCCCTCCCCATTCCTTAACCCTAATCCTAACCCCATCCCTAAACCTGACCCACTTCCGATGCCCTACCCTAACCAATGCCGTAATCTTAACCAGTACACAAACACTAACTCATGCCCTCAAACATATGCTAACCCTTAAGCATTGTCATACCCTATCCTGTACCCTAATCCCTCCCCATTCCCTAACCCTAACCCTAAGCGAAACCCTGAACGTGACCCTTTTCCGAGGCCTTACCCTCATCGGTGCCGTTGTCTTAACCAGTACACCAACACGAACTCGTGCCCTCACACTTACGCTAACCCTTGAGCATTGTCGTACCCTAACCTGTACCCTAATCCCTCTCCATTCCCTAACCCTAACCCTAACCCGAATCCTAACCCTGACACTCACCCGAAGCCTTACCCTCACCCGTATCCTAATCTTAACCAGGACACCAAGACTAACTCGTGCCCTCAAACGTACGCTAACACTGAACCGCAGCGGTACACTAACCTGTACCCTAATCCCTCCCCATTCCCTAAGCCTAACCCTAAACTGAAACCTAACCATGACACTCACACGAAACTTTACCCTCACCCGTGTCCTAATTTTAACCAGTACATCAACACTAACCCATGCCCTCTAACGTACGCCAACCCTAAGCCATTGCCGTACCCTAACCTGTACCCTAATCAATCCCCATTCCCTAACCCTAACCTTAACCCTAACCCTTAACGTGACCCTCTTCCGAGGCCTTACCCTCACCCGTGCCCTAATCGTAAGCAGTACACTAACACTAACTAGTGACCTCACACGTACGCTAAACCTTAAGCGTTGTGGTACCCTAAACTGTGCCCTAATATCTCCCCATTCCCTAAACCTAACCCTAAACCGAATTCTATCCCTGACCCTCACCCGAAACCTTACCCTCACCCGTGCCCTTATCTTAACCAGGACACCAACACTAACTCGTGCCCTCACATGTACGCTAACCCTTAATAGTTGTCGTACCCTAAACTGTACCCTAAACCCTCCCCATTCCCTAACCCTAACCCTAACCCGAATCCTAACCCTGACCCTCACCCAAAGCCTAACCCTCACCCGTGCCCTAATCATAACCAAGACACTAAAACTAACCCTTGCCCTCACACGAACGTTAACCCTTAAACACTGTCGTACCCTAAGCTGTACCCTAATCCCTCTGCCTTCCTTAACCCTAACCCTAACCCGAATCCTAACCCTGACCCTCACCCGAGTCCTTACCCTCACCCGTGCCCTAATCTTAACCAGGACACCAACACTAACTCGTGCCCTCACACGTACGCTAAACCTTAAGCGTTGTCGTACCCTAAATTGTACCCTAATCCCTCCCCATTCCTTAACCCTAACCCTAACCCCATCCCTAAACCTGACCCACTTCCGATGCCCTACCCTAACCAATGCCCTAATCTTAACCAGTACACAAACACTAACTCATGCCCTCAAACGTACGCTAACCCTTAAGCATTGTCGTACCCTATCCTGTACCCTAATCCCTCCCCATTCCCTAACCCTAACCCTAAGCGAAACCCTGAACGTGACCCTTTTCCGAGGCCTTACCCTCATCGGTGCCGTTGTCTTAACCAGTACACCAAAACTAACTCGTGCCCTCACACTTACGCTAACCCTTAAGCATTGTCGTACCCTAACCTGTACCCTAATCTCTCTCCATTCCCTAACCCTAACCCTATCCCGAATCCTAACCCTGACCCTCACCCGAAGCCTTACCCTCACCCGTGCCCTAATCTTAACCAGTACATCAACACTAACCCATGCCCTCTAACGTACGCCAACACTAAGCCATTGCCGTACCCTAACCTGTACCCTAATCAATCCCCATTCCCTAACCCTAACCATAACCCTAACCCTTAACGTGACCCTCTTCCGAGGCCTTACCCTCACCCGTGCCCTAATCGTAAGCAGTACACTAACACTAAGTAGTGACCTCACACGTACGCTAAACCTTAAGCGTTGTGGTACCCTAAACTGTGCCCTAATATCTCCCCATTCCCTAACCCTAACCCTAACCCGAATTCTATCCCTGACCCTCACCCGAAACCTTACCCTCACCCGTGCCCTAATCTTAACCAGGAAACCAACACTAACTTGTGCCCTCACACGTACGCTAACCCTTAATCGTTCTCGTACCCTAAACTATTCCCTAATCCCTCCCCATTCCCTAACCCTAACCCTAACCCTAACCCTAAACTATACCCTAATCCCTCCCCATTCCCTAACCCTAACCCTAACCCGAATCCTAACCCTGACCCTCACCCGAAGCCTTACCCTCACCCGTGCCCTAATCTTAACCAGGACACTAACACTAACCCTTGCCCTCACACGAACGCTAACCCTCAAGCACTGTCGTACCCTAAGCTGTACACTAATCCCTCTGCATTCCTTAACCCTAACCCTAACCCGAATCCTAACCCTGACCCTCACCCGAAGCCTTACCCTCACCCGTGCCCTAATCTTAACCAGGACACCAACACTAACTCGTGCCATCACACGTACGCTAAACCTTAAGCGTTGTCGTACCCTAAATTGTACCCTAATCCCTCCCCATTCCTTAACCCTAATCCTAAGCCCATCTCTAAACCTGACCCACTTCCGATGCCCTACCCTAACCAATGCCCTAATCTTAACCAGTACACAAACACTAACTCATGCCCTCAAACGTACGCTAACCCTTAAGCATTGTCGTACCCTATCTTGTACCCTAATCCCTCCCCATTCCCTAACCCTAACCCTAAGCGAAACCCTGAACGTGACCCTTTTCCGAGGCCTTAACCTCATCGGTGCCGTTGTCTTAACCAGTACACCAACACTAAATCGTGACCTCACACTTACGCTAACCCTTAAGCATTGTCGTACCCTAACCTGTACCCTAATCCCTCTCCATTCCCTAACCCTAACCCTAACCCGAATCCTAACCCTGACCCTCACCCGAAGCCTTACGCTCACCCGTGCCCTAATCTTAACCAGGACACCAAGACTAACTCGTGCCCTCAAACGTACGCTAACACTAAACCGCAGCGGTACCCTAACCTGTACCCTAATCCCTCTCCATTCCCTAGCCCTAACCCTCACCTGAAACCTAACCATGACACTCACCCGAAACTTTACCCTCACCCGTGTCCTAATTTTAACCAGTACATCAACACTAACCCATGCCCTCTAACGTACGCCAACCCTAAGCCATTGCCGTACCCTAACCTGTACCCTAATCATTCCCCATTCCCTAACCCTAACCCTAACCCGAACCCTTAACGTGACCCTCTTCCTAGGCCTTACCCTCACCCGTGCCCTAATCGTAAGCAGTACACTAACACTAACTAGTGACCTCACACGTACGCTAAACCTTAATAGTTGTGGTACCCTAAACTGTGCCCTAATATCTCCCCATTCCCTAACCCTAACCCTAACCCGAATTCTATCCCTGACCCTCACCCGAAACCTTACCCTCACCCGTGCCCTAATCTTAAACAGAACACCAACACTAACTCGTGCCCTCACACGTACGCTAACCCTTAATCGTTGTCGTATCCTAAACTGTACCCTAATCCCTCCCCATTCCCTAACCCTAACCCTAACCCGAACCCTAACCCTGACCCTCACCTGAAGCCTTACCCTCACCCGTGCCCTAATCTTAACCAGGACACTAACACTAACCCTTGCCCTCTCACGAACGCTAACCCTTAAGCACTGTCGTACCCTAAGCTGTACCCTAATCCCTCTGCATACCTTAGCCCTAACCCTAACCCGAATCCTAACCCTGACCCTCACCCGAAGCCTTACCCTCACCCGTGCCCTAATCTTAACCAGGACACCAAGACTAACTCGTGCCCTCAAACGTACGCTAACACTAAACCTCAGCGGTACCCTAACCTGTACGCTAATCCCTCTCCGTTCCCTAACCCTAACCCTAACCTGAAACCTAACCATGACACTCACCCGAAACTTTACCCTCACCCGTGTCCTAATTTTAACCAGTACATCAACACTAACCCATGCCCTCTAACGTATGTCAACCCTAAACCATTGCCGTACCCTAACCTGTACCCTAATCAATCCCCATTCCCTAACCATAACCCTAACCCTAACCCTTAACGTGACCCTCTTCCGAGGCCTTACCCTCACCCGTGCCCTAATCGTAAGCAGTACACAAACACTAAGTAGTGACCTCACACGTACGCTAAACCTTAAGAGTTGTGGTACCCTAAACTGTGCCCTAATATCTCCCCATTCCCTAACCCTAACCCTAACCCGAATTCTCTCCCTGACCCTCACTCGAAACCTTACCCTCACCCGTGCCCTAATCTTAAACAGGACACCAACACTAACTCGTGCCCTCACACGTACGCTAACCCTCAATCGTTGTCGTACCCTAAACTGTACCCTAATCCCTTCCCATTCCCTAACCCTAACCCTAACCCGAATCCTAACCCTGACCCTCACCCGAAGCCTTACCCTCACCCGTGCCCTAATCTTAACCAGGACACCAACACTAACTCGTGCCCTCACACGTACGCTAAACCTTAAGCGTTGTCGTACCCTAAATTTTACCCTAATCCCTCCCCATTCCTTAACCCTAACCCTAACCACATCCCTAAACCTGACCCACTTCCGATGCCCTACCCTAACGAATGCCCTAATCTAAACCAGTACACAAACACTAACTCATGCCCTCAAACGTACGCTAACCCTTAAGCATTGTCGTACCCTATCCTGTACCTTAATCCCTCCCCATTCCCTAACCCTAACCCTAAGCGAAACCCTGAACGTGACCCTTTTCCGAGGCCTTACCCTCATCGGTGCCGTTGTCTTAACCAGTACACCAACACTAACTCGTGCCCTCACACTTACGCTAAACCTTAAGCATTGTCGTACCCTAACCTGTACCCTAATCCCTCTCCATCCCTAACCCTAACCCTAACCCGAATCCTAAACCTGACCCTCACCCGAAGCCTTACCCTCACCCGTGCCCTAGTCTTAACCAGGACACCAAGACTAACTCGTGCCCTCAAACGTACGCTAACACTAAACCGCAGCGGTGCCCTAACCTGTACCCTAATCCCTCTCCATTCCCTAACCCTAACCATAACCTGAAGCCTAACCATGACACTCACCCGAAATTTTACCCTCACCCGTATCCTAATTTTAACCAGTAAATCAACACTAACCCATGCCCTCTAACGTACGCCAACCCTAAGCCATTGCCATACCCTAACGTGTACCCGAATCTATCCCCATTCCCTAACCCTAACCATAACCCTAACCCTTAACGTGACCCTCTTCCGAGGCCTTACCCTCACCCGTGCCCTAATCGTAAGCAGTACACTAACACTAACTAGTGACATCACACGTACGCTAAACCTTAAGCGTTGTGGTACCCTAAACTGTGCTCTAATAACTCCCCATTCCCTAACCCTAACCCTAACCCGAATTCTATCCCTGACCCTCACCCGAAACCTTACCCTCACCCATGCCCTAATCTTAACCAGGAAACCAACACTAACTTGTGCCCTCACACGTACGCTAACCCTTAATCGTTGTCGTACCCTAAACTATACCCTAATCCCTCCCCATTCCCTAACCCTAACCCTAACCCGAATCCTAACCCTGACCCTCACCCGAGTCCTTACCCTCACCCGTGCCCTAATCTTAACCAGGACACCAACACTAACTCGTGCCCTCACACGTACGCTAAACCTTAAGCGTTGTCGTACCCTAAATTGTACCCTAATCCCTCCCCATTCCTTAACCCTAACCCTAACCCCATCCCTAAACCTGACCCACTTCCGATGCCCTACCCTAACCAATGCCCTAATCTTAACCAGTACACAAACACTAACTCATGCCCTCAAACGTACGCTAACCCTTAAGCATTGTCGTACCCTATCCTGTACCCTAATCCCTCCCCATTCCCTAACCCTAACCCTAAGCGAAACCCTGAACGTGACCCTTTTCCGAGGCCTTACCCTCATCGGTGCCGTTGTCTTAACCAGTACACCAAAACTAACTCGTGCCCTCACACTTACGCTAACCCTTAAGCATTGTCGTACCCTAACCTGTACCCTAATCTCTCTCCATTCCCTAACCCTAACCCTATCCCGAATCCTAACCCTGACCCTCACCCGAAGCCTTACCCTCACCCGTGCCCTAATCTTAACCAGTACATCAACACTAACCCATGCCCTCTAACGTACGCCAACCTTAAGACATTGCCGTACCCTAACCTGTACCCTAATCAATCCCCATTCCCTAACCCTAACCCTAACCCTAACCCTTAACGTGACCCTCTTCCGAGGCCTTACCCTCACCCGTGCCCTAAACGTAAGCAGTACACTAACACTAACTAATGACCTCACACGTACGCTAAACCTTAAGCGTAGTGGTACCCTAAACTGTGTCCTAATATCTCCCCATTTCCTAACCCTAACCCTAACCCGAATTCTATCCCTGACCCTCACCCGAAACCTTGCCCTCACCCGTGCCCTAATCTTAACCAGGAAACCAACGCTAACTTGTGCCCTCAAACGTACGCTAACCCTTAATCGTTGTCGTACCCTAAACTATACCCTAATCCCTCCCCATTCCCTAACCCTAACCCAAACCCTAACCCTAAACTGTACCCTAATCCCTCCCCATTCCCTAACCCTAACCCTAACCCGAATCCTAACCCTGACCCTCACCCGAAGCCTTACCCTCACCCGTGCCCTAATCTTAACCAGGACACTAACACTAACCCTTGCCCTCACACGAACGCTAACCCTTAAGCACTGTCGTACCCTAAGCTGTACCCTAATCCCTCTGCATTCCTTAACCCTAACCCTAACCTGAATCCTAACCCTGACCCTCACCCGAGGCCTTACCCTCACCCGTGCCCTAATCTTAACCAGGACACCAACACTAACTCGTGCCCTCACACGTACGCTAAACCTTAAGCGTTGTCGTACCCTAAATTGTACCCTAATCCCTCCCAATTCCTTAACCCTAACCCTAACCCCATCCCTAAACCTGACCCACTTCCGATGCCCTACCCTAACCAATGCCCTAATCTTAACCAGTACACAAACACTAACTCATGCCCTCAAACGTACGCTAACCCTTAAGCATTGTCGTACCCTATCCTGTACCCTAATCCCTCCCCATTCCCTAACCCTAACCCTAAGCGAAACCCTGAACGTGACCCTTTTCCGAGGCCTTACCCTCATCGGTGCCGTTGTCTTAAGCAGTACACCAACACTAACTCGTGCCCTCACACTTACGCTAACGCTTAAGCATTATCGTACCCTAACCTGTACCCTAATCCCTCCCCATTCCCTAACCCTAACCCTAACCCGAATCCTAACCCTGACCCTCACCTGAAGCCTTACCCTCACCCGTGCCCTAATCTTAACCAGCACACTAACACTAACCCTTGCCCTCACACGAACGCTAACCCTTAAGCACTGTCGTACCCTAAGCTGTACCCTAATCCCACCCCATTCCTTAACCCTAACCCTAACCACATCCCTAAACCTGACCCACTTCCGATGCCCTACCCTAACCAATGCCCTAATCTTAACCAGTACACAAACACTAACTCATGCCCTCAAACGTACGCTAACCCTTAAGCATTGTCGTACCCTATCCTGTACCCTAATCCCTCCCCATTCCCTAACCCTAACCCTAAGCGAAACCCTGAACGTGACCCTTTTCCGAGGCCTTACCCTCATCGGTGCCGTTGTCTTAACCAGTACACCAACACTAACTCGTGACCTCACACTTACGCTAACCCTTAAGCATTGTCGTACCCTAACCTGTACCCTAATCCCTCTCCATTCCCTAACCCTAACCCTAACCCGAATCCTAACCCTGACCCTCACCCGAAGCCTTACCCTCACCCGTGCCCTAATCTTAACCAGGACACCAAGACTAACTCGTGCCCTCAAACGTACGCTAACACTAAACCGCAGCGGTACCCTAACCTGTACCCTAATCCCTCTCCATTCCCTAGCCCTAACCCTAACCTGAAACCTAAACATGACACTCACCCGAAACTTTACCCTCACCCGTGTCCTAATTTTAACCAGTACATCAACACTAACCCATGCCCTCTAACGTACGCCAACCTTAAGTCATTGCCGTACCCTAACCTGTACCCTAATCATTCCCCATTCCCTAACCCTAACCCTAACCCGAACCCTTAACGTGACCCTCTTCCGAGGCCTTACCCTCACCCGTGACCTAATCGTAAGCAGTACACTAACACTAACTAGTGACCTCACACGCACGCTAAACCTTAAGAGTTGTGGTACCCTAAACTGTGCCCTAATATCTCCCCATTCCCTAACCCTAACCCTAACCCGAATTCTATCCCTGACCCTCACCGGAAACCTTACCCTCACCCGTGCCCTAATCTTAAACAGAACACCAACTCTAACTCGTGCCCTCACACGTACGCTAACCCTTAATCGTTGTCGTACCCTAAACTGTACCCTAATCCCTCCCCATTCCCTAACCCTAACCCTAACCCGAACCCTAACCCTGACCCTCACCTGAAGCCTTACCCTCACCCGTGCCCTAATCTTAACCAGGACACTAACACTAACCCTTGCCCTCTCACGAACGCTAACCCTTAAGCACTGTCGTACACTAAGCTGTACCCTAATCCCTCTGCATTCCTTAACTCTAACCCTAACCCGAATCCTAACCCTGACCCTCACCCGAAGCCTTACCCTCACCCGTGCCCTAATCTTAACCAGGACACCAAAACTAACTCGTGCCCTCACACGTAAGCTAAACCTTAAGCGTTGTCGTACCCTAAATTGTACCCTAATCCCTCCCCATTCCTTAACCCTAACCCTAACCCCATCCCTAAACCTGACCCACATCCGATGCCCTACCCTAACCAATGCCCTAATCTTAACCAGTACACAAACACTAATTCATGCCCTCAAACGTACGCTAACCCTTAAGCATTGGCGTACCCTATCCTGTACCCTAATCCCTCCCCATTCCCTAACCCTAACCCTAAGCGAAACCCGGAACGTGACCCTTTTCCGAGGCCTTACCCTCATCGTTGCCGTTGTCTTAAGCAGTACACCAACACTAACTCGTGCCCTCACACTTACGCTAACGCTTAAGCATTATCGTACCCTAACCTGTACCCTAATCCCTCTCCATTCCCTAACCCTAACCCTAACCCGAATCCTAACCCTGACCCTCACCCGAAGCCTTACCCTCACCCGTGCCCTAATCTTAACCAGGACACCAAGACTAACTCGTGCCCTCAAACATACGCTAACACTAAACCGCAGCGGTAGCCTAACCTGTACCCTAATCCCTCTCCATTCCCTAACCCTAACCCTAACCTGAAACCTAACCATGACACTCACCCGAAACTTTACCCTCACCCGTGTCCTAATTTTAACCAGTACATCAACACTAACCCATGCCCTCTAACGTATGTCAACCCTAAGCCATTGCCGTACCCTAACCTGTACCCTAATCAATCCCCATTCCCTAACCCTAACCCTAACCCTAACCCTTAACGAGACCCTCTTCCGAGGCCTTACCCTCACCCGTGCCCTAATCATAAGCAGTACACTAACACTAACTAGTGACCTCAAACGTACGCTAAACCTTAAGAGTTGTGGTACACTAAACTGTGCCCTAATATCTCCCCATTCCCTAACCCTAACCCTAACCCGAATTCTATCCCTGACCCTCACCCGAAACCTTACCCTCACCCGTGCCCTAATCTTAAACAGGACACCAACACTAACTCGTGCCCTCACACGTACGCTAACCCTCAATCGTTGTCGTACCCTAAACTGTACCCAAATCCCTTCCCATTCCCTAACCCTAACCCTAATCCGAATCCTAACCCTGACCCTCACCTGAAGCCTTACCCTCACCCGTGCCCTAATCTTAACCAGGACACTAAAACTAACCCTTGCCCTCACACGAACGCTAACCCTTAAGCACTGTCGTACCCTAAGCTGTACCCTAATCCCTCTGCATTTCTTAACCCTAACCCTAACCCGAATCCCAACCCTGACCCTCACCCGAAGCCTTACCCTCACCCGTGCCCTAATCTTAACCAGGACACCAACACTAACTCGTGCCCTCACACGTACGCTAAACCTTAAGCGTTGTCGTACCCTAAATTGTACCCTAATCCCTCCCCATTCCTTAACCCTAACCCTAACCCCATCCCTAAACCTGACCCACTTCCGATGCCCTACCCTAACGAATGCCCTAATCTTAACCAGTACACAAACACTAACTCATGCCCTCAAATGTACGTTAACCCTTAAGCATTGTCGTACCCTATCCTGTACCTTAATCCCTCCCCATTCCCTAACCCTAACCCTAAGCGAAACCCTGAACCTGACCCTTTTCCGAGGTCTTACCCTCATCGGTGCCGTTGTCTTAACCAGTACACCAACACTAACTCGTGCCCTCACACTTACGCTAACCCTTAAGCATTGTCGTACCCTAACCTATACCCTAATCCCTCTCCATTCCCTAACCCTAACCCTAACCATAACCTGAAACCTAACCATGACACTCACCCGAAACTCTACCCTCACCCGTATCCTAATTTTAACCAGTACATCAACACTAACCCATGCCCTCTAACGTACGCCAACCCTAAGCCATTGCCATACCCTAACTTGTACCCTAATCAATCCCCATTCCCCAACCCTAACCATAACCCTAACCCTTAACGTGACCCTCTTCCGAGGCCTTACCCTCACCCGTGCCCTAATCGTAAGCAGTACACTAACACTAACTAGTGACCTCACACGTACGCTAAACCTTAAGCGTTTTGGTACCCTAAACTGTGCCCTAATATCTCCCCATTCCCTAACCCTAACCCTAACCCGAATTCTATCCCTGACCCTCACCCGAAACCTTACCCTCACCCGTGCCCTAATCTTAACCAGGAAACCAACACTAACTTGTGCCCTCACACGTACGCTAACCCTTAATCGTTCTCGTACCCTAAACTATACCCTAATCCCTCCCCATTCCCTAACCCTAACGCTAACCCTAACCCTAAACTATACCCTACTCCCTCCCCATTCCCTAACCCTAACTCTAACCCGAATCCTAACCCTGACCCTCACCCGAAGCCTTACCCTCACCCGTGCCTTAATCTTAACCAGGACACTAACACTAACCCTTGCCCTCACACGAACGCTAACCCTTAAGCACTGTCGTACCCTAAGCTGTACCCTAATCCCTCTGCATTCCTTAACCCTAACACTAACCCGAATCCTAACCCTGACCCTCACCCGAAGCCTTACCCTCACCCGTGCCCTAATCTTAACCAGGACACCAACACTAACTCGTGCCCTCACACGTACGCTAAACCTTAAGCGTTGTCGTACCCTAAATTGTACCCTAATCCCTCCCCATTCCTTAACCCTAATCCTAACCCCATCCTTAAACCTGACCCACTTCCGATGCCCTACCCTAACCAATGCCCTATTCTTAACCAGTACACAAACACTAACTCATGCCCTCAAACGTACGCTAACCCTTAAGCATTGTCGTACCCTATCCTGTACCCTAATCCCTCCCCATTCCCTAACCCTAACCCTAAGCGAAACCCTGAACGTGACCCTTTTCCGAGGCCTTAACCTCATCGGTGCCATTGTCTTAACCAGTACACCAACACTAACTCGTGACCTCACACTTACGCTAACCCGTAAGCATTGTCGTACCCTAACCTGTACCCTAATCCCTCTCCATTCCCTAACCCTAACCCTAACCCGAATCCTAACCCTGACCCTCACCCGAAGCCTTACCCTCACCCGTGCCCTAATCTTAACCAGAACACCAAGACTAAATCGTGCCCTCAAACGTACGCTAACACTAAACCGCAGCGGTACCCTAACCTGTACCCTAATCCCTCTCCATTCCCTAGCCCTAACCCTCACCTGAAACCTAACCATGACACTCACCCGAAACTTTACCCTCACCCGTGTCCTAATTTTAACCAGTACATCAACACTAACCCATGCCCTCTAACGTATGCCAACCCTAAGCCATTGCCGTACCCTAACCTGTACCTTAATCATTCCCCATTCCCTAACCCTAACCCTAACCCGAACCCTTAATGTGACCCTCTACCTAGGCCTTACCCTCACCCGTGCCCTAATCGTAAGCAGTACACTAACACTAACTAGTGACCTCACACGTACGCTAAACCTTAAGAGTTGTGGTACCCTAAACTGTGCCCTAATATCTCCCCATTCCCTAACCCTAACCCTAACCCGAATTCTATCCCTGACCCTCACCCGAAACCTTACCCTCACCCGTGTCCTAATCTTAAACAGAACACCAACACTAACTCGTGCCCTCACACGTACGCTAACCCTTAATCGTTGTCGTACCCTAAACTGTACCCTAATCCCTCCCCATTCCCTAACCCTAACCCTAACCCGAACCCTAATCCTGACCCTCACTTGAAGCCTTACCCTCACCCGTGCCCTAATCTTAACCAGGACACTAACACTAACCCTTGCCCTCTCACGAACGCTAACCCTTAAGCACTGTCGTACCCTAAGCTGTACCCTAATCCCTCTGCATTCCTTAGCCCTAACCCTAACCCGAATCCTAACCCTGACCCTCACCCGAAGCCTTACCCTCACCCGTGCCCTAATCTTAACCAGGACACCAACACTAACTCGTGCCCTCACACGTACGCTAAACCTTAAGCGTTGTCGTACCCTAAATTGTACCCTAATCCCTCCCCATTCCTTAACCTTAACCCTAACCCCATCCCTAAACCTGACCCACATCCGATGCCCTACCCTAACCAATGCCCTAAACTTAACCAGTACACAAACACTAACTCATGCCCTCAAACGTACGCTAACCCTTAAGCATTGTCGTCCCCTATCCTGTACCCTAATCCCTCCCCATTCCCTAACCCTAACCCTAAGCGAAACCCTGAACGTGACCCTTTTCCGAGACCTTACCCTCATCGTTGCCATTGTCTTAAGCAGTACACCAACACTAACTCGTGCCCTCACACTTACGCTAACCCTTAAGCATTATCGTACCCTAACCTGTACCCTAATCCCTCTCCATTCCCTAACCCTAACGCTAACCCGAATCCTAACCCTGACCCTCACCCGAAGCCTTACCTTCACCCGTGCCCTAATCTTAAGCAGGACACCAAGATTAACTCGTGCCCTCACACATACGCTAACACTAAACCTCAGCGGTACCTTAACCTGTACCCTAATCCCTCTCCATTCCCTAACCCTAACCCTAACCTGACACCTAACCATGACACTCACCCGAAACTTTACCCTCACCCGTGTCCTAATTTTAACCAGTACATCAACACTAACCCATGCCCTCTAACGTATGTCAACCCTAAGCCATTGCCATACCCTAACCTGTACCCTAATCAATCCCCATTCCCTAACCCTAACCATAACCCTAACCCTTAACGTGACCCTCTTCCGAGGCCTTACCCTCACCCGTGCCCTAATCGTAAGCAGTACACTAACACTAACTAGTGACCTCACACGTACGCTAAACCTTAAGCGTTGTGGTACCCTAAACTGTGCCCTAATATCTCCCCATTCCCTAACCCTAACCCTAACCCGAATTCTATCCCTGACCCTCACCCGAAACCTTACCCTCACCCGTGCCCTAATCTTAACAAGGAAACCAACATTAACTTGTGCCCTCACACGTACGCTAACCATTAATCGTTCTCGTACACTAAACTATTCCCTAATCCCTCCCCATTCCCTAACCCTAACCCTAACCCTAACCCTAAACTATACCCTAATCCCTCCCCATTCCCTAACCCTAACCCTAACCCGAATCCTAACCCTGACCCTCACCCGAAGCCTTACCCTCACCCGTGCCCTAATCTTAACCAGGACACTAACACTAACCCTTGCCCTCACACGAACGCTAACCCTTAAGCACTGTCGTACCCTAAGCTGTACCCTAATCCCTCTGCATTCCTTAACCCTAACCCTAACCCGAATCCTAACCCTGACCCTCACCCGAAGCCTTACCCTCACCCGTGCCCTAATCTTAACCAGGACACCAACACTAACTCGTGCCATCACACGTACGCTAAACCTTAAGCGTTGTCGTACCCTAAATTGTACCCTAATCCCTCCCCATTCCTTAACCCTAATCCTAACCCCATCCCTAAACCTGACCCACTTCCGATACCCTACCCTAACCAATTCCCTAATCTTAACCAGTACACAAACACTAACTCATGCCCTCAAACGTACGCTAACCCTTAAGCATTGTCGTACCCTATCTTTTACCCTAATCCCTCCCCATTCCCTAACCCTAACCCTAAGCGAAACCCTGAACGTGACCCTTTTCCGAGGCCTTAACCTCATCGGTGCCGTTGTCTTAACCAGTACACCAACACTAAATCGTGACCTCACACTTACGCTAACCCTTAAGCATTTTCGTACCCTAACCTGTACCCTAATCCCTCTCCATTCCCTAACCCTAACCCTAACCCGAATCCTAACCCTGACCCTCACCCGAAGCCTTACCCTCACCCGTACCCTAATCTTAACCAGGACACCAAGACTAACTCGTGCCCTCAAACGTACGCTAACACTAAACCGCAGCGGTACCCTAACCTGTACCCTAATCGCTGTCCATTCCCTAGCCCTAACCCTCACATGAAACCTAACCATGACACTCACCCGAAACTTTACCCTCACCCGTGTCCTAATTTTAACCAGTACATCAACACTAACCCATGCCCTCTAACGTACACCAACCCTAAGCCATTGCCGTACCCTAACCTGTACCCTAATCATTCCCCATTCCCTAACCCTAACCCTAACCCGAACCCTTAACGTGACCCTCTTCCTAGGCCTTACCCTCACCCGTGCCCTAATCGTAAGCAGTACACTAACACTAACTAGTGACCTCACACGTATGCTAAACCTTAAGAGTTGTGGTACCCTAAACTGTGCCCTAATATCTCCCCATTCCCTAACCCTAACCCTAACCCGAATTCTATCCCTGACCCTCACCCGAAACCTTACCCTCACCCGTGCCCTAATCTTAACCAGGACACCAACACTAACTTGTGCCCTCACACGTACGCTAACACTTAATCGTTGTCGTACGCTAAACTGTACCCTAATCCCTCCCCATTCCCTAACCCTAACCCTAACCCGAATCCTAACCCTGACCCTCACCTGAAGCCTTACCCTCACCCGTGCCCTAATCTTAACCAGCACACTAACACTAACCCTTGCCCTCACACGAACGCTAACCCTTAAGCACTGTCGTACCCTAAGCTGTACCCTAATCCCTCCCCATTCCTTAACCCTAACCCTAACCCCATCCCTAAACCTGACCCACTTCCGATGCCCTACCCTAACCAATGCCCTAATCTTAACCAGTACACAAACACTAACTCATGCCCTCAAACGTACGCTAACCCTTAAGCATTGTCGTACCCTATCCTGTACCCTAATCCCGCCCCATTCCCTAACCCTAACCCTAAGCAAAACCCTGAACGTGACCCTTTTCCGAGGCCTTACCCTCATCGGTGCCGTTGTCTTAACCAGTACACCAACACTAACTCATGCCCTCACACTTACGCTAACCCTTAAGCATTGTCGTACCCTAACCTGTACCCTAATCCCTCTCCATTCCCTAACACTAACCCTAACCCGAATCCGAAACCTGACCCTCACCCGAAGCCTTACTCTCACCCGTGCCCTAATCTTAACCAGGACACCAAGACTAACTCGTGCCCTCACACGTACGCTAACACTAAACCGCAGCGGTACCCTAACCTGTACCCTAATCCTTCTCCATTCCCTAACCCTAACCCTAACCTGAAACCTAACCATGACACTCACCCGAAACTTTACCCTCACCCGTGTCCTAATTTTAACCAGTACATCAACACTAACCCATGCCCTCTAACGTACGCCAACCCTAAGCCATTGCCGTACCCTAACCTGTACCCTAATCAATCCCCATTAACTAACCCTAACCCTAACCCTAACCCTTAACGTGACCCTCTTCCGAAGCCTTACCCACACCCGTGCCCTAATCGTAATCAGTACACTAACACTAACTAGTGACCTCACACGTACGCTAAACCTTAAGCGTTGTGGTGCCCTAAACTGTGCCCTAATATCTCCCCATTCCCTAACCCTAACCCTAACCCGAATTCTATCCCTGACCCTCACCGGAAACTTTACCCTCACCCGTGCCCTAATCTTAACAAGGACACCAACACTAACTCGTGCCCTCACACGTACGCTAACCCTTAATCGTTGTCGTACCCTAAACTGTACCCTAATCCCTCCCCATTCCCTAACCCTAAACCTAACCCGAATCCTAACCCTGACCCTCACCTGAAGCCTTACCCTCACCCGTGCCCTAATCTTAACCAGGACACTAACACTAACCCTTGCCCTCACACGAACGCTAACCCTTAAGCACTGTCGTACCCTAAGCTGTACCCTAATCCCTCTGCATTCCTTAACCCTAACCCTAACCCGAATCCTAACCCTGACCCTCACCCGAAGCCTTACCCTCACCCGTGCCCTAATCTTAACCAGGACACCAACACTAACGCGTGCCCTCACATGTACGCTAAACCTTAAGCGTTGTCGTACCCTAAATTGTACCCTAATCCCTCCCCATTCCTTAACCCTAACCCTAACCCCATCCCTAAACCTGACCCACTTCCGATGCCCTACCCTAACCAATGCCCTAATCTTAACCAGTACACAAACACTAACTCATGCCCTCAAACGTACGCTAACCCTTAAGCATTGTCGTACCCTATCCTGTACCCTAATCCCTCCCCATTCCCTAACCGTAACCCTAAGCGAAACCCTGAACGTGACCCTTTTCCGAGGCCTTACCCACATCGGTGCCGTTGTCTTAACCACTACACCAACACTAACTCGTGCCCTCACACTTATGCTAACCCTTAAGCATTGTCGTACCCTAACCTGTACCCTAATCCCTCTCCATTCTCTAACCCTAACCCTAACCCGAATCCTAACCCTGACCCTCACCCGAAGCCTTACCCTCACCCGTGCCCTAATCTTAACCAGGACACCAAGACTAACTCGTGCCCTCACACGTACGCTAACACTAAACCGCAGCGGTACCCTAACCTGTACCCTAATCCTTCTCCATTCCCTAACCCTAACCCGAACCTGAAACCTAACCATGACACTCACCCGAAACTTTACCCTCACCCGTGTCCTAATTTTAACCAGTACATCAACACTAACCCATGCACTCTAACGTACGCCAACCCTAAGCCATTGCCGTACCCTAACCTGTACCCTAATCAATCCCCATTAACTAACCCTAACCCTAACCCTAACCCTTAACGTGACCCTCTTCCGAAGCCTTACCCTCACCCGTGCCCTAATCGTAAGCAGTACACTAACACTAACTAGTGACCTCACACGTACGCTAAACCTTAAGCGTTGTGGTGCCCTAAACTGTGCCCTAATATCTCCCCATTCCCTAACCCTAACCCTAACCCGAATTCTATCCCTGACCCTCACCGGAAACCTTACCCTCACCCGTGCCCTAATCTTAACAAGGACACCAACACTAACTCGTGCCGTCACACGTACGCTAACCCTTAATCGTTGTCGTACCCTAAACTGTACCCTAATCCCTCCCCATTCCCTAACCCTAACCCTAACCCGAATCCTAACCCTGACCCTCACCTGAAGCCTTACCCTCACCCGTGCCCTAATCTTAACCAGGACACCAACACTAACGCGTGCCCTCACACGTACGCTAAACCTTAAGCGTTGTCGTACCCTAAATTGTACTCTAATCCCTCCCCATTCCTTAACCCTAACCCTAACCCCATCCCTAAACCTGACCCACTTCAGATGCCCTACCCTAACCAATGCCCTAATCTTAACCAGTACACAAACACCAACTCATGCCCTCAAACATACGCTAACCCTTAAGCATTGTCGTACCCTATCCTGTACCCAAATCCCTCCCCATTCCCTAACCCTAACCCTAAGCGAAACCCTGAACGTGACCCTTTTCCGAGGCCTTACCCTCATCGGTGCCGTTGTCTTAACCAGTACACCAACACTAACTCGTGGCCTCACACTTACGCTAACCCTTAAGCATTGTCGTACCCTAACCTGTACCCTAATCCCTCTCCATTCCCTAACCCTAACCCTAACCCGAATCCTAACCCTGACCCTCACCCGAAGCCTTACCCTCACCCGTGCCCTAATCTTAACCAGGACACCAAGACTAACTCGTGCCCTCAAACGTACGCTAACACTAAACCGCAGCGGTACCCTAACCTGTACCCTAATCCCTCTCCATTCCCTAACCCTAACCCTAACCTGAAAACTAACCATGACACTTACCCGAAACTTTACCCTCACCCGTGTCCTAATTTTAACCAGTACATCAACACTAACCCATGCCCTCTAACGTAGGCCAACCCTAAGCCATTGCCGTACCCTAACCTGTACCCTAATCAATCCCCATTCCCTAACCCTAACCCTAACCCTAACCCATAACGTGACCCTCTTCCGTGGCCTTACCCTCACCCGTGCCCTAATCTTAACCAGGACACTAACACTAACCCTTGCCCTCACACGAACGTTAACCCTTAAACACTGTCGTACCCTAAGCTGTACCCTAATCCCTCTGCATTCCTTAACCCTAACCCTAACCTGAATCCTAACCCTGACCCTCACCCGAGGCCTTACCCTCACCCGTGCCCTAATCTTAACCAGGACACCAACACTAACTCGTGCCCTCACACGTACGCTAAACCTTAAGCGTTGTCGTACCCTAAATTGTACCCTAATCCCTCCCCATTCCTTAACCCTAACCCTAACCACATCCCTAAACCTGACCCACTTCCGATGCCCTACCCTAACGAATGCCCTAATCTAAACCAGTACACAAACACTAACTCATGCCCTCAAACGTACGCTAACCCTTAAGCATTGTCGTACCCTATCCTGTACCTTAATCCCTCCCCATTCCCTAACCCTAACCCTAAGCGAAACCCTGAACGTGACCCTTTTCCGAGGCCTTACCCTCATCGGTGCCGTTGTCTTAACCAGTACACCAACACTAACTCGTGCCCTCACACTTACGCTAAACCTTAAGCATTGTCGTACCCTAACCTGTACCCTAATCCCTCTCCATCCCTAACCCTAACCCTAACCCGAATCCTAAACCTGACCCTCACCCGAAGCCTTACCCTCACCCGTGCCCTAGTCTTAACCAGGACACCAAGACTAACTCGTGCCCTCAAACGTACGCTAACACTAAACCGCAGCGGTGCCCTAACCTGTACCCTAATCCCTCTCCATTCCCTAACCCTAACCATAACCTGAAGCCTAACCATGACACTCACCCGAAATTTTACCCTCACCCGTATCCTAATTTTAACCAGTAAATCAACACTAACCCATGCCCTCTAACGTACGCCAACCCTAAGCCATTGCCATACCCTAACGTGTACCCGAATCTATCCCCATTCCCTAACCCTAACCATAACCCTAACCCTTAACGTGACCCTCTTCCGAGGCCTTACCCTCACCCGTGCCCTAATCGTAAGCAGTACACTAACACTAACTAGTGACATCACACGTACGCTAAACCTTAAGCGTTGTGGTACCCTAAACTGTGCTCTAATAACTCCCCATTCCCTAACCCTAACCCTAACCCGAATTCTATCCCTGACCCTCACCCGAAACCTTACCCTCACCCATGCCCTAATCTTAACCAGGAAACCAACACTAACTTGTGCCCTCACACGTACGCTAACCCTTAATCGTTGTCGTACCCTAAACTATACCCTAATCCCTCCCCATTCCCTAACCCTAACCCTAACCCGAATCCTAACCCTGACCCTCACCCGAGTCCTTACCCTCACCCGTGCCCTAATCTTAACCAGGACACCAACACTAACTCGTGCCCTCACACGTACGCTAAACCTTAAGCGTTGTCGTACCCTAAATTGTACCCTAATCCCTCCCCATTCCTTAACCCTAACCCTAACCCCATCCCTAAACCTGACCCACTTCCGATGCCCTACCCTAACCAATGCCCTAATCTTAACCAGTACACAAACACTAACTCATGCCCTCAAACGTACGCTAACCCTTAAGCATTGTCGTACCCTATCCTGTACCCTAATCCCTCCCCATTCCCTAACCCTAACCCTAAGCGAAACCCTGAACGTGACCCTTTTCCGAGGCCTTACCCTCATCGGTGCCGTTGTCTTAACCAGTACACCAAAACTAACTCGTGCCCTCACACTTACGCTAACCCTTAAGCATTGTCGTACCCTAACCTGTACCCTAATCTCTCTCCATTCCCTAACCCTAACCCTATCCCGAATCCTAACCCTGACCCTCACCCGAAGCCTTACCCTCACCCGTGCCCTAATCTTAACCAGTACATCAACACTAACCCATGCCCTCTAACGTACGCCAACCTTAAGACATTGCCGTACCCTAACCTGTACCCTAATCAATCCCCATTCCCTAACCCTAACCCTAACCCTAACCCTTAACGTGACCCTCTTCCGAGGCCTTACCCTCACCCGTGCCCTAAACGTAAGCAGTACACTAACACTAACTAATGACCTCACACGTACGCTAAACCTTAAGCGTAGTGGTACCCTAAACTGTGTCCTAATATCTCCCCATTTCCTAACCCTAACCCTAACCCGAATTCTATCCCTGACCCTCACCCGAAACCTTGCCCTCACCCGTGCCCTAATCTTAACCAGGAAACCAACGCTAACTTGTGCCCTCAAACGTACGCTAACCCTTAATCGTTGTCGTACCCTAAACTATACCCTAATCCCTCCCCATTCCCTAACCCTAACCCAAACCCTAACCCTAAACTGTACCCTAATCCCTCCCCATTCCCTAACCCTAACCCTAACCCGAATCCTAACCCTGACCCTCACCCGAAGCCTTACCCTCACCCGTGCCCTAATCTTAACCAGGACACTAACACTAACCCTTGCCCTCACACGAACGCTAACCCTTAAGCACTGTCGTACCCTAAGCTGTACCCTAATCCCTCTGCATTCCTTAACCCTAACCCTAACCTGAATCCTAACCCTGACCCTCACCCGAGGCCTTACCCTCACCCGTGCCCTAATCTTAACCAGGACACCAACACTAACTCGTGCCCTCACACGTACGCTAAACCTTAAGCGTTGTCGTACCCTAAATTGTACCCTAATCCCTCCCAATTCCTTAACCCTAACCCTAACCCCATCCCTAAACCTGACCCACTTCCGATGCCCTACCCTAACCAATGCCCTAATCTTAACCAGTACACAAACACTAACTCATGCCCTCAAACGTACGCTAACCCTTAAGCATTGTCGTACCCTATCCTGTACCCTAATCCCTCCCCATTCCCTAACCCTAACCCTAAGCGAAACCCTGAACGTGACCCTTTTCCGAGGCCTTACCCTCATCGGTGCCGTTGTCTTAAGCAGTACACCAACACTAACTCGTGCCCTCACACTTACGCTAACGCTTAAGCATTATCGTACCCTAACCTGTACCCTAATCCCTCCCCATTCCCTAACCCTAACCCTAACCCGAATCCTAACCCTGACCCTCACCTGAAGCCTTACCCTCACCCGTGCCCTAATCTTAACCAGCACACTAACACTAACCCTTGCCCTCACACGAACGCTAACCCTTAAGCACTGTCGTACCCTAAGCTGTACCCTAATCCCACCCCATTCCTTAACCCTAACCCTAACCACATCCCTAAACCTGACCCACTTCCGATGCCCTACCCTAACCAATGCCCTAATCTTAACCAGTACACAAACACTAACTCATGCCCTCAAACGTACGCTAACCCTTAAGCATTGTCGTACCCTATCCTGTACCCTAATCCCTCCCCATTCCCTAACCCTAACCCTAAGCGAAACCCTGAACGTGACCCTTTTCCGAGGCCTTACCCTCATCGGTGCCGTTGTCTTAACCAGTACACCAACACTAACTCGTGACCTCACACTTACGCTAACCCTTAAGCATTGTCGTACCCTAACCTGTACCCTAATCCCTCTCCATTCCCTAACCCTAACCCTAACCCGAATCCTAACCCTGACCCTCACCCGAAGCCTTACCCTCACCCGTGCCCTAATCTTAACCAGGACACCAAGACTAACTCGTGCCCTCAAACGTACGCTAACACTAAACCGCAGCGGTACCCTAACCTGTACCCTAATCCCTCTCCATTCCCTAGCCCTAACCCTAACCTGAAACCTAAACATGACACTCACCCGAAACTTTACCCTCACCCGTGTCCTAATTTTAACCAGTACATCAACACTAACCCATGCCCTCTAACGTACGCCAACCTTAAGTCATTGCCGTACCCTAACCTGTACCCTAATCATTCCCCATTCCCTAACCCTAACCCTAACCCGAACCCTTAACGTGACCCTCTTCCGAGGCCTTACCCTCACCCGTGACCTAATCGTAAGCAGTACACTAACACTAACTAGTGACCTCACACGCACGCTAAACCTTAAGAGTTGTGGTACCCTAAACTGTGCCCTAATATCTCCCCATTCCCTAACCCTAACCCTAACCCGAATTCTATCCCTGACCCTCACCGGAAACCTTACCCTCACCCGTGCCCTAATCTTAAACAGAACACCAACTCTAACTCGTGCCCTCACACGTACGCTAACCCTTAATCGTTGTCGTACCCTAAACTGTACCCTAATCCCTCCCCATTCCCTAACCCTAACCCTAACCCGAACCCTAACCCTGACCCTCACCTGAAGCCTTACCCTCACCCGTGCCCTAATCTTAACCAGGACACTAACACTAACCCTTGCCCTCTCACGAACGCTAACCCTTAAGCACTGTCGTACACTAAGCTGTACCCTAATCCCTCTGCATTCCTTAACTCTAACCCTAACCCGAATCCTAACCCTGACCCTCACCCGAAGCCTTACCCTCACCCGTGCCCTAATCTTAACCAGGACACCAAAACTAACTCGTGCCCTCACACGTAAGCTAAACCTTAAGCGTTGTCGTACCCTAAATTGTACCCTAATCCCTCCCCATTCCTTAACCCTAACCCTAACCCCATCCCTAAACCTGACCCACATCCGATGCCCTACCCTAACCAATGCCCTAATCTTAACCAGTACACAAACACTAATTCATGCCCTCAAACGTACGCTAACCCTTAAGCATTGGCGTACCCTATCCTGTACCCTAATCCCTCCCCATTCCCTAACCCTAACCCTAAGCGAAACCCGGAACGTGACCCTTTTCCGAGGCCTTACCCTCATCGTTGCCGTTGTCTTAAGCAGTACACCAACACTAACTCGTGCCCTCACACTTACGCTAACGCTTAAGCATTATCGTACCCTAACCTGTACCCTAATCCCTCTCCATTCCCTAACCCTAACCCTAACCCGAATCCTAACCCTGACCCTCACCCGAAGCCTTACCCTCACCCGTGCCCTAATCTTAACCAGGACACCAAGACTAACTCGTGCCCTCAAACATACGCTAACACTAAACCGCAGCGGTAGCCTAACCTGTACCCTAATCCCTCTCCATTCCCTAACCCTAACCCTAACCTGAAACCTAACCATGACACTCACCCGAAACTTTACCCTCACCCGTGTCCTAATTTTAACCAGTACATCAACACTAACCCATGCCCTCTAACGTATGTCAACCCTAAGCCATTGCCGTACCCTAACCTGTACCCTAATCAATCCCCATTCCCTAACCCTAACCCTAACCCTAACCCTTAACGAGACCCTCTTCCGAGGCCTTACCCTCACCCGTGCCCTAATCATAAGCAGTACACTAACACTAACTAGTGACCTCAAACGTACGCTAAACCTTAAGAGTTGTGGTACACTAAACTGTGCCCTAATATCTCCCCATTCCCTAACCCTAACCCTAACCCGAATTCTATCCCTGACCCTCACCCGAAACCTTACCCTCACCCGTGCCCTAATCTTAAACAGGACACCAACACTAACTCGTGCCCTCACACGTACGCTAACCCTCAATCGTTGTCGTACCCTAAACTGTACCCAAATCCCTTCCCATTCCCTAACCCTAACCCTAATCCGAATCCTAACCCTGACCCTCACCTGAAGCCTTACCCTCACCCGTGCCCTAATCTTAACCAGGACACTAAAACTAACCCTTGCCCTCACACGAACGCTAACCCTTAAGCACTGTCGTACCCTAAGCTGTACCCTAATCCCTCTGCATTTCTTAACCCTAACCCTAACCCGAATCCCAACCCTGACCCTCACCCGAAGCCTTA
Source organism: Inia geoffrensis (assembly GCA_036417435.1). Lineage (NCBI taxonomy): Eukaryota > Metazoa > Chordata > Mammalia > Artiodactyla > Iniidae > Inia > Inia geoffrensis. The sequence continues at coordinate 788,410 of CM070916.1, forward strand.
CCCTCACCCGTGCCCTAATCTTAACCAGGACACCAACACTAACTCGTGCCCTCACACGTACGCTAAACCTTAAGCGTTGTCGTACCCTAAATTGTACCCTAATCCCTCCCCATTCCTTAACCCTAACCCTAACCCCATCCCTAAACCTGACCCACTTCCGATGCCCTACCCTAACGAATGCCCTAATCTTAACCAGTACACAAACACTAACTCATGCCCTCAAATGTACGTTAACCCTTAAGCATTGTCGTACCCTATCCTGTACCTTAATCCCTCCCCATTCCCTAACCCTAACCCTAAGCGAAACCCTGAACCTGACCCTTTTCCGAGGTCTTACCCTCATCGGTGCCGTTGTCTTAACCAGTACACCAACACTAACTCGTGCCCTCACACTTACGCTAACCCTTAAGCATTGTCGTACCCTAACCTATACCCTAATCCCTCTCCATTCCCTAACCCTAACCCTAACCATAACCTGAAACCTAACCATGACACTCACCCGAAACTCTACCCTCACCCGTATCCTAATTTTAACCAGTACATCAACACTAACCCATGCCCTCTAACGTACGCCAACCCTAAGCCATTGCCATACCCTAACTTGTACCCTAATCAATCCCCATTCCCCAACCCTAACCATAACCCTAACCCTTAACGTGACCCTCTTCCGAGGCCTTACCCTCACCCGTGCCCTAATCGTAAGCAGTACACTAACACTAACTAGTGACCTCACACGTACGCTAAACCTTAAGCGTTTTGGTACCCTAAACTGTGCCCTAATATCTCCCCATTCCCTAACCCTAACCCTAACCCGAATTCTATCCCTGACCCTCACCCGAAACCTTACCCTCACCCGTGCCCTAATCTTAACCAGGAAACCAACACTAACTTGTGCCCTCACACGTACGCTAACCCTTAATCGTTCTCGTACCCTAAACTATACCCTAATCCCTCCCCATTCCCTAACCCTAACGCTAACCCTAACCCTAAACTATACCCTACTCCCTCCCCATTCCCTAACCCTAACTCTAACCCGAATCCTAACCCTGACCCTCACCCGAAGCCTTACCCTCACCCGTGCCTTAATCTTAACCAGGACACTAACACTAACCCTTGCCCTCACACGAACGCTAACCCTTAAGCACTGTCGTACCCTAAGCTGTACCCTAATCCCTCTGCATTCCTTAACCCTAACACTAACCCGAATCCTAACCCTGACCCTCACCCGAAGCCTTACCCTCACCCGTGCCCTAATCTTAACCAGGACACCAACACTAACTCGTGCCCTCACACGTACGCTAAACCTTAAGCGTTGTCGTACCCTAAATTGTACCCTAATCCCTCCCCATTCCTTAACCCTAATCCTAACCCCATCCTTAAACCTGACCCACTTCCGATGCCCTACCCTAACCAATGCCCTATTCTTAACCAGTACACAAACACTAACTCATGCCCTCAAACGTACGCTAACCCTTAAGCATTGTCGTACCCTATCCTGTACCCTAATCCCTCCCCATTCCCTAACCCTAACCCTAAGCGAAACCCTGAACGTGACCCTTTTCCGAGGCCTTAACCTCATCGGTGCCATTGTCTTAACCAGTACACCAACACTAACTCGTGACCTCACACTTACGCTAACCCGTAAGCATTGTCGTACCCTAACCTGTACCCTAATCCCTCTCCATTCCCTAACCCTAACCCTAACCCGAATCCTAACCCTGACCCTCACCCGAAGCCTTACCCTCACCCGTGCCCTAATCTTAACCAGGACACCAAGACTAAATCGTGCCCTCAAACGTACGCTAACACTAAACCGCAGCGGTACCCTAACCTGTACCCTAATCCCTCTCCATTCCCTAGCCCTAACCCTCACCTGAAACCTAACCATGACACTCACCCGAAACTTTACCCTCACCCGTGTCCTAATTTTAACCAGTACATCAACACTAACCCATGCCCTCTAACGTATGCCAACCCTAAGCCATTGCCGTACCCTAACCTGTACCTTAATCATTCCCCATTCCCTAACCCTAACCCTAACCCGAACCCTTAATGTGACCCTCTACCTAGGCCTTACCCTCACCCGTGCCCTAATCGTAAGCAGTACACTAACACTAACTAGTGACCTCACACGTACGCTAAACCTTAAGAGTTGTGGTACCCTAAACTGTGCCCTAATATCTCCCCATTCCCTAACCCTAACCCTAACCCGAATTCTATCCCTGACCCTCACCCGAAACCTTACCCTCACCCGTGTCCTAATCTTAAACAGAACACCAACACTAACTCGTGCCCTCACACGTACGCTAACCCTTAATCGTTGTCGTACCCTAAACTGTACCCTAATCCCTCCCCATTCCCTAACCCTAACCCTAACCCGAACCCTAATCCTGACCCTCACTTGAAGCCTTACCCTCACCCGTGCCCTAATCTTAACCAGGACACTAACACTAACCCTTGCCCTCTCACGAACGCTAACCCTTAAGCACTGTCGTACCCTAAGCTGTACCCTAATCCCTCTGCATTCCTTAGCCCTAACCCTAACCCGAATCCTAACCCTGACCCTCACCCGAAGCCTTACCCTCACCCGTGCCCTAATCTTAACCAGGACACCAACACTAACTCGTGCCCTCACACGTACGCTAAACCTTAAGCGTTGTCGTACCCTAAATTGTACCCTAATCCCTCCCCATTCCTTAACCTTAACCCTAACCCCATCCCTAAACCTGACCCACATCCGATGCCCTACCCTAACCAATGCCCTAAACTTAACCAGTACACAAACACTAACTCATGCCCTCAAACGTACGCTAACCCTTAAGCATTGTCGTCCCCTATCCTGTACCCTAATCCCTCCCCATTCCCTAACCCTAACCCTAAGCGAAACCCTGAACGTGACCCTTTTCCGAGACCTTACCCTCATCGTTGCCATTGTCTTAAGCAGTACACCAACACTAACTCGTGCCCTCACACTTACGCTAACCCTTAAGCATTATCGTACCCTAACCTGTACCCTAATCCCTCTCCATTCCCTAACCCTAACGCTAACCCGAATCCTAACCCTGACCCTCACCCGAAGCCTTACCTTCACCCGTGCCCTAATCTTAACCAGGACACCAAGATTAACTCGTGCCCTCACACATACGCTAACACTAAACCTCAGCGGTACCCTAACCTGTACCCTAATCCCTCTCCATTCCCTAACCCTAACCCTAACCTGACACCTAACCATGACACTCACCCGAAACTTTACCCTCACCCGTGTCCTAATTTTAACCAGTACATCAACACTAACCCATGCCCTCTAACGTATGTCAACCCTAAGCCATTGCCATACCCTAACCTGTACCCTAATCAATCCCCATTCCCTAACCCTAACCATAACCCTAACCCTTAACGTGACCCTCTTCCGAGGCCTTACCCTCACCCGTGCCCTAATCGTAAGCAGTACACTAACACTAACTAGTGACCTCACACGTACGCTAAACCTTAAGCGTTGTGGTACCCTAAACTGTGCCCTAATATCTCCCCATTCCCTAACCCTAACCCTAACCCGAATTCTATCCCTGACCCTCACCCGAAACCTTACCCTCACCCGTGCCCTAATCTTAACAAGGAAACCAACATTAACTTGTGCCCTCACACGTACGCTAACCATTAATCGTTCTCGTACACTAAACTATTCCCTAATCCCTCCCCATTCCCTAACCCTAACCCTAACCCTAACCCTAAACTATACCCTAATCCCTCCCCATTCCCTAACCCTAACCCTAACCCGAATCCTAACCCTGACCCTCACCTGAAGCCTTACCCTCACCCGTGCCCTAATCTTAACCAGCACACTAACACTAACCCTTGCCCTCACACGAACGCTAACCCTTAAGCACTGTCGTACCCTAAGCTGTACCCTAATCCCTCCCCATTCCTTAACCCTAACCCTAACCCCATCCCTAAACCTGACCCACTTCCGATGCCCTACCCTAACCAATGCCCTAATCTTAACCAGTACACAAACACTAACTCATGCCCTCAAACGTACGCTAACCCTTAAGCATTGTCGTACCCTATCCTGTACCCTAATCCCGCCCCATTCCCTAACCCTAACCCTAAGCAAAACCCTGAACGTGACCCTTTTCCGAGGCCTTACCCTCATCGGTGCCGTTGTCTTAACCAGTACACCAACACTAACTCATGCCCTCACACTTACGCTAACCCTTAAGCATTGTCGTACCCTAACCTGTACCCTAATCCCTCTCCATTCCCTAACACTAACCCTAACCCGAATCCGAAACCTGACCCTCACCCGAAGCCTTACTCTCACCCGTGCCCTAATCTTAACCAGGACACCAAGACTAACTCGTGCCCTCACACGTACGCTAACACTAAACCGCAGCGGTACCCTAACCTGTACCCTAATCCTTCTCCATTCCCTAACCCTAACCCTAACCTGAAACCTAACCATGACACTCACCCGAAACTTTACCCTCACCCGTGTCCTAATTTTAACCAGTACATCAACACTAACCCATGCCCTCTAACGTACGCCAACCCTAAGCCATTGCCGTACCCTAACCTGTACCCTAATCAATCCCCATTAACTAACCCTAACCCTAACCCTAACCCTTAACGTGACCCTCTTCCGAAGCCTTACCCACACCCGTGCCCTAATCGTAATCAGTACACTAACACTAACTAGTGACCTCACACGTACGCTAAACCTTAAGCGTTGTGGTGCCCTAAACTGTGCCCTAATATCTCCCCATTCCCTAACCCTAACCCTAACCCGAATTCTATCCCTGACCCTCACCGGAAACTTTACCCTCACCCGTGCCCTAATCTTAACAAGGACACCAACACTAACTCGTGCCCTCACACGTACGCTAACCCTTAATCGTTGTCGTACCCTAAACTGTACCCTAATCCCTCCCCATTCCCTAACCCTAAACCTAACCCGAATCCTAACCCTGACCCTCACCTGAAGCCTTACCCTCACCCGTGCCCTAATCTTAACCAGGACACTAACACTAACCCTTGCCCTCACACGAACGCTAACCCTTAAGCACTGTCGTACCCTAAGCTGTACCCTAATCCCTCTGCATTCCTTAACCCTAACCCTAACCCGAATCCTAACCCTGACCCTCACCCGAAGCCTTACCCTCACCCGTGCCCTAATCTTAACCAGGACACCAACACTAACGCGTGCCCTCACATGTACGCTAAACCTTAAGCGTTGTCGTACCCTAAATTGTACCCTAATCCCTCCCCATTCCTTAACCCTAACCCTAACCCCATCCCTAAACCTGACCCACTTCCGATGCCCTACCCTAACCAATGCCCTAATCTTAACCAGTACACAAACACTAACTCATGCCCTCAAACGTACGCTAACCCTTAAGCATTGTCGTACCCTATCCTGTACCCTAATCCCTCCCCATTCCCTAACCGTAACCCTAAGCGAAACCCTGAACGTGACCCTTTTCCGAGGCCTTACCCACATCGGTGCCGTTGTCTTAACCACTACACCAACACTAACTCGTGCCCTCACACTTACGCTAACCCTTAAGCATTGTCGTACCCTAACCTGTACCCTAATCCCTCTCCATTCTGTAACCCTAACCCTAACCCGAATCCTAACCCTGACCCTCACCCGAAGCCTTACCCTCACCCGTGCCCTAATCTTAACCAGGACACCAAGACTAACTCATGCCCTCAAACGTACGCTAACATTAAACCGCAGCGGTACCCTAACCTGTACCCTAATTCCTCTCCATTCCCTAACCCTAACCCTAACCTGAAACCTAACCATGACACTCACCCGAAACTTTACCCTCACCCGTGTCCTAATTTTAACCAGTACATCAACACTAAACCATACCCTCTAACGTACGCCAACCCTAAGCCATTGCCGTACCCTAACCTGTACCCTAATCAATCCCCATTCCCTAACCCTAACCCTAACCCTAACCCTTAACTTGACCCTCTTCCGAAGCCTTACCCTCACCCGTGCCCTAATCGTAAGCAGTACACAAACACTAACTAGTGACCTCACACGTACGCTAAACCTTAAGCGTTGTGGTAACCTAAACTGTGCCCTAATATCTCCCCATTCCCTAACCCTAACCCTAACCCGAATTCTATCCCTGACCCTCACCCGAAACCTTACCCTCACCCGTGCCCTAATCTTAACCAGGACACCAACACTAACTTGTGCCCTCACACGTACGCTAACACTTAATCGTTGTCGTACGCTAAACTGTACCCTAATCCCTCCCCATTCCCTAACCCTAACCCTAACCCGAATCCTAACCCTGACCCTCACCTGAAGCCTTACCCTCACCCGTGCCCTAATCTTAACCAGGACACTAACACTAACCCTTGACCTCACACGAACGCTAACCCTTAAGCACTGTCGTACCCTAAGCTGTACCCTAATCCCTCTGCATTCCTTCACCCTAACCCTAACCCGAATCCTAACCCTGACCCTCACCCGAGGCCTTACCCTCACCCGTGCCCTAATCTTAACCAGGACACCAACACTAACGCGTGCCCTCACACGTACGCTAAACCTTAAGCGTTGTCGTACCCTAAATTGTACCCTAATCCCTCCCCATTCCTTAACCCTAACCCTAACCACATCCCTAAACCTGACCCACTTCCGATGCCCTACCCTAACCAATGCCCTAATCTTAACCAGTACACAAACACTAACTCATGCCCTCAAACGTACGCTAACCCTTAAGCATTGTCGTACCCTATCCTGTACCCTAATCCCTCCCCATTCCCTAACCCTAACCCTAAGCGAAACCCTGAACGTGACACTTTTCCGAGACCTTACCCTCATTGGTGCTGTTGTCTTAACCAGTACACCAACACTAACTCGTGCCCTCACACTTATGCTAACCCTTAAGCATTGTCGTACCCTAACCTGTACCCTAATCCCTCTCCATTCTCTAACCCTAACCCTAACCCGAATCCTAACCCTGACCCTCACCCGAAGCCTTACCCTCACCCGTGCCCTAATCTTAACCAGGACACCAAGACTAACTCGTGCCCTCACACGTACGCTAACACTAAACCGCAGCGGTACCCTAACCTGTACCCTAATCCTTCTCCATTCCCTAACCCTAACCCGAACCTGAAACCTAACCATGACACTCACCCGAAACTTTACCCTCACCCGTGTCCTAATTTTAACCAGTACATCAACACTAACCCATGCACTCTAACGTACGCCAACCCTAAGCCATTGCCGTACCCTAACCTGTACCCTAATCAATCCCCATTAACTAACCCTAACCCTAACCCTAACCCTTAACGTGACCCTCTTCCGAAGCCTTACCCTCACCCGTGCCCTAATCGTAAGCAGTACACTAACACTAACTAGTGACCTCACACGTACGCTAAACCTTAAGCGTTGTGGTGCCCTAAACTGTGCCCTAATATCTCCCCATTCCCTAACCCTAACCCTAACCCGAATTCTATCCCTGACCCTCACCGGAAACCTTACCCTCACCCGTGCCCTAATCTTAACAAGGACACCAACACTAACTCGTGCCCTCACACGTACGCTAACCCTTAATCGTTGTCGTACCCTAAACTGTACCCTAATCCCTCCCCATTCCCTAACCCTAACCCTAACCCGAATCCTAACCCTGACCCTCACCTGAAGCCTTACCCTCACCCGTGCCCTAATCTTAACCAGGACACCAACACTAACGCGTGCCCTCACACGTACGCTAAACCTTAAGCGTTGTCGTACCCTAAATTGTACTCTAATCCCTCCCCATTCCTTAACCCTAACCCTAACCCCATCCCTAAACCTGACCCACTTCAGATGCCCTACCCTAACCAATGCCCTAATCTTAACCAGTACACAAACACCAACTCATGCCCTCAAACATACGCTAACCCTTAAGCATTGTCGTACCCTATCCTGTACCCAAATCCCTCCCCATTCCCTAACCCTAACCCTAAGCGAAACCCTGAACGTGACCCTTTTCCGAGGCCTTACCCTCATCGGTGCCGTTGTCTTAACCAGTACACCAACACTAACTCGTGGCCTCACACTTACGCTAACCCTTAAGCATTGTCGTACCCTAACCTGTACCCTAATCCCTCTCCATTCCCTAACCCTAACCCTAACCCGAATCCTAACCCTGACCCTCACCCGAAGCCTTACCCTCACCCGTGCCCTAATCTTAACCAGGACACCAAGACTAACTCGTGCCCTCAAACGTACGCTAACACTAAACCGCAGCGGTACCCTAACCTGTACCCTAATCCCTCTCCATTCCCTAACCCTAACCCTAACCTGAAAACTAACCATGACACTTACCCGAAACTTTACCCTCACCCGTGTCCTAATTTTAACCAGTACATCAACACTAACCCATGCCCTCTAACGTAGGCCAACCCTAAGCCATTGCCGTACCCTAACCTGTACCCTAATCAATCCCCATTCCCTAACCCTAACCCTAACCCTAACCCATAACGTGACCCTCTTCCGTGGCCTTACCCTCACCCGTGCCCTAATCTTAACCAGGACACTAACACTAACCCTTGCCCTCACACGAACGTTAACCCTTAAACACTGTCGTACCCTAAGCTGTACCCTAATCCCTCTGCATTCCTTAACCCTAACCCTAACCTGAATCCTAACCCTGACCCTCACCCGAGGCCTTACCCTCACCCGTGCCCTAATCTTAACCAGGACACCAACACTAACTCGTGCCCTCACACGTACGCTAAACCTTAAGCGTTGTCGTACCCTAAATTGTACCCTAATCCCTCCCCATTCCTTAACCCTAACCCTAACCCCATCCCTAAACCTGACCCACTTCCGATGCCCTACCCTAACCAATGCCCTAATCTTAACCAGTACAAAAACACTAACTCATGCCCTCAAACGTACGCTAACCCTTAAGCATTGTCGTACCCTAACCTGTACCCTAATCCCTCTCCATTCCCTAACCCTAACCCTAACCTGAAACCTAACCATGACACTCACCCGAAACTTTACCCTCACCCGTGTCCTAATTTTAACCAGTACATCAACACTAACCCATGCCCTCTAACGTACGCCAACCCTAAAACATTGCCGTACCCTAACCTGTACCCTAATCAATCCCCATTCCCTAACCCTAACCCTAACCCTAACCCTTAACGTGACCCTCTTCCGAGGCCTTACCCTCACCCGTGCCCTAATCGTAAGCAGTACACTAACACTAACTAGTGACCTCACACGTACGCTAAACCTTAAGCGTTGTGGTACCCTAAACTGTGCCTTAATATCTCGCCATTCCCTAACCCTAACCCTAACCCGAATTCTATCCCTCACCCTCACCCGAAACCTTACCCTCACCCGTGCCCTAATCTTAACAAGGACACCAACACTAACTCGTGCCCTCACACGTACGCTAACCCTTAATCGTTGTCATACCCTAAACTGTACCCTAATCCCTCCCCATTCCCTAACCCTAACCCTAACCCGAATCCTAACCCTGACCCTCACCTGAAGCCTTACCCTCACCCGTGCCCTAATCTTAACCAGGACACCAACACTAACGCGTGCCCTCACACGTACGCTAAACCTTAAGCGTTGTCGTACCCTAAATTGTACTCTAATCCCTCCCCATTCCTTAACCCTAACCCTAACCCCATCCCTAAACCTGACCCACTTCAGATGCCCTACCGTAACCAATGCCCTAATCTTAACCAGTACACAAACACCAACTCATGCCCTCAAACATACGCTAACCCTTAAGCATTGTCGTACCCTATCCTGTACCCAAATCCCTCCCCATTCCCTAACCCTAACCCTAAGCGAAACCCTGAACGTGACCCTTTTCCGAGGCCTTACCCTCATCGGTGCCGTTGTCTTAACCAGTACACCAACACTAACTCGTGGCCTCACACTTACGCTAACCCTTAAGCATTGTCGTACCCTAACCTGTACCCTAATCCCTCTCCATTCCCTAACCCTAACCCTAACCCGAATCCTAACCCTGACCCTCACCCGAAGCCTTACCCTCACCCGTGCCCTAATCTTAACCAGGACACCAAGACTAACTCGTGCCCTCAAACGTACGCTAACACTAAACCGCAGCGGTACCCTAACCTGTACCCTAATCCCTCTCCATTCCCTAACCCTAACCCTAACCTGAAAACTAACCATGACACTTACCCGAAACTTTACCCTCACCCGTGTCCTAATTTTAACCAGTACATCAACACTAACCCATGCCCTCTAACGTAGGCCAACCCTAAGCCATTGCCGTACCCTAACCTGTACCCTAATCAATCCCCATTCCCTAACCCTAACCCTAACCCTAACCCATAACGTGACCCTCTTCCGTGGCCTTACCCTCACCCGTGCCCTAATCTTAACCAGGACACTAACACTAACCCTTGCCCTCACACGAACGTTAACCCTTAAACACTGTCGTACCCTAAGCTGTACCCTAATCCCTCTGCATTCCTTAACCCTAACCCTAACCTGAATCCTAACCCTGACCCTCACCCGAGGCCTTACCCTCACCCGTGCCCTAATCTTAACCAGGACACCAACACTAACTCGTGCCCTCACACGTACGCTAAACCTTAAGCGTTGTCGTACCCTAAATTGTACCCTAATCCCTCCCCATTCCTTAACCCTAACCCTAACCCCATCCCTAAACCTGACCCACTTCCGATGCCCTACCCTAACCAATGCCCTAATCTTAACCAGTACAAAAACACTAACTCATGCCCTCAAACGTACGCTAACCCTTAAGCATTGTCGTACCCTAACCTGTACCCTAATCCCTCTCCATTCCCTAACCCTAACCCTAACCTGAAACCTAACCATGACACTCACCCGAAACTTTACCCTCACCCGTGTCCTAATTTTAACCAGTACATCAACACTAACCCATGCCCTCTAACGTACGCCAACCCTAAAACATTGCCGTACCCTAACCTGTACCCTAATCAATCCCCATTCCCTAACCCTAACCCTAACCCTAACCCTTAACGTGACCCTCTTCCGAGGCCTTACCCTCACCCGTGCCCTAATCGTAAGCAGTACACTAACACTAACTAGTGACCTCACACGTACGCTAAACCTTAAGCGTTGTGGTACCCTAAACTGTGCCTTAATATCTCGCCATTCCCTAACCCTAACCCTAACCCGAATTCTATCCCTCACGCTCACCCGAAACCTTACCCTCACCCGTGCCCTAATCTTAACCAGGACACCAACACTAACTTGTGCTCTCAAACGTACGCTAACCCTTAATCGTTGTCGTACCCTAAACTGTACCCTAATCCCTCCCCATTCCCTAACACTAACCCTAACCCGAATCCTAACCCTGACACTCACCTGAAGCCTTACCCTCACCCGTGCCCTAATCTTAACCAGGACACTAACACTAACCCTTGCCCTCACACGAACGCTAACCCTTAAGCACTGTCGTACCCTAAGCTGTACCCTAATCCCTCTGCATTCCTTAACCATAACCCTAACCCGAATCCTAACCCTGACCCTCACCCGAAGCCTTACCCTCACCCGTGCCCTAATCTTAACCAGGACACCAACACTAACGCGTGCCCTCACACGTACGCTAAACCTTAAGCGTTTTTGTACCCTAAATTGTACCCTAATTCCTCCCCATTCCTTAACCCTAACCCTAACCACATCCCTAAACCTGACCCACGTCCGATGCCCTACCCTAACCAATGCCCTAATCTTAACAAGTACACAAACACTACCTCATGCCCTCAAACGTACGTTAACCCTTAAGCATTGTCGTACCCTAACCTGTACCCTAATCCCTCTCCATTCCCTAACCCGAACCCTAACCCGAATCCTAACCCTGACCCTCACCAGAAGCCTTACCCTCACCCGTGCCCTAATCTTAACCAGGACACCAAGACTAACTCGAGCCCTCACGCGTACGCCAACACCTGACCGCAGCGGTACCCTAACCTGTACCCTAATCCCTCTCCATTCCCTAACCCTAACCCTAACCTGAAACTTAACCATGACCCTCACCCGAAACTTTACCCTCACCCCTGTCCTAAATTTAACCAGTACATCAACACTAACCCATGCCCTCTAACGTACGCTAACCCTAAGCCATTGCCGTACCCTAACCTGTATCCTAATCAATCCCCATTCCCTAACCCTAACCCTAACCCTAACCCTTAACGTGACCCTCTTCCGAGGCCTTACCCTCACCCGTGCCCTAATCGTAAGCAGTACACTAACACTAACTAGTGACCTCACACGTACGCTAAACCTTAAGCGTTGTGGTACCCTAAACTGTGCCCTAATATCTCCCCATTCCCTAACCCTAAACCTAACCCGAATTCTATCCCTGACCCTCACCTGAAACCTTACCCTCACCCGTGCCCTAATCTTAACCAGGACACCAACACTAACTCGTGCCCTCACACGTACGCCAACCCTTAATTGTTGTCGTACCCTAAACTGTACCCTAATCCCTCCCCATTCCCTAACGCTAACCCTAACCCGAATACTAACCCTGACCCTCACCTGAAGCCTTAACCTCACCCTTGCCCTAATCTTAACCAGGACACTAACACTAACCCTTGCCCTCACACGAACGCTAACCCTTAAGCACTGTCGTACCCTAAGCTGTACCCTAATCCCTCTGCATTCCTTAACCCTAACCCTAACACGAATCCTAACCCAGACCCTCACCCGAAGCCTTACCCTCACCTATGCCCTAATCTTAACCAGGACACCAACACTAACTCGTGCTCTCACACGTACGCTAAACCTTAAGCGTTGTCGTACCCTAAATTGTACCCTAATCCCTCCCCATTCCTTAACCCTAACCCTAACCCCATCCCTAAACCTGACCCACTTCCGATGCCCTACCCTAACCAATGCCCTTATCTTAACCAGTACACAAACACTAACTCATGCCCAAAAACGTACGTTAACCCTTAAGCATTGTCGTACCCTCTCCTGTACCCTAATCCCTCCCCATTCCGAAACCCTAACCCTAAGCGAAACCCTGAACGTGACCCTTTTCCGAGACCTTACCCTCATCGGTGCCCTTGTCTTAACCAGTACACCAACACTAACTCGTGCCCTCACACTTACGCTAACCCTTAAGCATTGTCATACCCTAACCTGTACCCTAATCCCTCTCCATTCCCTAACCCGAACCCTAACCCGAATCCTAACCCTGACCCTCACCCGAAGCCTTACCCTCACCCGTGCCCTAAACTTAACCAGGACACCAAGACTAACTCGTGCCCTCACACGTACGCTAACACTAAACCGCAGCGGTACCCTAACCTGTACCCTAATCCCTCTCCATTCCCTAACCCTAAACCTAACCTGAAACCTAACCATGACCCTCACCCGAAACTTTACCCTCACCCCTGTCCTAATTTTAACCAGTACATCAACACTAACCCATGCCCTCTAACGTACGCTAACCCTAAGCCATTGCCATACCCTAACCTGTACCCTTATCAATCCCCATTCCCTAACCCTAACCCTAACCCTAACCCTTAACGTGACCCTCTTCCGAGGCCTTACCCTCACCCGTGCCCTAATCGTAAGCAGTACACTAACACTAACTAGTGACCTCACACGTACGCTAAACCTTAAGCGTTGTGGTACCCTAAACTGTGCCCTAATATCTCCCCATTCCCTAACCCTAACCCTAACCCGAATTCTATCCCTGACCCTCACCCGAAACCTTACCCTCACCCGTGCCCTAATCTTAACCAGGACACCAACACTAACTCGTGCCCTCACACGTACGCCAACCCTTAATCGTTGTCGTACCCTAAACTGTACCCTAATCCCTCCCCATTCCCTAACCCTAAACCTAACGGGAATACTAACCCTGACCCTCACCTGAAGCCTTACCCTCACCCGTGCTTTAATCTTAACCAGGACACTAACACTAACCCTTGCCCTCACACGAACGCTAACCCTTAAGCACTGTGGTACCCTAAGCTGTACCCTAATCCCTCCCCATTCCCTACCCCTAACCCTAACCCGAATCCTAACCCTGACCCTCACCCGAAGCCTTACCCTCACCCGTGCCCTAATCTTAACCAGGACGCCAACAATAACTCGTGCCCTCACACGTACGCTAAACCTTAAGCGTTGTCGTACCCTAAATTGTACCCTAATCCCTCCCCATTCCTTAACCCTAACCATAACCGCATCCCTAAACCTGACCCACGTCCGATGCCCTACCCTAACCAATGCCCTAATTTTAACCAGTACACAAACACTAATTCATGCCCTCAAACGTACTTTAACCCTTAAGCATTGTCGTACCCAATCCTCTACCCTAATCCCTCCCCATTCCCTAACCCTAACCCTAAGCGAAACCCTGAACGTGACCCTTTTCCGAGGCCTTACCCTCATCGGTGCCCTTGTGTTAAGTAGTACACCAACACTAACTCGTGCCCTCACACTTACGCTAACCCTTAAGCATTGTCGTACCCTAACCTGTACCCTAATCCCTCTCCAATCCCTAACCCTAACCCTAACCCGAATCCTAACCCTGAATCTCACCCGAAGCCTTACCCTCACCCGTGCCCTAATCTTAACCAGGACACCAACACTAACTCGTGCCCTCAAACGTACGCTAACACTAAACCGCAGCGGTACCCTAACCTGTACCCTAATCCCTGTCCATTCCCTAACCCTAACCCTAACCTGAAACCTAACCATGACACTCACCCGAAACTTTACCCTCACCCGTGTCCTAATTTTAACCCGTACATCAACACTAACCCATGCCCTCTAACGTACGCCAACCTTAAGCCATTGCCGTACCCTAACCTGTACCCTAATCAATCCCCATTCCCTAACCCTAACCCTAACCCTAACCCTTAACGTGACCCTCTTCCGAGGCCTTACCCTCACCCGTGCCCTAATCGTAAGCAGTACACTAACACTAACTAGTGACCTCACACGTACGCTAAACCTTAAGCGTTGTGGTACCCTAAACTGTGCCCTAATACCTCCCCATTCCCTAACCCTAACCCTAACCCGAATTCTATCCCTGACCCTCAACCGAAACCTTACCCTCACCCGTGCCCTAATCTTAACCAGGACACCAACACTAACTCGTGCCCTCACACGTACGCCAACCCTTAATCGTTGTCGTACCCTAAACTGTACCCTAATCCCTCCCCATTCCCTAACCCTAACCCTAACCCGAATCCTAACCCTGATCCTCACCTGAAGCCTTAACCTCACCCTTGCCCTAATCTTAACCAGGACACTAACACTAACCCTTGCACTCACACGAACGCTAACCCTTAAGCACTGTCGTACCCTAAGCTGTACCCTAATCCCTCTGCATTCCTTAACCCTAACCCTAACACGAATCCTAACCCAGACCCTCACCCGAAGCCTTACCCTCACCTGTGCCCTAATCTTAACCAGGACACCAACACTAACTCGTGCCCTCACACGTACGCTAAACCTTAAGCGTTGTCGTACCCTAAATTGTACCCTAATCCCTCCCCATTCCTTAACCCTAACCCTAACCCCATCCCTAAACCTGACCCACTTCCGATGCCTTACCCTAACCAATGCCCTTATCTTAACCAGTACACAAACACTAACTCATGCCCAAAAACGTACGTTAACCCTTAAGCATTGTCGTACCCTCTCCTGTACCCTAATCCCTCCCCATTCCGAAACCCTAACCCTAAGCGAAACCCTGAACGTGACCCTTTTCCGAGGCCTTACCCTCATCGGTGCACTTGTCTTAACCAGTACACCAACACTAACTCGTGCCCTCACACGTACGCTATCACTAAACTGCAGCGGTACCCTAACCTGTACACTAATCCCTCTCCATTCCCTAACCCTAACGCTAACCTGAAACCTAACCATGACACCCACCCGAAACTTTACCCTCACCCGTGTCCTAATTTTAACCAGTACATCAACACTAACTCATGCCCTCTAACGTATGCAAACCCTAAGCCATTGCCGTACCCTAACCTGTACCCTAATCAATCCCCATTCCCTAAGCCTAACCCTAACACGAATACTAACCCTGACCCTCACCCGAATCCTTACCCTCACCCGTGCCCTAATCTTAACCAGGACACTAACACTAACCCTTGCCCTCACACGAACGCTAACCCTTAAGCACTGTCGTACCCTAAGCTGTACCCTAATCCCTCCCCATTCCTTAACCCTAACCCTAACCCCATCCCTAAACCTGACCCACGTCCGATGCCCTACCCTAACCAATGCCCTAATTTTAACCAGTACACAAACACTAACTCATGCCCTCAAACGTACTTTATTCTTTAAGCATTGTCGTACCCTATCCTCTACCCTAATCCCTCCCCATTCACTAACCCTAACCCTAAGCGACACCCTGAACGTGACCCTTTTCTGAGGCCTTACCCTCATAGGTGCCTTTGTCTTAACCAGTACACCAACACTAACTCGTGCCCTCACACTTACGCTAACCCTTAAGCATTGTCGTACCCTAACCTGTACCCTAATCCCTCTCCATTCCCTAACCCGAACCCTAACCCGAATCCTAACCCTGACCCTCACCAGAAGCCTTACCCTCACCCGTGCCCTAATCTTAACCAGGAAACCAAGACTAACTCGTGCCCTCACACGTACGCTAACACTAAACCGCAGCGGTACCCTAACCTGTACCCTAATCCCTCTCCATTCCCTAACCCTAACCCTAACCTGAAACCTAACCATGACACTCACCCGAAACTTTACCCTCACCCCTGTCCTAATTTTAACCAGTACATCAACACTAAACCATGCCTTCTAACGTACGCCAACCCTAAGCCATTGCCGTACACTAACCTGTACCCTAATCAATCCCCATTCCCTAACCCTAACCCAAACCATAACCCTTAACGTGACCCTCTTCCGAGGCCTTACCCTCACCCGGGCCCTAATCGTAAGCAGTACACTGACACTAACTCGTGACCTCACATGTACGCTAAACATTAAGCGTTGTGGTACCCTAAACTGTGCCCTAATATCTCCCCATTCCCTAACCCTAACCCTAACCCTAATTCTATCCCTGACCCTCACCCGAAACCTTACTCTCACCCGTGCCCTAATCTTAACCAGGACACCAACACTAACTCGTGCCCTCACACGTACGCCCACCCTTAATCGCTGTCGTACCCTAAACTGTACCCTAATCCCTCCCCATTCCCTAACCCTAACCCTAACCCGAATCCTAACCCTGACCCTCACCTGAAGCCATACCCTCACCCGTGCCCTAATCTTAACCAGGACACCAACACTAACTCATGCCCTCACACGTAAGTTAACCCTTAAGCATTGTCGTACCCTATCCTGTACCCTAATCCCTTCCCATTCCGAAACCCTAACCCTAAGCGAAACCCTGAACGTGACCCTTTTCCGAGGCCTTACCCTCATCAGTGCCCTTGTCTTAACCAGTACACCAACACTAACTCGTGCCCTCACACTTACGCTAACCCTTAAGCATTGTCGTAACCTAACCTGTACCCTAATCCCTCTCCATTCCCGAACCCTAACCCTAACCTGAATCCTAACCCTGACCCTCACCCGAAGCCTTACCCTCACCCGTGCCCTAATCTTAACCAGGACACTAACACTAACCCTTGCCCTCACACGAACGCTAACCCTTAAGCACTGTCGTACCCTAAGCTGTACCCTAATCCCTCTGCATTCCTTAACCCTAACCCTAACACGAATCCTAACCCTGACCCTCACCCGAAGCCTTACCCTCACCCGTGCCCTAATCCTAACAAGGACACCAACACTAACTCGTGCCCTCACACGTACACTAAACCTTAAGCGTTGTCGTACCCTAAATTGTACCCTAATCCCTCCCCATTCCTTAACCCTAACCCTAACCCCATCCCTAAACCTGACCCACGTCCGATGCCCTACCCTAACCAATGCCCTAATCTTAACCGTACACAAACACTACCTCATGCCCTCAAACGTACGTTAACCCTTTAGCATTGTCGTACCCTAACCTGTACCCTAATCCCTCCCCATTCCCTAACCCTAACCGTAAGCGAAACCCAGAACGTGACCCTTTTCTGAGGCCTTACCCTCATAGGTGCCTTTGTCTTAACCAGTACACCAACACTAACTCGTGCCCTCACACTTACGCTAACCCTTAAGCATTGTTGTACC
Source organism: Inia geoffrensis (assembly GCA_036417435.1). NCBI lineage: Eukaryota > Metazoa > Chordata > Mammalia > Artiodactyla > Iniidae > Inia > Inia geoffrensis. Next base: position 806,585 of record CM070916.1, read on the forward strand.
CTAACCTGTACCCTAATCACTCTCCATTCCCTAACCCGAACCCTAACCCGAATCCTAACCCTGACCCTCACCAGAAGCCTTACCCTCACCCGTGCCCTAATCTTAACCAGGAAACCAAGACTAACTCGTGCCCTCACACGTACGCTAACACTAAACCGCAGCGGTACCCTAACCTGTACCCTAATCCCTCTCCATTCCCTAACCCTAACCCAAACCTGAAACCTAACCATGACACTCACCCGAAACTTTACCCTCACCCCTGTCCTAATTTTAACCAGTACATCAACAATAACCCATGCTCTCTAACGTACGCTAACCCTAAGCCATTGCCGTACCCTAACCTGTACCCTAATCAATCCCCATTACCTAACCCTAACCCTAAACCTAACTTTTAACGTGACCCTCTTCCGAGGCCTTACCCTCACCCGTGCCCTAATCGTAAGCAGTACACTAACACTAACTAGTGACCTCACACGTACGCTAAACCTTAAGCGTTGTGGTACCCTAAACAGTGCCCTAATATCTCCCCATTCCCTAACCCTAACCCTAACCCGATTTCTATCCCTGACCCTCACCCGAAACCTTACCCTCACCCGTGCCCTAATCTTAACCAGGACACTAACACTAACCCTTGCCCTCACACGAACGCTAACCCTTAAGCACTGTCGTACCCTAAGCTGTACCCTAATCCCTCTGCATTCCTTAACCCTAACCCTAACACGAATCCTAACCCTGACCCTCACCCGAAGCCTTACCCTCACCCGTGCCCTAAACTTAACCAGGACACCAACACTAACTCGTGCCCTCACACGTACGCTAAACCTTAAGCGTTGTCGTACCCTAAATTTTACCCTAAACCCTCCCCATTCCTTAACCCTAACCCTAACCCCATCCCTAAACCTGACCCACTTCCGATGCCCTACCCTAACCAATGCCCTAATCTTAACCAGTACACATACACTAACTCATGCCCAAAAACTTACGTTAACCTTTAAGCATTGTCGTACCCAATCCTGTACCCTAATCCCTCCCCATTCCCTAACCCTAACACTAAGCGAAACCCTGAACGTGACCCTTTTCCGAGGCCTTACCCTCATTGGTGTCCTTTTCTTAACCAGTACACCAACACTAACTCGTGCCCTCACACTTACGCTAACCCTTAAGCATTGTCGTACCCTAACCTGTACCCTAATCCCTCTCCATTCCCTAACCCTAACTCTAACCCGAATCCTAACCCTGACCCTCACCCGAAGCCTTACCCTCACCCGTGCCCTAATCTTAACCAGGACACCAAGACTAACTCGTGCCCTCACACGTACGCTAACACTAAACCGCAGCGGTAACCTAACCTGTACTCTAATCCCTCTCCATTCACTAACCAAAACCCTAACCTGAAACCTAACCATGACCCTCACCCAAAACTTTACCCTCACCCCTGTCCTAATTTTAACCAGTACATCAACACTATCCCATGCCCTCTAACGTACGCTAACCCTAAGCCATTGCCGTACCCTAACCTGTACCCTAGTCAATCCCCATTCCCTAACCCTAACTCTAACCCTAACCCTTAACGTGACCCTCTTCCGAGGCCTTACCCTCACCCGTGCCCTAATCGTAAGCAGTACACTACCACTACCTAGTGACCTCACACGTACGCTAAACCTTAAGCGTTGTGGTACCCTAAACTGTGCCCTAATATCTCCCCATTCCCTAATCCTAACCCTAACCCGAATTTTATCCCTGACCCTCACCCGAAACCTTACCCTCACCCGTGCCCTAATCTTAACCAGGACACCAACACTAACTCGTGCCCTCACACGTACCTCAACCCTTAATCGTTGTCGTACCCTAAACTGTACCCTAATCCCTCCCCATTCCCTAACCCTAACCGTAACACGAATACTAACCCTGACCCTCACCTGAATCCTTACCCTCACCCGTGCCGTAATCTTAACCAGGACACTAACACTAACCCTTGCCCTCACACGAACGCTAACCCTTGAGCACTGTCGTACCCTAAGCTGTACCCTAATCCCTCTGCATTCCTTAACCTTAACCCTAACACGAATCCTAACCCTGACCCTCACCCGAAGCCTTACCCTCACCCGTGCCCTAATCTTATCCAGGACACCAACACTAACTCGTGCCCTCACACATACGCTAAACCTTAAGCGTTGTCGTACCCTAAATTGTACCCTAATCCCTCCCCATTCCTTAACCCTAACCCTAACCCCATCCCTAAACCTGACCCACTTCCGATGCCCTACCCTAACCAATGCCCTAATCTTAACCAGTACACAAACACTAACTCATGCCCCAAAACGTACGTTAACCCTTAAGCATTGTCGTACCCTATCCTGTACCCTAATCCCTCCCCATTCCGAAACCCTATCCCTAAGCGAAACCCTGAACGTGACCCTTTTCCGAGGCCTTACCCTCATCGGTGCCCTTGTCTTAACCAGTACACCAACACTAACTCATGCTCTCACACTTACGCTAACACTTAATCATTGTCATGCCCTAACCTGTACTCTAATCCCTCTCCTTTCCCGAACCCTAACCCTAACCCGAATCCTAACCCTGACCCTCACCCGAAGCCTTAACATCACCTGTGACCTAATCTTAACCAGGACACCAAGACTAACTTGTGCCCTCACATGTACGCTAACACTAAACCGCAGCAGTACCCTAATCTGTACCCTACTCCCTCTCCATTCCCTAACCCTAACCCTAACCTGAAAACTAACCATGACACTCACCCGAAACTTTACCCTCACCCCTGTCCTAATTTTAACCAGTACATCAACACTAACCCATGCCCTCTAACGTACGCCAACCCTAAACCATTGCCGTACCCTAACCTGTACCCTAATCAATCCCCATTCCCTAACCCTAACCCTAACCCTAACCCTTAACGTGACCCTCTTCCGAGGCCTTACCCTCACCCGTGCCCTAATCGTAAGCAGTACACTGACACTAACTCGTGACCTCACATGTACGCTAAACATTAAGCGTTGTGGTACCCTAAACTGTGCCCTAATATCTCCCCATTCCCTAACCCTAACCCTAACCCGAATTCTATCCCTGACCCTCACCCGAAACCTTACCCTCACCCGTGCCCTAATCTTAACCAGGACACCAACACTAACTCGTGCCCTCACACGTACGCCCACCCTTAATCGTTGTCGTACCCTAAACTGTACCCTAATCCCTCCCCATTCCCTAACCCTAACCCTAACCCGAATCCTAACCCTGACCCTCACCTGAAGCGTTACCCTCACCCGTGCCCTAATCTTAACCAGGACACCAACACTAACTCATGCCCTCACACGTACGTTAACCCTTAAGCATTGTCGTACCCTATCCTGTACCCTAATCCCTCCCCATTCCGAAACCCTAACCCTAAGCGAAACCCTGAACGTGACCCTTTTCCGAGGCCTTACCCTCATCGGTGCCCTTGTCTTAACCAGTACACCAACACTAACTCGTGCCCTCACACTTACCCTAACCCTTAAGCATTGTCGTACCCTAACCTGTACCCTAATCCCTCTCCATTCCCGAACCCTAACCCTAACCTGAATCCTAACCCTGACCCTCACCCGAAGCCTTACCCTCACCCGTGCCCTAATCTTAACCAGGACACTAACACTAACCCTTGCCCTCACACGAACGCTAACCCTTAAGCACTGTCGTACCCTAAGCTGTACCCTAATCCCTCTGCATTCCTTAACCCTAACCCTAACACGAATCCTAACCCTGACCCTCACCCGAAGCCTTACCCTCACCCGTGCCCTAATCTTAACGAGGACACCAACACTAACTCGTGCACTCACATGTACACTAAACCTTAAGCGTTGTCGTACCCTAAATTGTACCCTAATCCCTCCCCATTCCTTAACCCTAACCCTAACCCCATCCCTAAACCTGACCCACGTCCGATGCCCTACCCTAACCAATGCCCTAATTTTAACCAGTACACAAACACTAACTCATGCCCTCAAACGTACTTTATTCCTTAAGCATTGTCGTACCCTACCCTCTACCCTAATCCCTCCCCATTCCCTAACCCTAACCCTAAGCGAAACCCTGAACGTGACCCTTTTCCGAGGACTTTCCCTCATCGGTGTCCTTGTCTTAAACAGTACACCAACACTAACTCGTGCCCTCACACCTACGCTAACCCTTAAGCATTGTCGTACCCTAACCTGTACCCTAATCCCTCTCCATTCCCTAACCCTAACCCTCACCCGAATCCTAACCCTGACCGTCACCCGAAGCCTTAACCTCACCCGTGCCCTAATCTTAACCAGGACACTAAGACTAACTCGTGCACTCACACGTACGCTAACACTAAACCGCAGCGGTACCCTAACCTGTACCCTAATCCCTCTCCATTCCCTAAACCTAACCCTAACCTGAAACCTAACCATGACACTCACCCAAAACTTTACCCTCACCCCTGTCCTAATTTTAACCAGTACATCAACACTAACCCATGCCCTCTAACGTACGCTAACCCTAATCCATTGCCGTACCCTAACCTGTACCCTAATCAATCCCCATTACCTAACCCTAACCCTAAACCTAACTTTTAACGTGACCCTCTTCCGAGGCCTTACCCTCACCCGTGCCCTAATCGTAAGCAGTACACTAACACTAACTAGTGACCTCACACGTACGCTAAACCTTAAGCGTTGTGGTACCCTAAACTGTGCCCTAATATCTCCCCATTCCCTAACCCTAACCCTAACCCGATTTCTATCCCTGACCCTCACCCGAAAACTTACCCTCACCCGTGCCCTAATCTTAACCAGGACACCAACACTAACTCGTGCCCTCACACGTACGCCCACCCTTAATCGTTGTCGTACCCTAAACTGTACCCTAATCCCTCCCCATTCCCTAACCCTAACCCTAACCCGAATCCTAACCCTGACCCTCACCTGAAGCGTTACCCTCACCCGTGCCCTAATCTTAACCAGGACACCAACACTAACTCATGCCCTCACACGTACGTTAACCCTTAAGCATTGTCGTACCCTATCCTGTACCCTAATCCCTCCCCATTCCGAAACCCTAACCCTAAGCGAAACCCTGAACGTGACCCTTTTCCGAGGCCTTACCCTCATCGGTGCCCTTGTCTTAACCAGTACACCAACACTAACTCGTGCCCTCACACTTACCCTAACCCTTAAGCATTGTCGTACCCTAACCTGTACCCTAATCCCTCTCCATTCCCGAACCCTAACCCTAACCTGAATCCTAACCCTGACCCTCACCCGAAGCCTTACCCTCACCCGTGCCCTAATCTTAACCAGGACACTAACACTAACCCTTGCCCTCACACGAACGCTAACCCTTAAGCACTGTCGTACCCTAAGCTGTACCCTAATCCCTCTGCATTCCTTAACCCTAACCCTAACACGAATCCTAACCCTGACCCTCACCCGAAGCCTTACCCTCACCCGTGCCCTAATCTTCACGAGGACACCAACACTAACTCGTGCACTCACACGTACACTAAACCTTAAGCGTTGTCGTACCCTAAATTGTACCCTAATCCCTCCCCATTCCTTAACCCTAACCCTAACCCCATCCCTAAACCTGACCCACGTCCGATGCCCTACCCTAACCAATGCCCTAATTTTAACCAGTACACAAACACTAACTCATGCCCTCAAACGTACTTTATTCCTTAAGCATTGTCGTACCCTACCCTCTACCCTAATCCCTCCCCATTCCCTAACCCTAACCCTAAGCGAAACCCTGAACGTGACCCTTTTCCGAGGACTTTCCCTCATCGGTGTCCTTGTCTTAAACAGTACACCAACACTAACTCGTGCCCTCACACCTACGCTAACCCTTAAGCATTGTCGTACCCTAACCTGTACCCTAATCCCTCTCCATTCCCTAACCCTAACCCTCACCCGAATCCTAACCCTGACCGTCACCCGAAGCCTTAACCTCACCCGTGCCCTAATCTTAACCAGGACACTAAGACTAACTCGTGCACTCACACGTACGCTAACACTAAACCGCAGCGGTACCCTAACCTGTACCCTAATCCCTCTCCATTCCCTAAACCTAACCCTAACCTGAAACCTAACCATGACACTCACCCAAAACTTTACCCTCACCCCTGTCCTAATTTTAACCAGTACATCAACACTAACCCATGCCCTCTAACGTACGCTAACCCTAATCCATTGCCGTACCCTAACCTGTACCCTAATCAATCCCCATTACCTAACCCTAACCCTAAACCTAACTTTTAACGTGACCCTCTTCCGAGGCCTTACCCTCACCCGTGCCCTAATCGTAAGCAGTACACTAACACTAACTAGTGACCTCACACGTACGCTAAACCTTAAGCGTTGTGGTACCCTAAACTGTGCCCTAATATCTCCCCATTCCCTAACCCTAACCCTAACCCGATTTCTATCCCTGACCCTCACCCGAAAACTTACCCTCACCCGTGCCCTAATCTTAACCAGGACACCAACACTAACTCGTGCCCTCACACGTACGCCCACCCTTAATCGTTGTCGTACCCTAAACTGTACCCTAATCCCTCCCCATTCCCTAACCCTAACCCTAACCCGAATCCTAACCCTGACCCTCACCTGAAGCGTTACCCTCACCCGTGCCCTAATCTTAACCAGGACACCAACACTAACTCATGCCCTCACACGTACGTTAACCCTTAAGCATTGTCGTACCCTATCCTGTACCCTAATCCCTCCCCATTCCGAAACCCTAACCCTAAGCGAAACCCTGAACGTGACCCTTTTCCGAGGCCTTACCCTCATCGGTGCCCTTGTCTTAACCAGTACACCAACACTAACTCGTGCCCTCACACTTACCCTAACCCTTAAGCATTGTCGTACCCTAACCTGTACCCTAATCCCTCTCCATTCCCGAACCCTAACCCTAACCTGAATCCTAACCCTGACCCTCACCCGAAGCCTTACCCTCACCCGTGCCCTAATCTTAACCAGGACACTAACACTAACCCTTGCCCTCACACGAACGCTAACCCTTAAGCACTGTCGTACCCTAAGCTGTACCCTAATCCCTCTGCATTCCTTAACCCTAACCCTAACACGAATCCTAACCCTGACCCTCACCCGAAGCCTTACCCTCACCCGTGCCCTAATCTTCACGAGGACACCAACACTAACTCGTGCACTCACACGTACACTAAACCTTAAGCGTTGTCGTACCCTAAATTGTACCCTAATCCCTCCCCATTCCTTAACCCTAACCCTAACCCCATCCCTAAACCTGACCCACGTCCGATGCCCTACCCTAACCAATGCCCTAATTTTAACCAGTACACAAACACTAACTCATGCCCTCAAACGTACTTTATTCCTTAAGCATTGTCGTACCCTACCCTCTACCCTAATCCCTCCCCATTCCCTAACCCTAACCCTAAGCGAAACCCTGAACGTGACCCTTTTCCGAGGCCTTTCCCTCATCGGTGTCCTTGTCTTAAACAGTACACCAACACTAACTCGTGCCCTCACACTTACGCTAACCCTTAAGCATTGTCGTACCCTAACCTGTACCCTAATCCCTCTCCATTCCCTAACCCTAACCCTCACCCGAATCCTAACCCTGACCGTCACCCGAAGCCTTAACCTCACCCGTGCCCTAATCTTAACCAGGACACCAAGACTAACTCGTGCACTCACACGTACGCTAACACTAAACCGCAGCGGTACCCTAACCTGTACCCTAATCCCTCTCCATTCCCTAAACCTAACCCTAACCTGAAACCTAACCATGACACTCACCCAAAACTTTACCCTCACCCCTGTCCTAATTTTAACCAGTACATCAACACTAACCCATGCCCTCTAACGTACGCTAACCCTAATCCATTGCCGTACCCTAACCTGTACCCTAATCAATCCCCATTACCTAACCCTAACCCTAAACCTAACTTTTAACGTGACCCTCTTCCGAGGCCTTACCCTCACCCGTGCCCTAATCGTAAGCAGTACACTAACACTAACTAGTGACCTCACACGTACGCTAAACCTTAAGCGTTGTGGTACCCTAAACTGTGCCCTAATATCTCCCCATTCCCTAACCCTAACACTAACCCGATTTCTATCCCTGACCCTCACCCGAAACCTTACCCTCACCCGTGCCCTAATCTTAACCAAGACACCAACACTAACTCGTGCCCTCACATGTACGCTAAACCTTAATCGTTGTCATACCCTAAACTGTACCCTAATCTCTCCCCATTCCCTAACCCTAACCCTAACCCGAATCCTAACCCTGACCCTCACCTGAAACCTTACCTTCACCCGTGCCCTAATCTTAACCAGGACACTAACACTAACCCTTGCCCTCACACGAACGCTAACCCTTAAGCACTGTCGTACCCTAAACTGTACCCTAATTCCTCTGCATTCCTTAACCCTAACCCTAACACGAATCCTAACCCTGACCCTCACCCGAAGTCTTACCCTCAGCCGTGCCCTAAACTTAACCAGGACACCAACACTAACTCGTGCCCTCACACGTACGCTAAACCTTAAGCGTTGTCGTACCCTAAATTGTACCCTAATCCCTCCCCATTCCTTAACCCTAACCCTAACCCCATCCCTAAACCTGACCCACTTCCGATGCCCTACCCTAACCAATGCCCTAATCTTAACCAGTACACATACACTAACTCATGCCCAAAAACGTACGTTAACCTTTAAGCATTGTCGTACCCAATCCTGTACCCTAATCCCTCCCCATTCCCTAACCCTAACCCTAAGCGAAACCCTGAACGTGACCCTTTTCCGAGGCCTTACCCTCATCGGTGTCCTTGACTTAACCAGTACCCCAACACTAACTCGTGCCCTCACACTTACGCTAACCCTTAAGCATTGTCGTACCCTAACCTGTACCCTAATCCCTCTCCATTCCCGAACCCTAACCCTAACCTGAATCCAAACCCTGACCCTCACCCGAAGCCTTACCCTCACCCGTGCCCTAATCTTAACCAGGACACTAACACTAACCCTTGCCCTCACACGAACGCTAAGCCTTAAGCACTGTCGTACCCTAAGCTGTACCCTAATCCCTCTGCATTCCTTAACCCTAACCCTAACACGAATCCTAACCCTGACCCTCACCCGAAGCCTTACCCTCACCCGTGCCCTAATCTTTACGAGGACACCAACACTAACTCGTGCACTCACACGTACACTAAACCTTAAGCGTTGTCGTACCCTAAATTGTACCCTAATCCCTCCCCATTCCTTAACCCTAACCCTCACCCCATCCCTAAACCTGACCCACGTCCGATGCCCTACCCTAACCAATGCCCTAATTTTAACCAGTACACAAACACTAACTCATGCCCTCAAACGTACTTTATTCCTTAAGCATTGTCGTACCCTACCCTCTACCCTAATCCCTCCCCATTCCCTAACCCTAACCCTAAGCGAAACCCTGAACGTGACCCTTTTCCGAGGCCTTTCCCTCATCGGTGTCCTTGTCTTAAACAGTACACCAACACTAACTCGTGCCCTCACACTTACGCTAACCCTTAAGCATTGTCGTACCCTAACCTGTACCCTAATCCCTCTCCATTCCCTAACCCTAACCCTCACCCGAATCCTAACCCTGACCGTCACCCGAAGCCTTAACCTCACCCGTGCCCTAATCTTAACCAGGACACCAAGACTAACTCGTGCACTCACACGTACGCTAACACTAAACCGCAGCGGTACCCTAACCTGTACCCTAATCCCTCTCCATTCCCTAAACCTAACCCTAACCTGAAACCTAACCATGACACTCACCCAAAACTTTACCCTCACCCCTGTCCTAATTTTAACCAGTACATCAACACTAACCCATGCCCTCTAACGTACGCTAACCCTAATCCATTGCCGTACCCTAACCTGTACCCTAATCAATCCCCATTACCTAACCCTAACCCTAAACCTAACTTTTAACGTGACCCTCTTCCGAGGCCTTACCCTCACCCGTGCCCTAATCGTAAGCAGTACACTAACACTAACTAGTGACCTCACACGTACGCTAAACCTTAAGCGTTGTGGTACCCTAAACTGTGCCCTAATATCTCCCCATTCCCTAACCCTAACCCTAACCCGATTTCTATCCCTGACCCTCACCCGAAACCTTACCCTCACCCGTGCCCTAATCTTAACCAGGACACTAACACTAACTCGTGCCGTCACATGTACGCTAAACCTTAATCGTTGTCATACCCTAAACTGTACCCTAATCTCTCCCCATTCCCTAACCCTAACCCTAACCCGAATCCTAACCCTGACCCTCACCTGAAACCTTACCTTCACCCGTGCCCTAATCTTAACCAGGACACTAACACTAACCCTTGCCCTCACACGAACGCTAACCCTTAAGCACTGTCGTACCCTAAACTGTACCCTAATTCCTCTGCATTCCTTAACCCTAACCCTAACACGAATCCTAACCCTGACCCTCACCCGAAGCCTTACCCTCACCCGTGCCCTAAACTTAACCAGGACACCAACACTAACTCGTGCCCTCACACGTATGCTAAACCTTAAGCGTTGTCGTACCCTAAATTGTACCCTAATCCCTCCCCATTCCTTAACCCTAACCCTAACCCCATCCCTAAACCTGACCCACTTCCGATGCCCTACCCTAACCAATGCCCTAATCTTAACCAGTACACATACACTAACTCATGCCCAAAAACGTACGTTAACCTTTAAGCATTGTCGTACCCAATCCTGTACCCTAATCCCTCCCCATTCCCTAACCCTAACCCTAAGCGAAACCCTGAATGTGACCCTTTTTCGAGGCCTTACCCTCATCGGTGCCCTTGTCTTAACCAGTACACCAACACTGACTCGTGCCCTCACACTTACGCTAACCCTTAGCATTGTCGTACCCTAACCTGTACCCTAATCCCTCTCCATTCCCTAACCCGAACCCTAACCCGAATCCTAACCCTGACCCTCACCAGAAGCCTTACCCTCACCCGTGCCCTAATCTTAACCAGGACACCAAGACTAACTCGTGCCCTCACACGTACGCTAACACTAAACCGCAGCGGTACCCTAACCTGTACCCTAATCCCTCTCCATTCCCTAACCCTAACCCTAACCTGAAACCTAACCATGACACTCACCGGAAACTTTACCCTCACCCGTGTCCTAATTTTAACCAGTACATCAACACTAACCCATGCCCTCTAACGTACGCCAACCCTAAGCAATTGCCGTACCCTAACCTGTACCCTAATCAATCCCCATTCCCTAACACTAACTCTAACCATAACCCTTAACGTGACCCTCTTCCGAGGCCTTACCCTCACCCGTGCCCTAATCGTAAGCAGTACACTAACACTAACTAGTGACCTCACACGTACGCTAAACCTTAAGGGTTGTGGTACCCTAAACTGTGCCCTAATATCTCCCCATTCCCTAACCCTAACCCTAACCCGAATTCTATCCCTGACCCTCACCCGAAAGCTTACCCTCACCCGTGCCCTAATCCTAACCAGGACACAAACACTAACTCGTGCCCTCACACGTACGCCAACCCTTAATCGTTGTCGTACTCTAAACTGTACCCTAATCCCTCCCCATTCCCTAACCCTAACCCTAACCCGAATCCTAACCCTGACCCTCACCTGAAGCCTTACCCTCACCCGTGCCCTAATCTTAACCAGGACACTAACACTAAGCCTTGCCCTCACACGAACGCTAACCCTTAAGCACTGTCGTACCCTAAGCTGTACCCTAATCCCTCCCCATTCCGAAACCCTAACCCTAAGCGAAACCCTGAACGTGACCCTTTTCCGAGGCCTTACCCTCATCGGTGCCCTTGTCTTAACCAGTACACCAACACTAACTCATGCCCTCACACTTACGCTAACCCTTAAGCATTGTCGTAACCTAACCTGTACCCTAATCCCTCTCCTTTCCCGAACCCTAACCCTAATCCGAATCCTAACCCTGACCCTCACCCGAAGCCTTAACCTCACCTGTGACCTAATCTTAACCAGGACACCAAGACTAACTTGTGCCCTCACATGTACGCTAACACTAAACCGCAGCGGTACCCTAACCTGTACCGTAATCCCTCTCCATTCCCTAACCCTAACCCTAACCTGAAACCTAACCATGACACTCACCCGAAACTTTACCCTCACCCCTGTCCTAATTTTAACCAGTACATCAACACTAACCCATGCCCTCTAACTTATGCTAACCCTAAGCCATTGCCGTACACTAACCTGTACCCTAATCAATCCCCATTCCCTAACCCTAACCCAAACCCTAACCCTTAACGTGACCCTCTTCCGAGGCCTTACCCTCACCCGTGCCCTAATCGTAAGCAGTACACTGACACTAACTAGTGACCTCACATGTACGCTAAACATTAAGCGTTGTGGTACCCTAAACTGTGCCCTAATATCTCCCCATTCCCTAACCCTAACCCTAACCCGAATTCTATCCCTGACCCTCACCCGAAACCTTACTCTCACCCGTGCCCTAATCTTAACCAGGACACCAGCACTAACTCATGCCCTCACACTTACGCCCACCCTTAATCGTTGTCGTACCCTAAACTGAACCCTAATCCCTCCCCATTACCTAACCCTAACCCTAACCCGAATCCTAAACCTGACCCTCACCTGAACCTTACCCTCACCCGTGCCCTAATCTTAACCAGGACACCAACACTAACTCATGCCCTCACACGTACGTTAACCCTTAAGCATTGTCGTACCCTATCCTGTACCCTAATCCCTCCCCATTCCGAAACCCTAACCCTAAGTGAAACCCTGAACGTGACCCTTTTCCGAGGCCTTACCCTCATCGGTGCCCTTGTCTTAACCAGTACACCAACACTAATTCGTGTCCTCACACTTACGCTAACCCTTAAGCATTGTCGTACCCTAACCTGTACCCTAATCCCTCTCGATTCCCGAACCCTAACCCTAACCTGAATCCTAACCCTGACCCTCACCCGAAGCCTTACCCTCACCCGTGCCCTAATCTTAACCAAGACACCAACACTAACTCGTGCCCTCACATGTACGCTAACCCTTAATCGTTCTCGTACCCTCAACTATTCCCTAATCCCTCCCCATTCCCTAACCCTAACCCTAACCCTAACCCTAAACTATACCCTAATCCCTCCCCATTCCCTAACCCTAACCCTAACCCGAATCCTAACCCTGACCCTCACCCGAAGCCTTACCCTCACCCGTGCCCTAATCTTAACCAGGACACTAACACTAACCCTTGCCCTCACACGAACGCTAACCCTTAAGCACTGTCGTACCCTAAGCTGTACCCTAATCCCTCTGCATTCCTTAACCCTAACCCTAACCTGAATCCTAACCCTGACCCTCACCCGAAGCCTTACCCTCACCCGTGCCCTAATCTTAACTAGGACACCAACACTAACTCGTGCCATCACACGTACGCTAAACCTTAAGCGTTGTCGTACCCTAAATTGTACCCTAATCTCTCCCCATTCCTTACACCTAATCCTAACCCCATCCCTAAACCTGACCCACTTCCGATGCCCTACCCTAACCAATGCCCTAATCTTAACCAGTACACAAACACTAACTCATGCCCTCAAACGTACGCTAACCCTTAAGTATTGTCGTACCCTATCTTGTACCCTAATACCTCCCCATTCCCTAACCCTAACCCTAAGCGAAACCCTGAACGTGACCCTTTTCCGAGGCCTTAACCTCATCGGTGCCGTTGTCTTAACCAGTACACCAACACTAAATCGTGGCCTCACACTTACGCTAACCCTTAAGTATTGTCGTACCCTAACCTGTACCCTAATCCCTCTCCATTCCCTAACCCTAACCCTAACCCGAATCCTAACCCTGACCCTCACCCGAAGCCTTACCCTCACCCGTGCCCTAATTTTAACCAGGACACCAAGACTAACTCGTGCCCTCAAACGTACGCTAACACTAAACCGCAGCGGTACCCTAACCTGTACCCTAATCGCTCTCCATTCCCTAGCCCTAACCCTCACCTGAAACCTAACCATGACACTCACCCGAAACTTTACCCTCACCCGTGTCCTAATTTTAACCAGTACATCAACACTAACCCATGCCCTCTAACGTACACCAACCCTAAGCCATTGCCGTACCCTAACCTGTACCCTAATCATTCCCCATTCCCTAACCCTAACCCTAACCCGAACCCTTAACGTGACCCTCTTCCTAGGCCTTACCCTCACCCGTGCCCTAATCGTAAGCAGTACACTAACACTAACTAGTGACCTCACACGTACGCTAAACCTTAAGCGTTGTGGTACCCTAAACTGTGCCCTAATATCTCCCCATTCCCTAACCCTAACCCTAACCCGAATTCTATCCCTGACCCTCACCCGAAACCTTACCCTCACCCGTGCCCTAATCTTAAACAAAACACCAACACTAACTCGTGCCCTCACACGTACGCTAACCCTTAATCGTTGTCGTATCCTAAACTGTACCCTAATCCCTCCCCATTCCCTAACCCTAACCCTAACCCTAACCCTAACCCTAACCCTAACCCTAACCCTAACCCTAACCCTAATCCCTCCCCATTCCTTAACCGTAACCCTAACCCCATCCCTAAACCTGACCCACTTCCGATGCCCTACCCTAACCAATGCCCTAATCTTAACCAGTACACAAACACTAATTCATGCCCTCAAACGTACGCTAACCCTTAAGCATTGTCGTACCCTATCCTGTACCCTAATCCCTCCCCATTCCCTAACCCTAACCCTAAGCGAAACCCTGAACGTGACCCTTTTCCGAGGCCTTACCCTCATCGGTGCCGTTGTCTTAACCAGTACACCAACACTAACTCGTGCCCTCACACTTACGCTAACCCTTAAGCATTGTCGTACCCTAACCTGTACCCTAATCTCTCTCCATTCATTAACCCTAACCCTATCCCGAATCCTAACCCTGACCCTCACCCGAAGCCTTACCCTCACCCGTGCCCTAATCTTAACCAGGACACCAACACTAACTCGTGCCCTCAAACGTACGCTAACACTAAACCGCAGCGGTACCCTAACCTGTACCCTAATCCCTGTCCATTCCCTAACCCTAACCCTAACCTGAAACCTAACCATGACACTCACCCGAAACTTTACCCTCACCCGTGTCCTAATTTTAACCAGTACATCAACACTAACCCATGCCCTCTAACGTACGCCAACCTTAAGCCATTGCCGTACCCTAACCTGTACCCTAATCAATCCCCATTCCCTAACCCTAACCCTAACCCTAACCCTTAACGTGACCCTCTTCCGAGGCCTTACCCTCACCCGTGCCCTAATCGTAAGCAGTACACTAACACTAACTAGTGACCTCACACGTACGCTAAACCTTAAGCGTAGTGGTACCCTAAACTGTGTCCTAATATCTCCCCATTTCCTAACCCTAACCCTAACCCGAATTCTATCAATGACCCTCACCCGAAACCTTACCCTCACCCGTGCCCTAATCTTAACCAGGAAACCAACGCTAACTTGTGCCCTCACACGTACGCTAACCCTTAATCGTTGTCGTACCCTAAACTATACCCTAATCCCTCCCCATTCCCTAACCCTAACCCTAACCCTAACCCTAAACTGTACCCTAATCCCTCCCCATTCCCTAACCCTAACCCTAACCCGAATCCTAACCCTGACCCTCACCCGAAGCCTTACCCTCACCCGTGCCCTAATCTTAACCAGGACACTAACACTAACCCTTGCCCTCACACGAACGCTAACCTTTAAGCACTGTCGTACCCTAAGCTGTACCCTAATCCCTCTGCATTCCTTAACCCTAACCCTAACCCGAATCCTAACCCTGACCCTCACCCGAACCCTTACCCTCACCCGTGTCCTAATCTTAACCAGGATACCAACACTAACTCGTGCCCTCACACGTACGCTAAACCTTAAGCGTTGTCGTACCCTAAATTGTACCCTAATCCCTCCCCATTCCTTAACCCTAATCCTAACCCCATCCCTAAACCTGACCCACTTCCGATGCCCTACCCTAACCAATGCCCTAATCTTAACCAGTACACAAACACTATCTCATGCCCTCAAACATATGCTAACCCTTAAGCATTGTCATACCCTATCCTGTACCCTAATCCCTCCCCATTCCCTAACCCTAACCCTAAGCGAAACCCTGAACGTGACCCTTTTCCGAGGCCTTACCCTCATCGGTGCCGTTGTCTTAACCAGTACACCAACACGAACTCGTGCCCTCACACTTACGCTAACCCTTAAGC
Source organism: Inia geoffrensis (assembly GCA_036417435.1). Lineage (NCBI taxonomy): Eukaryota > Metazoa > Chordata > Mammalia > Artiodactyla > Iniidae > Inia > Inia geoffrensis. The sequence goes on from CM070916.1 coordinate 822,886, forward strand.
ATTGTCGTACCCTAACCTGTACCCTAATCCCTCTCCATTCCCTAACCCTAACCCTAACCCGAATCCTAACCCTGACACTCACCCGAAGCCTTACCCTCACCCGTATCCTAATCATAACCAAGACACCAAGACTAACTCGTGCCCTCAAACGTACGCTAACACTAAACCGCAGCGGTACACTAACCTGTACCCTAATCCCTCCCCATTCCCTAAGCCTAACCCTAAACTGAAACCTAACCATGACACTCACACGAAACTTTACCCTCACCCGTGTCCTAATTTTAACCAGTACATCAACACTAACCCATGCCCTCTAACGTACGCCAACCCTAAGCCATTGCCGTACCCTAAACTGTACCCTAATCAATCCCCATTCCCTATCCCTAACCCTAACCCTAACCCTTAACGTGACCCTCTTCCGAGGCCTTACCCTCACCCGTGCCCTAATCGTAAGCAGTACACTAACACTAACTAGTGACCTCACACGTACGCTAAACCTTAAGCGTTGTGGTACCCTAAACTGTGCCCTAATATCTTCCTATTCCCTAACCCTAACCCTAAACCGAATTCTATCCCTGACCCTCACCCGAAACCTTACCCTCACCCGTGCCCTAATCTTAACCAAGACACTAACCCTAACCCTTGCCCTCACACGAACGTTAACCCTTAAACACTGTCGTACCCTAAGCTGTACCCTAATCCCTCTGCATTCCTTAACCCTAACCCTAACCTGAATCCTAACCCTGACCCTCACCCGAGGCCTTACCCTCACCCGTGCCCTAATCTTAACCAGGACACCAACACTAACTCGTGCCCTCACACGTACGCTAAACCTTAAGCGTTGTCGTACCCTAAATTGTACCCTAATCCCTCCCCATTCATTAAACCTAACCCTAACTCCATCCCTAAACCTGACCCACTTCCGATGCCCTACCCTAACCAATGCCCTAATCTTAACCAGGACACAAACACTAACTCATGCCCTCAAACGTACGCTAACCCTTAAGCATTGTCGTACACTATCCTGTACCCTAATCCCTCCCCATTCCCTAACCCTAACCCTAAGCGAAACCCTGAACGTGACCCTTTTCCGAGGCCTTACCCTCATCGGTGCCGTTGTCTTAACCAGTACACCAACACTAACTCGTGCCCTCACACTTACGCTAACCCTTAAGCATTGTCGTACCCTAACCTGTACCCTAATCCCTCTGCATTCCTTAACCCTAACCCTAACCTGAATCCTAACCCTGACCCTCACCCGAAGCCTTACCCTCACCCGTGCCCTAATCTTAACCAGGACACCAAGACTAACTCGTGCCCTCAAACGTACGCTAACACTAAACCGCAGTGGTACCCTAACCTGTACCCTAATCCCTCTCCATTCCCTAACCCTAACCCTAACCTGAAACCTAACCATGACACTCACCCGAAACTTTACCCTCACCCGTGTCCTAATTTTAACCAGTACATCAACACTAACCCATGCCCTCTAACGTACGCCAACCCTAAGCCATTGCCGTACCCTAACCTGTACCCTAATCAATCCCCATTCCCTAACCCTAACCCTAACCCTAACCCTTAACGTGACCCTCTTCAGAGGCCTTACCCTCACCCGTGCCCTAATCGTAAGCAGTAGACTAACACTAACTAGTGACCTCACACGTACGCTAAACCTTAAGCGTTGTGGTACTCTAAACTGTGCCCTAATATCTCCCAATTCCCTAACCCTAACCCTAACCCGAATTCTATCCCTGACCCTCACCCGAAACCTTACCCTCACCCGTGCCTTAATCTTAACCAGGACACCAAAACTAACTTGTGCCCTCACACGTACGCTAACCCTTAATCGTCGTCGTACCCTAAACTGTACCCTAATCCCTCCCCATTCCCTAACCCTAACCCTAACCCAAATCCTAACCCTGACCCTCACCTGAAGCCTTACCCTCACCCGTGCCCTAATCTTAACCAGGACACTAACACTAATACTTGCCCTCACACGAACGCTTACCCTTAAGCACTGTCGTACCCTAAGCTGTACCCTAATCCCTCTGCATTCCTTAACCCTAACCCTAACCCGAATCCTAACCCTGACCCTCACCCGAAGCCTTACCCTCACCCGTGCCCTAATCTTAACCAGGACACCAAGACTAACTCGTGCCCTCAAACGTACGCTAACACTAAACCGCAGCGGTACCCTAACCTGTACCCTAATCCCTCTCCATTCCCTAACCCTAACCCTAACCTGAAACCTAACCATGACACTCACCCGAAACTTTACCCTCACCCGTGTCCTAATTTTAACCAGTACATCAACACTAACCCATGCCCTCTAACGTACGCCAACCCTAAGCCATTGCCGTACCCTAACCTGTACCCTAATCAATCCCCATTCCCTAACCCTAACCCTAACCCTAACCCTTAACGTGACCCTCTTCCGAGGCCTTACCCTCACCCGTGCCCTAATCGTAAGCAGTACACTAACACTAACTAGTGACCTCCCACGTACGCTAAACCTTAAGCGTTGTCATACACTAAATTGTACCCTAATCCCTCCGCATTCCTTAACCCTAACCCTAACCCCATCCCTAAACCTGACCCCCTTCCGATGCCCTACCCTAACCAATGCCCTAATCTTAACCAGTACCCAAACACTGACTCATGCCCTCAAACGTACGCTAACCCTTAAGCATTTTCGTACCCTATCCTGTACCCTAATCCCTCCCCATTCCCTAACCCTAACCCTAAGCGAAACCCTGAACGTGACCCTTTTCCGAGGCCTTACCCTCATTGGTGCCGTTGTCTTAACCAGTACACCAACACTAACTCGTGCCCTCAAACGTACGCTAACACTTAAGCATTGTCGTACCCTAACCTGTACCCTAATCCCTCTCCATTCCCTAACCCTAACCCTAACCCGAATCCTAACCCTGACCCTCACCCGAAGCCTTACCCTCACCCGTGCCCTAATCTTAACCAGGACACCAAGACTAACTCGTGCCCTCAAACGTACGCTAACACTAAACCGCAGTGGTACCCTAACCTGTTCCCTAATCCCTCTCCATTCCCTAACCCTAACCCTAACCTGAAACCTAACCATGACACTCACCCGAAACTTTACCCTCACCCGTGTCCTAATTTTAACCAGTACATCAACACTAACCCATGCCCTCTAACGTACGCCAACCCTAAGCCATTGCCGTACCCTAACCTGTACCCTAATCAATCCCCATTCCCTAACACTAACCCTAACCCTAACCCTTAACGTGACCCTCTTCCGAGGCCTTACCCTCACCCGTGCCCTAATCGTAAGCAGTACACTAACACTAACTAGTGACCTCACACGTAGGCTAAACCTTAAGCGTTGTGCTACCCTAAACTGTGCCCTAATATCTCCCCATTCCCTAACCCTAACCCTAACCCGAATTCTATCCCTTACCCTCACCCGAAACCTTACCCTCACCCGTGCCCTAATCTTATCCAGGACACCAACACTAACTTGTGCCCTCACACGTACGCTAACCCTTAATCGTTGTCGTACCCTAAGCTGTACCCTAATCCCTCTGCATTCCTTAACCCTAACCCTAACCTGAATCCTAACCCTGACCCTCACCCGAAGCCTTACCCTCACCCGTGCCCTAATCTTAACCAGGACACCAACACTAACTCGTGCCCTCACACGTACGCTAAACCTTAAGCGTTGTGGTACCCTAAACTGTGCCCTAATATCTCCCCATTCCTTAACACTAACCCTAACCCGAATCCTAACCCTGACCCTCACCCGAAGCCTTACCCTCACCCGTGCCCTAATCTTAACCAGGACACCAACACTAACTCGTGCCCTCACACGTACGCTAAACCTTAAGCGTTGTCGTACCCTAAATTATACCCTAATCCCTCCCCATTCCTTAACCCTAACCCTAACCCCATCCCTAAACCTGACCCACTTCCGATGCCCTACCCTAACCAATGCCCTAATCCTAACCAGTACACAAACACTAACTCATGCCCTCAAACGTACGCTAAAACTTAAGCATTGTCGTACCCTATCCTGTACCCTAATCCCACCCCATTCCCTAACCCTAACCCTAAGCGAAACCCTGAACGTGACCGTTTTCCGAGGCCTTACCCTCATCGGTGCCGTTGTCTTAACCAGTACACCAACACTAACTCGTGCCCTCACACTTACGCTAACCCTTAAGCATTGTCGTACCCTAACCTGTACCCTAATCCCTCTCCATTCCCTAACCCTAACCCTAACCCGAATCCTAACCCTGACCCTCACCCGAAGCCTTACCCTCACCCGTGCCTTAATCTTACCAGGACACCAAGATTAACTCGTGCCCTCACACGTACACTAACACTAAACCGCAGCGGTACCCTAACCTGTACCCTAATCCCTCTCCATTCCCTAACCCTAACCCTAACCTGAAAACTAACCATGACACTCACCCGAAACTTTACCCTCACCCGTGTCCTAATTTTAACCAGTACATCAACACTAACCCATGCCCTCCAACGTACGCCAACCCTAAGCCATTTCTGTACCCTAACCTGTACCCTAATCAATCCCCATTCCCTAACCCTAACCCTAACCCTAACCCTTAACGTGACCCTCTTCCGAGGCCTTACCCTCACCCGTGCCCTAATCGTAAGCAGTACACTAACACTAACTAGTGACCTCACACGTACGCTAAACCTTAAGCGTTGTGGTACCCTAAACTGTGCCCTAATATCTCCCCATTCCCTAACCCTAACCCTAACCCGAATTCTATCCATGACCCTCACCCGAAACCTTACCCTCACCCGTGCCCTAATCTTAACCAGGACACCAACACTAACTTGTGCCCTCACACGTACGCTAACCCTTAATCGTTGTCGTACCCTAAACTGTACCCTAATCCCTCCCCATTCCCTAACCCTAACCCTAACCTGAAACCTAACCATGACACTCACCCGAAACTTTACCCTCACCCGTGTGCTAATTTTAACCAGTACATCAACACTAACCCATGCCCTCCAACGTACGCCAACCCTAAGCCATTGCCGTACCCTAACCTGTACCCTAATCAATCCCCATTCCGTAACCCTAACCCTAACCCGAATTCTATCCATGACCCTCACCCGAAACCTTACCCTCACCCGTGCCCTAATCTTAAACAGGACACCAACACTAACTTGTGCCCTCACACATACGCTAACCCTTAATCGTTGTCGTACCCTAAACTGTACCCTAATCCCTCCCCATTCCCTAACCCTAACCCTAACCCGAATCCTAACCCTGACCCTCACCTGAAGCCTTACCCTCACCCGTGCCCTAAACTTAACCAGAACACTAACACTAACCCTTGCCCTCACACGAACGCTAACCCTTAAGCAATGTCGTACCCTAAGCTGTACCCTAATCCCTCTGCATTCCTTAACCCTAACCCTAACCCGAATCCTAACCCTGACCCTCACCCGAAGCCTTACCCTCACCCGTGCCCTAATCTTAACCAGGACACCAACACTAACTCGTGCCCTCACACGTACGCTAAACCTTAAGCGTTGTCGTACCCTAAATTGTAACCTAATCCCTCCCCATTCCTTAAACCTAACCCTAACCCCATCCCTAAACCTGACCCAATTCCGATGCCCTACCCTAACCAATGCCCTAATCTTAACCAGTACACAAACACTAACTCATGCCCTCAAACGTATGCTAACCCTTAAGCATTGTCGTACCCTATCCTGTACCCTAATCCCACCCCATTCCCTAACACTAACCCTAAGCGAAACCCTGAACGTGACCGTTTTCCGAGGCCTTACCCTCATCGGTGCCGTTGTCTTAACCAGTACACCAACACTAACTCGTGCCCTCACACTTACGCTAACCCTTAAGCATTGTCGTACCCTAACCTGTACCCTAATCCCTCTCCATTCCCTAACCCTAACCCTAACCCGAATCCTAACCCTGACCCTCACCCGAAGCCTTACCCTCACCCGTGCCTTAATCTTACCAGGACACCAAGATTAACTCGTGCCCTCACACGTACACTAACACTAAACCGCAGCGGTACCCTAACCTGTACCCTAATCCCTCTCCATTCCCTAACCCTAACCCTAACCTGAAACCTAACCATGACACTCACCCGAAACTTTACCCTCACCCGTGTCCTAATTTTAACCAGTACATCAACACTAACCCATGCCCTCCAACGTACGCCAACCCTAAGCCATTGCCGTACCCTAACCTGTACCCTAATCAATCCCCATTCCCTAACCCTAACCCTAACCCTAACCCTTAACGTGACCCTCTTCCGAGGCCTTACCCTCACCCGTGCCCTAATCGTAAGCAGTAGACTAACACTAACTAGTGACCTCACACGTACGCTAAACCTTAAGCGTTGTGGTACCCTAAACTGTGCCCTAATATCTCCCCATTCCCTAAGCCTAAACCTAACCCTAATTCTATCCCTGACCCTCACCCGAAACCTTACCCTCACCCATGCCCTAATCTTAACCAGGACACCAACACTAACTTGTGCCCTCACACGTACGCTAACCCTTAATCGTTGTCGTACCCTAAACTGTACCCTAATCCCTCCCCATTCCCTAACCCTAACCCTAACCCGAATCCTAACCCTGACCCTCACCTGAAGCCTTACCGTCACCCGTGCCCTAATCTTAACCAGGACACTAACACTAACCCTTGCCCTCACACGAGCGCTAACCCTTAAGCACTGTCGTACCCTAAGCTGTACCCTAATCCCTCTGCATTCCTTAACCCTAACCCTAACCCGAATCCTAACCCTGACCCTCACCCGAAGCCTTACTCTCACCCGTGCCCTAATCTTAACCAGGACACCAACACTAACTCGTGCCCTCACACGTACGGTAAACCTTAAGCGTTGTCGTACCCTAAATTGTACCCTAATCCCTCCCCATTCCTTAACCCTAACCCTAACCCCATCCCTAAACCTGACCCACTTCCGATGCCCTACCCTAACCAATGCCCTAATCTTAACCAGTACACAAACACTAACTCATGCCCTCAAACGTACGCTAACCCTTAAGCATTGTCGTACCCTATCCTGTACCCTAATCCCTCCCCATTCCTTAACCCTAACCCTAAGCGAAACCCTGAACGTGACCCTTTTCCGAGGCCTTACCCTCATCGGTGCCGTTGTCTTAACCAGTACACCAACACTAACTCGTGCCCTCACACTTACGCTAACCCTTAAGCATTGTCGTACCCTAACCTGTACCCTAATCCCTCTCCATTCCCTAACCCTAACCCTAACCCGAATCCTAACCATGACCCTCACCCGAAGCCTTACCCTCACCCGTTCCCTAATCTTAACCAGGACACAAAGACTAACTCGTGCCCTCAAACGTACGCTAACACTAAACCGCAGAGGTGCCCTAACCTGTACCCTAATGCCTCTCCATTCCCTAACCCTAACCCTAACCTGAAACCTAACCATGACACTCACCCGAAACTTTACCCTCACCCGTGTCCTAATTTTAACCAGTATATCAACACTAACCCATGCCCTCTAACGTACGCCAACCCTAAGCCATTGCCGTAACCTAACCTGTACCCTAATCAATCCCCATTCCCTAGCCCTAACCCTAACCCTAACCCTTAACGTGACCCTCTTCCGAGGGCTTACCCTCACTCGTGCCCTAATCGTAAGCAGTACACTAACACTAACTTGTGACCTCACACGTACGCTAAACCTTAAGCTTTGTGGTACCCTAAACTGTGCCCTAATATCTCCCCATTCCCTAACCCTAACCCTAACCCGAATTCTATCCCTGACCCTCACCCGAAACCTTACCCTCACCCGTGCCCTAATCTTAACCAGGACACCAACACTAACTTGTGCCCTCAAACGTACGCTAACCCTTAATCGTTGTCGTACCCTAAGCTGTACCCTAATCGCTCTGCATTTCTTAACCCTAACCCTAACCCGAATCCTAACCCTGACCCTCACCCGAAGCCTTACCCTCACCCGTGCCCTAATCTTAACCAGGACACCAATACTAACTCGTGCCCTCACACGTACGCTAAACCTTAAGCGTTGTCGTACACTAAATTGTACCCTAATCCCTCCCCATTCCTTAACCCTAACCCTAACCCCATCCCTAAACCTGACCCACTTCCGATGCCCTACCCTAACCAATGCCCTAATCTTAACCAGTACACAAACACTAACTCATGCCCTCAAACGTACGCTAACCCTTAAGCATTGTCGTACCCTAAGCTGTACCCTAATCCCTCTGCATTCCTTAACCCTAACCCTAACACTAATCGTAACCCTGACCCTCACCCGAAGCCTTACCCTAACCCGTGCCCTAATCTTAACCAGGACACCAAGACTAACTCGTGCCCTCAAACGTACGCTAACACTAAACCGCAGCGGTACCCTAACCTGTACCCTAATCCCTCTCCATTCCCTAACCCTAACCCTAAACTGAAACCTAACCATGACACTCACCCGAAACTTTACCCTCACCCGTGTCCTAATTTTAACCAGTACATCAACACTAACCCATGCCCTCTAACGTACGCCAACCCTAAGCCATTGCCATACCCTAACCTGTACCCTAATCAATCCCCATTCCCTAACCCTAACCCTAACCCTAACCCTTAACGTGACCCTCTTCCGAGGCCTTACCCTCACCCGTGCCCTAATCATAAGCAGTACACTAACACTAACTAGTGACCTCACACGTACGCTAAACCTTAAGCGTTGTGGTACCCTAAACTGTGCCCTAATATCTCCCCATTCCCTAACCCTAACCCTAACCAGAATTGTATCCCTGACCCTCACCCGAAACCTTACCCTCACCCGTGCCCTAATCTTAACCAGGACACCAACACTAACTTGTGCCCTCACACGTACGCTAACCCTTAATCGTTGTCGTACCCTAAACTGTACCCTAATCCCTCCCCATTCCCTAACCCTAACCCTAACCCGAATCCTAACCCTGACCCTCACCTGAAGCCTTACACTCACCCGTGCCCTAATCTTAACCAGGACACTAACACTAACACTTGCCCTCATACGGACGCTAACCATTTAGCACTGTCGTACCCTAAGCTGTACCCTAATCCCTCTGCATTCCTTAACCATAACCCTAACCCGAATCCTAACCCTGACCCTCACCCGAAGCCTTACCCTCACCCATGCCCTAATCTTAACCAGGACACCAACAGTAACTCGTGCCCTCACATGTACGCTAAACCTTAAGCGTTGTCGTATCCTAAATTGTACCCTAATCCCTCCCCATTCCTTAACCCTAACCCTAACCCCATCCCTAAACCTGACCCACTTCCGATGCCCTACCCTAACCAATGCCCTAATCTTAAGCAGTACACAAACACTAACTCATGCCCTCAAACGTACGCTAACACTTAAGCATTGTCGTACCCTATCCTGTACCCTAATCCCTCCCCATTCCCTAACCCTAATCCTAAGCGAAACCCTGAACGTGACCCTTTTCCGAGGCCTTACCCTCATCGGTGCCGTTGTCTTAACCAGTACACCAACACTAACTCGTGCCCTCAAACTTATGCTGACACTTAAGCATTGTCGTACCCTAACCTGTACCCTAATCCCTCTCCATTCCCTAACCCTAACCCTAACCCGAATCCTAACCCTGACCCTCACCCGAAGCCTTACCCTCACCCGTGCCCTAATCTTAACCAGGACACCAAGACTAACTCGTGCCCTCAAACGTACGCTAACACTAAACCGCAGCGGTACCCTAACCTGTACCCTAATCCCTCTCCATTCCCTAACCCTAACCCTAACCTGAAACCTAAACATGACACTCACCCGAAACTTTACCCTCACCCGTGTCCTAATTTTAACCAGTACATCAACACTAACCCATGCTCTCTAACGTACGCCAACCCTAAGCCATTGCCGTACCCTAACCTGTACCCTAATCAATCCCCATTCCCTAACCCTAACCCTAACCCTAACCCTTAACGTGACCCTCTTCCGAGGCCTTACCCTCACCCGTGCCCTAATCGTAAGCAGTACACTAACACTAAGTAGTGACCTCACACGTACGCTAAACCTTAAGCGTTGTGGTACCCTAAACTGTGCCCTAATATCTCCCCATTCCCTAACCCTAACCCGAATTCTATCCCTGACCCTCACCCGAAACCTTACCCTCACCCGTGCCCTAATCGTAAGCAGGAAACCAACACTAACTTGTGCCCTCACACGTACGCTAACTCTTAATCGTTGTCGTACCCTAAACTGTACCCTAATCCCTCCCCATTCCCTAACCCTAACCCTAACGCGAATCCTAACCCTGACCCTCACCTGAAGCCTTACCCTCACCCGTGCCCTAATCTTAACCAGGACACTAAAACTAACCCTTGCCCTCACACGAACGCTAACCCTTAAGCACTGTCGTACCCTCAGCTGTACCCTAATCCCTCTGCATTCCTTAACCCTAACCCTAACACTAATCGTAACCCTGACCCTCACCCGAAGCCTTACCCTAACCCGTGCCCTAATCTTAACCAGGACACCAAGACTAACTCGTGCCCTCAAACGTACGCTAACACTAAACCGCAGCGGTACCCTAACCTGTACCCTAATCCCTCTCCATTCCCTAACCCTAACCCTAACCTGAAACCTAACCATGACACTCACCCGAAACTTTACTATCAGCCGTGTCCTAATTTTAACCAGTACATCAACACTAACCCATGCCCTCTAACGTACGCCAACCCTAAGCCATTGCCATACCCTAACCTGTACCCTAATCAATCCCCATTCCCTAACCCTAACCCTAACCCTAACCCTTAACGTGACCCTCTTCCGAGGCCTTACCCTCACCCGTGCCCTAATCGTAAGCAGTACACTAACACTAACTAGTGACCTCACACGTACGCTAAACCTTAAGCGTTGTGGTACCCTAAACTGTGCCCTAATATCTCCCCATTCCCTAACCCTAACCCTAACCAGAATTGTATCCCTGACCCTCACCCGAAACCTTACCCTCACCCGTGCCCTAATCTTAACCAGGACACCAACACTAACTTGTGCCCTCACACGTACGCTAACCCTTAATCGTTGTCGTAACCTAAACTGTACCCTAATCCCTCCCCATTCCCTAACCCTAACCCTAACCCGATTCCTAACCCTGACCCTCACCTGAAGCCTTACACTCACCCGTGCCCTAATCTTAACCAGGACACTAACACTAACACTTGCCCTCACACGGACGCTAACCATTAATCACTGTTGTACCCTAAGCTGTACCCTAATCCCTCTGCATTCCTTAACCATAACCCTAACACGAATCCTCACCCTGACTCTCACCCGAAGCCTTACCCTCACCCATGCCCTAATCTTAACCAGGACACCAACACTAACTCGTGCCCTCACATGTACACTAAACCTTAAGCGTTGTCGTATCCTAAATTGTACCCTAATCCCTCCCCATTCCTTAACCCTAACCCTAACCCCATCCCTAAACCTGACCCACTTCCGATGCCCTACCCTAACCAATGCCCTAATCTTAAGCAGTACACAAACACTAACTCATGCCCTCAAACGTACGCTAACACTTAAGCATTGTCGTACCCTATCCTGTACCCTAATCCCTCCCCATTCCCTAACCCTAATCCTAAGCGAAACCCTGAACGTGACCCTTTTCCGAGGCCTTACCCTCATCGGTGCCGTTGTCTTAACCAGTACACCAACACTAACTCGTGCCCTCAAACTTATGCTGACACTTAAGCATTGTCGTACCCTAACCTGTACCCTAATCCCTCTCCATTCCCTAACCCTAACCCTAACCCGAATCCTAACCCTGACCCTCACCCGAAGCCTTACCCTCACCCGTGCCCTAATCTTAACCAGGACACCAAGACTAACTCGTGCCCTCAAACGTACGCTAACACTAAACCGCAGCGGTACCCTAACCTGTACCCTAATCCCTCTCCATTCCCTAACCCTAACCCTAACCTGAAACCTAAACATGACACTCACCCGAAACTTTACCCTCACCCGTGTCCTAATTTTAACCAGTACATCAACACTAACCCATGCTCTCTAACGTACGCCAACCCTAAGCCATTGCCGTACCCTAACCTGTACCCTAATCAATCCCCATTCCCTAACCCTAACCCTAACCCTAACCCTTAACGTGACCCTCTTCCGAGGCCTTACCCTCACCCGTGCCCTAATCGTAAGCAGTACACTAACACTAAGTAGTGACCTCACACGTACGCTAAACCTTAAGCGTTGTGGTACCCTAAACTGTGCCCTAATATCTCCCCATTCCCTAACCCTAACCCGAATTCTATCCCTGACCCTCACCCGAAACCTTACCCTCACCCGTGCCCTAATCGTAAGCAGGAAACCAGCACTAACTTGTGCCCTCACACGTACGCTAACCCTTAATCGTTGTTGTACCCTAAGCTGTACCCTAATCCCTCTGCATTCCTTAACCCTAACCCTAACCCGAATCCTAACCCTGGCCCTCACCCGAAGCCTTACCCTCACCCGTGCCCTAATCTTAACCAGGACACCAACACTAACTCGTGCCCTCACACGTACGCTAAACCTTAAGCGTTTTCGTACCCTAAATTGTACCCTAATCCCTCCCCATTCCTTAACCCTAACCCTAACCCCATCCCTAAACCTAAACCACTTCCGATGCCCTACCCTAACCAATGCCCTAATCTTAACCAGTACACAAACACTAACTCATGTCCTCAAACGTACGCTAACCCTTAAGCATTGTCGTACCCTATCCTGTACCCTAATCCCTCCCCATTCCCTAACCCTAACCCTAAGCGAAACCCTGAACGTGACCCTTTTCCGAGGCCTTACCCTCATCGGTGCCGTTGTCTTAACCAGTACACCAACACTAACTCATGCCCTCACACTTACGCTAACCCTTAAGAATTGTCGTACCCTAACCTGTACCCTAATCCCTGTCCATTCCCTAACCCTAACCCTAACCCGAATCCTAACCCTGACCCTCACCCGTAGCCTTACCTTCACCCGTGCCCTAATCTTAACCAGGACACCAAGATTAACTTGTGCCATCAAACGTACGCTAACACTAAACCGCAGCGGTACCCTAACCTGTACCCTAATCCCTCTCCATTCCCTAACTCTAACCCTAACCTGAAACCTAACCATGACACTCACCCGAAACTTTACCCTCACCCGTGTCCTAATTTTAACCAGTACATCAACACTAACCCATGCCCTCTAACGTACGCCAACCCTAAGCCATTGCCGTACCCTAACCTGTACCCTAATCAATCCTCACTCCCTAACACTAACCCTAACCCTAACCCTAACCCTTAACGTGACCCTCTTCCGAGGCCTTACCCTCACCCGTGCCCTAATCGTAAACAGTAGACTAACACTAACTAGTGACCTCACACGTACGCTAAACCTTAAGCGTTGTTGTACCCTAAACTGTGCCCTAATATCTCCCCATTCCCTAACCTTAACCCTTACCCGAATTCTATCCCTGACCCTCACCCGAAACCTTACCCTCACCCGTGCCCTAATCTTAACCAGGACACCAACACTAACTTGTGCCCTCACACGTACGCTAACCCTTAATCGTTGTCGTACCCTAAACTGTACCCTAATCCCTCCCCATTCCCTAACCCTAACCCTAACCCGAATCCTAACCCTGACCCTCACCTGAAGCCTTACCCTCACCCGTGCCCTAATCTTAACCAGGACACTAACACTAACCCTTGCCCTCACACGAACGCTAACCCTTAAGCACTGTCGTACCCTAAGCTGTACCCTAATCCCTCTGCATTCCTTAACCCTAACCCTAACACTAATCGTAAACCTGACCCTCACCCGAAGCCTTACCCTAACCCGTGCCCTAATCTTAACCAGGACACCAAGACTAACTCGTGCCCTCAAACGTACGCTAACACTAAACCGCAGAGGTACCCTAACCTGTACCCTAATCCCTCTCCATTCCCTAACCCTAACCCTAAACTGAAACCTAACCATGACACTCGCCCGAAACTTTACCCTCACCCGTGTCCTAATTTTAACCAGTACATCAACACTAACCCATGCCCTCTAACGTACGCCAACCCTAAGCCATTGCCGTACCCTAACCTGTACCCTAATCAATCCCCATTCCCTAACACTAACCCTAACCCTAACCCTTAATGTGACCCTCTTCCGAGGCCTTACCCTCACCCGTGCCCTAATAGTAAGCAGTACACTAACACTAACTAGTGACCTCACACGTACGCTAAACCTTAAGCGTTGTGGTACCCTAAACTTTGCCCTAATATCTCCTCATTCCCTAACCCTGACCCTCACCCGAAACCTTACCCTCACCCGTGCCCTAATCTTAACCAGGACACCAACACTAATTTGTGCCCTCACACGTACGCTAACCCTTAATCGTTGTCGTACCCTAAGATGTACCCTAATCCCTCTGCATTCCTTAACCCTAACCCTAACGCGAATCCTAACCCTGACCCTCACCCGAAGCCTTTCCCTCATCCGTGTCCTAATCTTAACCAGGACACCAACACTAACTCGTGCCCTCACACGTACGCTAAACCTTAAGCGTTTTCGTACCCTAAATTGTACCCTAATCCCTCCCCATTCCTTATCCCTAACCCTAACCCCATCCCTAAACCTGACCCACTTCCGATGCCCTAGCCTAACCAATGCCCTAATCTTAACCAGTACACAAACACTAACTCATGCCCTCAAACGTACGCTAACCCTTTAGCATTGTCGTACCCTATCCTGTACCCTAATCCCTCCCCACTCCCTAACCCTAACCCTAAGCGAAACCCTGAACGTGACCCTTTTCCGAGGCCTTACCCTCATCGGTGCCGTTGTCTTAACCAGTACACCAACACTAACTCGTGCCCTCACACTTACGCTAACCCTTAAGCATTGTCGTACCCTAACCTGTACCCTACTCCCTGTCCATTCCCTAACCCTAACCCTAACCCGAATCCTAACCCTGACCCTCACCCGAAGCCTTACCCTCACCCGTGCCCTAATCTTAACCAGGACACCAAGACTAACTCGTGCCCTCAAACGTACGCTAACACTAAATCGCAGCGGTACCCTAACCTGTACCCTAATCCCTCTCCATTCCCTAACTCTAACTCTAACCTGAAACCTAACCATGACACTCACCCGAAACTTTACCCTCACCCGTGTCCTAATTTTAACCAGTACATCAACACTAACCCATGCCCTCTAACGTACGCCAACCCTAAGCCATTGCCGTACCCTAACCTGTACCCTAAACAATCCCCATTCCCTAACCCTAACCCTAACCCTAACCCTTAACGTGACCCTCTTCCGAGGCCTTACCCTCACCCGTGCCCTAATCGTAAGCAGTACACTAACACTAACTAGTGACCTCACACGTACGCTAAACATTAAGCGTTGTGGTACCCTAAACTGTGCCCTAATATCTCCCCATTCCCTAACCCTAACCCTAACCCGAATTCTATCCCTGACCCTCACCCGAAACCTTACCCTCACCCGTGCCCTAATCTTAACCAGGACACCAACACTAACTTGTGCCCTCACACGTACACTAACCCTTATTCGTTGTCGTACCCTAAACTGTACCCTAATCCCTCCCCATTCCCTAACCCTAACCCTAACCCGAATCCTAACCCTGACCCTCATCTGAAGCCTTACCCTCACCCTTGCGCTAATCTTAACCAGGACACTAACACTAACCATTGCCCTCACACGAACTATAACCCTTAAGCACTGTCGTACCCTAAGCTGTACCCTAATCCCTCTGCATTACTTAACCATAACCCTAACCCGAATCCTAACCCTGACCCTCACCCGAAGCCTTACCCTCACCCGTGCCCTAATCTTAACCAGGACACCAACACTAACTCGTGCCCTCACACGTACGGTAAACCTTAAGCGTTGTCGTACCCTAAATTGTACCCTAATCCCTCCCCATTCCTTAACCCTAACCCTAACCCCATCCCTAAACCTGACCCACTTCCGATGCCCTACACTAACCAATGCCCTAATCTTAACCAGTACACAAACACTAACTCATGCCCTCAAACGTACGCTAACCCTTAAGCATTGTCGTACCGTATCCTGTACCCTAATCCCTCCCCATTCCCTAACCCTAACCCTAAGCGAAACCCTGAACGTGACCCTTTTCCGAGGCCTTACCCTCATCGGTGCCGTTGTCTTAACCAGTACACCAACACTAACTCGTGGCCTCACACTTATGCTAACACTTAAGCATTGTCGTACCCTAACCTGTACCCTAATCCCTCTCCATTCCCTAACCCTAACCCTAACCCGAATCCTAACCCTGACCCTCACCCGAAGCCTTACCCTCACCCGTGCCCTAATCTTAACCAGGACACCAAGACTAACTCGTGCCCTCAAACGTACGCTAACAGTAAACCGCAGCGGTACCCTAACCTGTACCCTAATCCCTCTCCATTCCCTAACCCTAACCCTAACCTGAAACCTAACCATGACACTCACCCGAAACTTTACCCTCACCCGTGTCCTAATTTTAACCAGTACATCAACACTAACCCATGCCCTCTAACGTACGCCAACCCTAAGCCATTGCCGTACCCTAACCTGTACCCTAATCAATCCCCATTCCCTAACCCTAACCCTAACCCTAACCCTTAACGTGACCCTCTTCCGAGGCCTTACCCTCACCCGTGCCCTAATCGTAAGCAGTACACTAACACTAACTAGTGACCTCAAACGTACGCTAAATTTTAAGCGTTGTGGTACCCTAAACTGTGCCCTAATATCTCCCCATTCCCTAACCCTAACCCTAACCCGAATTCTATCCCTGACCCTCACCCGAAACCTTACCCTCACCCGTGCCCTAATCTTAACAAGGACACCAACACTAACTTGTGCCCTCACTCGTACGCTAACCCTTAATCGTTATCGTACCCTAAGCTGTACCCTAATCCCTCTGCATTCCTGAACCCTAACCCTAATCCGAATCCTAACCCTGACCCTCACCCGAAGCCTTACCCTCACCCGTGCCCTAATCTTAACCAGGACAGCAACACTAACTCGTGCCCTCACACGTACGCTAAACCTTAAGCGTTGTCGTACCCTAAATTGTACCCTAATCCCTCCCCATTCCTTAACCCTAACCCTAACCCCATCCCTAAACCTGACCCACCTCCGTTGCCCTACCCTAACCAATGCCCTAATCTTAACCAGTACACAAACACTAACTCATGCCCTCAAACGTACGCTAACCCTTAAGCATTGTCGTACCCTATCCTGTACCCTAATCCATCCCCATTCCCTAAACCTAACCCTAAGCGAAACCTTGAACGTGACCCTTTTCCGAGGCCTTACCCTCATCGGTGCCGTTGTCTTAACCAGTACACCAACACTAACTCGTGCCCTCACACTTACGCTAACCCTTAAGCATTGTCGTACCCTAACCTGTACCCTAATCCCTCTCCATTCCCTAACCCTAACCCTAACCCGATTCCTAACCCTGACCCTCATACGAATCCTTACCCTCACCCGCGCCCTAATCTTAACCAGGACACCAAGACTAACTCGTGCCCTCAAACGTAGGCTAACACTAAACCGCAGAGGTACCCTAACCTGTACCCTAATCCCTCTCCATTCCCTAACCCTAACCCTAACCTGAAACCTAACCATGACACTCACCCGACACTTTACCCTCACCCGTGTCCTAATTTTAACCAGTACATCAACACTAACTCATGCCCTCTAACGAACGCCAACCCTAAGCCATTGCCGTACCCTAACCTGTACCCTAATCAATCCCCATTCCCTAACCCTAACCCTAACCCTAACCCTTAACGTGACCCTCTTCCGAGGCCTTACCCTCACCCGTGCCCTAATCGTAAGCAGTACACTAACACTAACTAGTGACCTCACACGTACGCTAAACATTAAGCGTTGTGGTACCCTAAACTGTGCCCTAATATCTCCCCATTCCCTAACCCTAACCCTAACCCGAATCCTAACCATGACACTCACCTGAAGCCTTACCCTCACCCGTGCCCTAATCTTAACCAGGACACTAACACTAACCCTTGCCCTCACACGAACGCTAACCCTTAAGCACTGTCGTACCCTGAGCTGTAGCCTAATCCGTCTGCATTCCTTAACCCTAACCCTAACCCGAATCCTAACCCTGACCCTCACCCGAAGCCTTACCCTCACCCGTGCCCTAATCTTAACCAGGACACCAACACTAACTCGTGCCCTCACACGTACGCTAAACCTTAAGCGTTGTCGTACCCTAAATTGTACCCTAATCCCTCCCCATTCCTTAACCCTAACCCTAACCCCATCCCTAAACCTGACCCACTTCCGATGCCCTACCCTAACCAATGCCCTAATCTTAACCAGTACGAAAACACTAACTCATGCCCTCAAACGTACGCTAACCCTTAAGCATTGTTGTACCCTATCCTGTACCCAAATCCCTCCCCATTCCCTAACCCTAACCCTAAACGAAACCCTGAACGTGACCCTTTTCCGAGGCCTTACCCTCATCGGTGCCGTTGTCTTAACCAGTACACCAACACTAACTCGTGCCCTCACACTTACGCTAACCCTTAAGCATTGTCGTACCCTAACCTGTACCCTAATCCCTCTCCATTCCCTAACCCTAACCCTAACCCGAATCCTAACTCTGACCCTCACCCGAAGACTTACCCTCACCCGTGACCTAATCTTAACCAGGACACCAAGACTAACTCGTGCCCTCAAACGTATGCTAACACTAAACCGCAGCGGTACCCTAACCTGTACCCTAATCCCTCTCCATTCCCTAACCCTAACCCTAACCTGAAACCTAACCATGACACTCACCCGAAACTTTACCCTCACCCGTGTCCTAATATTAACCAGTACATCAACACTAACCCATGCCCTCTAACGTACGCCAACCCTAAGCCATTGCCGTACCCTAACCTGTACCCTAATCAATCCCCATTCCCTAACCCTAACCCTAACCCTAACCCTTAACGTGACCCTCTTCCGAGGCCTTACCCTCACCCGTGCCCTAATCGTAAGCAGTACACTAACACTAATTAGTGACCTCACACGTACACTAAACCTTAAGCGTTGTGGTACCCTAAACTGTGCCCTAATTTCTCCCCATTCCTTAACCCTAACCCTAACCCGAATCCTAACCCTGACCCTCACCCGAAGCCTTACCCTCACCCGTGCCCTAATCTTAAACAGGACACCAAGACTAACTCGTGCCCTCAAACGTACGCTAACACTAAACCGCAGCGGTACCCTAACCTGTACCCTAATCCCTCTCCATTCCCTAACCCTAACCCTAACCTGAAACCTAACCATGACACTCACCAGAAACTTTACACTCACCCGTGTCCTAATTTTAACCAGTACATCAACACTAACCCATGCCCTCTAACGTACGCCAACCCTAAGCCATTGCCGTACCCTAACCTGTACCCTAATCAATCCCCATTCCCTAACCCTAACCCTAAACCGAATTCTATCCCTGACCCTCACCCGAAACCTTACCCTCACCCGTGCCCTAATCTTAACCAGCACACCAACTCTAACTAGTGACCTCACATGTACGCTAAACCTTAAGCGTTGTGGTACCCTAAACTGTGCCCTAATATCTCCCCATTCCCTAACCCTAACCCTAACCCGAATTCTATCCCTGACCCTCACCCGAAACCTTACCCTCACCCGTGCCCTAATCTTAACCAGGACACCAACACTAACTTGTGCCCTCACACGTACGCTAACCCTTAATCGTTGTCGTACCCTAAACTGTACCCTAATCCCTCCCCATTCCCTAACCCTAACCCTAACCCGAATCCTAACCCTGACCCTCACCTGAAGCCTTACCCTCACCCTTGCCCTAATCTTAACCAGGACACTAACACTAACCCTTGCCCTCACACGAACGCTAACTCTTAAGCACTGTCGTACCCTAAATTGTACCCTAATCCCTCCCCATTCCTTAACACTAACCCTAACCCCATCCCTAACCCTGACCCACTTCCGATGCCCTACCCTAACCAATGCCCTAATCTTAACCAGTACACAAACACTAACTCATGCCCTCAAACGTACGCTAACCCTTAAGCATTGTCGTACCCTAACCTGTACCCTAATCCCTCTCCATTCCCTAACCCTAACCCTAACCCGAATCCTAACCCTGACCCTCACCCGAAGCCATACCCTCCCCCGTGACCTAATCTTAACCAGGACACCAAGACAAACTCGTGCCCTCAAACGTACGCTAACACTAAACCGCAGCGGTACCCTAACCTGTACCCTAATCCCTCTCCATTCCCTAACCCTAACCCTAACCTGAAACCTAACCATGACACTCACCCGAAACTTTACCCTCACCCGTGTCCTAATTTTAACCAGTACATCAACACTAACCCATGCCCTCTAACGTACGTCAACCCTAAGCCATTGCCGTACCCTAACCTGTACCCTAATCAATCCCCATTCCCTAACCCTAACCCTAACCCTAACCCTTAACGTGACCCTCTTCCGAGGCCTTACCCTCACCCGTGCCCTAATCGTAAGCAGTACACTAACACTAACTAGTGACCTCACACGTACGCTAAACCTTAAGCGTTGTGGTACCCTAAACTGTGCCCTAATATCTCCCCATTCCCTAACCCTAACCCTAACCCGAATTCTATCCCTGACCCTCACCCGAAACCTTACCCTCACCCGTACCCTAATCTTAACCAGGACACCAACACTAACTTGTGCGCTCACACGTACGCTAACCCTTAATCGTTGTCGTACCCTAAACTGTACCCTAATCCCTCCCCATTCCCTAACCCTAACCCTAACCCGAATCCTAACCCTGACCCTCACCTGAAGCCTTACCCTCACCCGTGCCCTAATCTTAACCAGGACACTAACACTAACCCTTGAGCTCACACGAACGCTAACCCTTAAGCACTGTCGTACCCTAAGCTGTACCCTAATCCCTCTGCATTCCTTAACCCTAACCCTAACCCGAATCCTAACCCTGACCCTCACCCGAAGCCTAACCCTCACCCGTGCCCTAATCTTAACCAGGACACAAACACTAACTCGTGCCCTCACACGTACGCTAAACCTTAAGCGTTTTCGTACCCTAAATTGTACCCTAATCCCTCCCCATTCCTTAACCCTAACCCTAACCCCATCCCTAAACCTGACCCACTTCCGATGCCCTACCCTAACCAATGCCCTAATCTTAACCAGTTCACAAACACTAACTCATGCCCTCAAACGTACGCTAACCCTTAAGCATTGTTGTACCCTATCCTGTACCCAAATCCCTCCCCATTCCCTAACCCTAACCCTAAACGAAATCCTGAACGTGACCCTTTTCCGAGGCCTTACCCTCATCGGTGCCGTTGTCTTAACCAGTACACCAACACTAACTCGTGCCCTCACACTTACGCTAACCCTTAAGCATTGTCGTACCCTAACCTGTACCCTAATCCCTCTCCATTCCCTAACCCTAACCCCAACCCGAATCCTAACTCTGACCCTCACCCGAAGACTTACCCTCACCCGTGCCCTAATCTTAACCAGGACACCAAGACTAACTCGTGCCCTCAAACGTATGCTAACACTAAACCGCAGCGGTACCCTAACCTGTACCCTAATCCCTCTCCATTCCCTAACCCTAACCCTAACCTGAAACCTAACCATGACACTCACCCGAAACTTTACCCTCACCCGTGTCCTAATATTAACCAGTACATCAACACTAACCCATGCCCTCTAACATACGCCAACCCTAAGCCATTGCCGTACCCTAACCTGTACCCTAATCAATCCCCATTCCCTAACCCTAACCCTAACCCTAACCCTTAACGTGACTCTCTTCCGAGGCCTTACCCTCACCCGTGCCCTAATCGTAAGCAGTACACTAACACTAATTAGTGACCTCACACATACACTAAACCTTAAGCGTTGTGGTACCCTAAACTGTGCCCTAATATCTCCCCATTCCTTAACCCTAACCCTAACCCGAATCCTAACCCTGACCCTCACCCGAAGCCTTACCCTCACCCGTGCCCTAATCTTAACCAGGACACCAAGACTAACTCGTGCCCTCAAACGTACGCTAACACTAAACCGCAGCGGTACCCTAACCTGTACCCTAATCCCTCTCCATTCCCTAACCCTAACCCTAACCTGAAACCTAACCATGACACTCACCAGAAACTTTACACTCACCCGTGTCCTAATTTTAACCAGTAAATCAACACTAACCTATGCCCTCTAACGTACGCCAACCCTAAGCCATTGCCGTACCCTAACCTGTACCCTAATCAATCCCCATTCCCTAACCCTAACCCTAAACCGAATTCTATCCCTGACCCTCACCCGAAACCTTACCCTCACCCGTGCCCTAATCTTAACCAGCACACCAACTCTAACTAGTGACCTCACATGTACGCTAAACCTTAAGCGTTGTGGTACCCTAAACTGTGCCCTAATATCTCCCCATTCCCTAACCCTAACCCTAACCCGAATTCTATCCTTGACCCTCACCCGAAACCTTACCCTCACCCGTGCCCTAATCTTAACCAGGACACCAACACTAACTTGTGCCCTCACACGTACGCTAACCCTTAATCGTTGTCGTACCCTAAACTGTACCCTAATCCCTCCCCATTCCCTAACCCTAACCCTAACCCGAATCCTAACCCTGACCCTCACCTGAAGCCTTACCCTCACCCTTGCCCTAATCTTAACCAGGACACTAACACTAACCCTTGCCCTCACACGAACGCTAACTCTTAAGCACTGTCGTACCCTAACCTGTACCCTAATCCCTCTCCATTCCCTAACCTGAAACCTAACCATGACACTCACCCGAAACTTTACCCTCACCCGTGTCCTAATTTTAACCAGTACATCAACACTAACCCATGCCCTCTAACGTACGTCAACCCTAACCCATTGCCGTACCCTAACCTGTACCCTAATCAATCCCCATTCCCTAACCCTAACCCTAACCCTAACCCTTAACGTGACCCTCTTCCGAGGCCTTACCCTCACCCGTGCCCTAATCGTAAGCAGTACACTAACACTAACTAGTGACCTCACACGTACGCTAAACCTTAAGCGTTGTGGTACCCTAAACTGTGCCCTAATATCTCCCCATTCCCTAACACTAACCCTAACCCGAATTCTATACCTGACCCTCACCCGAAACCTTACCCTCACCCGTGCCCTAATCTTAACCAGGACACCAACACTAACTTGTGCCCTCACACGTACGCTAACCCTTAATCGTTGTCGTACCCTAAACTGTACCCTAATCCCTCCCCATTCCCTAACCTTAACCCTAACCCGAATCCTAACCCTGACCCTCACCTGAAGCCTTACCCTCACCCGTGCCCTAATCTTAACCAGGACACTAACACTAACCCTTGCCCTCACACGAACGCTAACCCTTAAGCACTGTCGTACCCTAATCTGTACCCTAATCCCTCTGCATTCCTTAACCCTAACCCTAACCCAAATCCTAACCCTGACCCTCACCCGAAGCCTTACCCTCACCCGTGCCCTAATCTTAACCAGGACACCAACACTAACTCGTGCCCTCACAGGTACGCTAAACCTTAAGCGTTGTCGTACCCTAAATTGTACCCTAATCCCTCCCCATTCCTTAACCCTAACACTAACCCCATCCCTAAACCTGACCCACTTCCGATGCCCTACCCTAACCAATGCCCTAATCTTAACCAGGACACAAACACTAACTCATGCCCTCAAACGTACGCTAACCCTTAAGCATTGTCGTACCCTATCCTGTACCCTAATCCCTCCCCATTCCCTAACCCTAACCCTAAGCGAAACCCTGAACGTGACCCTTTTCCGAGGCCTTACCCTCATCGGTGCCGTTGTCATAACCAGTACACCAACACTAACTCGTGCCCTCACACTTACGCTAAACCTTAAGCATTGTCGTACCCTAACCTGTACGCTAATCCCTCTCCATTCCCTAACCCTAACCCTAACCCTAAACCTAACCCGAATCCTAACCCTGACTCTCACCTGAAGCCTTACCCTCACCCGTGCCCTAATCTTAACCAGGACACTAACACTAACCCTTGCCCTCACACGAACGCTAACCCTTAAGCACTGTCGTACGCTAAGCCGTACCCTAATCCCTCTGCATTCCTTAACCCTAACCCTAAACCGAATCCTAACCCTGACCCTCACCCGAAGCCTTACCCTCACCCGTGCCCTAATCTTAACCAGGACACCAAGACTAACTCGTGCCCTCAAACGTACGCTAACACTAAACCGCAGCGGTACCCTAACCTGTACCCTAATCCCTCTCCATTCCCTAACCCTAACCCTAACCTGAAACCTAACCATGACACTCACCCGAAACTTTACCCTCACCCGTGTCCTAATTTTAACCAGTACATCAACACTAACCCATGCCCTCTAACGTACGTCAACCCTAAGCCATTGCCGTACCCTAACCTGTACCCTAATCAATCCCCATTCCCTAACCCTAACCCTAACCCTAACCCTTAACGTGACCCTCTTCCGAGGCCTTACCCTCACCCGTGCCCTAATCGTAAGCAATACACTAACACTAACTAGTGACCTCACACGTACGCTAAACCTTAAGCGTTGTGGTACCCTAAACTGTGCCCTAATATCTCCCCATTCCCTAACCCTAACCCTAACCCGAATTCTATCCCTGACCCTCACCCGAAACCTTACCCTCACACGTGTCCTAATCTTAACCAGGACACCAACACTAACTTGTGCCCTCACACGTACGCTAACCCTTAATCGTTGTCGTACCCTAAACTGTACCCTAATCCCTCCCCATTCCCTAACCCTAACCCGAATCCTAACCCTGACCCTCAACTGAAACCTTACGCTCACCCGTGCCCTAATCTTAACCAGGACACTAACACTAACCCTTGCCCTCACAAGAACGCTAACCCTTAAGCACTGTCGTACCCTAAGCTGTACCCTAATCCCTCTGCATTCCTTAACCCTAACCCTAAACCGAATCCTAACCCTGACCCTCACCCGAATCCTTACCCTCACCCGTGCCCTAATCTTAAGCAGGACACCAACACTAACTCATGCCCTCACACGTACGCTAAACCTTAAGCGTTGTCGTACCCTAAATTGTACCCTAATCCCTCCCCATTCCTTAACCCTAACCGTAACCCCATCCCTAAACCTGACCCACTTCCCATGCCCTACCCTAACCAATGCCCTAATCTTAACCAGGACACAAACACTAACTCATGCCCTCAAACGTACGCTAACCCTTAAGCATTGTCGTACCCTATCCTGTACCCTAATCCCTCCCCATTCCCTAACCCTAATCCTAAGCGAAAACCTGAACGTGACCCTTTTCCGAGGCCTTACCCTCATCGGTGCCGTTGTCTTAACCAGTACACCAACACTAACTCGTGCCCTCACACTTACGCTAACCCTTAAGCATTGTCGTACCCTAACCTGTACCCTAATCCCTCTCCATTCCCTAACCCTAACCCTAACCCGAATCCTAACCCTGACCCTCACCCGAAGCCTTACCCTCACCCGTGCCCTAATCTTAACCAGGACACCAAGACTAACTCGTGCCCTCAAACGTACGCTAACACTAAACCGCAGCGGTACCCTAACCTGTACCCTAATCCCTCTCCATTCCCTAACCCTAACCCTAACCTTAAACCTAACCATGAAACTCACCCGAAACTTTACCCTCACCCGTGTCCTAATTTTAACCAGTACATCAACACTAACCCATGCCCTCTAACGTACGTCAACCCTAAGCCATTGCCGTACCCTAACCTGTACCCTAATCAATCCCCATTCCCTAACCCTAACCCTAACCCTAACCCTTAACGTGACCCTCTTCCGAGGCCTTACCCTCACCCGTGCCCTAATCGTAAGCAGTACACTAACACTAACTAGTGACCTCACACGTACGCTAAAGCTTAAGCGTTTAGGTACCCTAAACTGTGCCCTAATATCTCCCCATTCCCTAACCCTAACCCTAACCCGAATCCTATCCCTGACCCTCACCCGAAACCTTACCATCACCCGTGCCCTAATCTTAACCAGGACACCAACACTAACTTGTGCCCTCACACGTACGCTAACCCTTAATCGTTGTCGTACCCTAAACTGTACCCTAATCCCTCCCCATTCCCTAACCCTAACCCTAACCAGAATCCTAACCCTGACCCTCACCTGAAGCCTTACCCTCACCCGTGCCCTAATCTTAACCAGGACACTAACACTAACCCTTGCCCTCACACGAACGCTAACCCTTAAGCACTGTCGTACCCTAAGCTGTACCCTAATCCCTCTGCATTCCTTAACCCTAACCCTAACCCGAATCCTAACCCTGACCCTCACCCGAAGCCTTACCCTCACCCGTGCCCTAATCTTAACCAGGACACCAACACTAACTCGTGCCCTCACACGTACGCTAAACCTTAAGCGTTGTCGTACCCTAAATTGTACCCTAATCCCTCCCCATTCCTTAACCCTAACCCTAACCCCATCCCTAAACCTGACCCACTTCCGATGCCCTACCCTAACCAATGCCCTAATCTTAACCAGGACACAAACACTAACTCATGCCCTCAAACGTACGCTAACACTTAAGCATTGTCATACCCTATCCTGTACCCTAATCCCTCCCCATTCCCTAACCCTAACCCTAAGCGAAACCCTGAACGTGACCCTTTTCCGAGGCCTTACCCTTATCGGTGCCATTGTCTTAACCAGTACACCAACACTAACTCGTGCCCTCACACGTACGCTAACCCTTAAGCATTGTCGTACCCTAACCTGTACCCTAATCCCTCTCCATTCCCTAACCCTAACCCTAACCCGAATCCTAACCCTGACCCTCACCCGAAGCCTTACCCTCACCCGTGCCCTAATCTTAACCAGGACACCGAGACTAACTCGTGCCCTCAAACGTACGCTAACACTAAACCGCAGCGGTACCCTAACCTGTACCCTAATACCTCTCCATTCCCTAACCCTAACCCTAACCTGAAACCTAACCATGACACTCACCCGAAACTTTACCCTCACCCGTGTCCTAATTTTAACCAGTACATCAACACCAACCCATGCCCTCTAACGTACGCCAACCCTAAGCCATTGCCGTACACTAACCTGTACCCTAATCAATCCCCATTCCCTAACCCTAACCCTAACCCTAACCCTTAACGTGACCCTCTTCCGAGGCCTTACCCTCACCCGTGCCCTAATCGTAAGCAGTACACTAACACTAACTAGTCACCTCACACGTACGCTAAACCTTAAGCGTTGTGGTACCCTAAACTGTGCCCTAATATCTCCCCATTCCCTAACCCTAACCCTAACCCGAATTCTATCCCTGACCCTCACCCGAAACCTTACCCTCACTCGTGCCCTAATCTTAACCAGGACACCAACACTAAATTGTGCCCTCACACGTACGCTAACCCTTAATCATTGTCGTACCCTAAACTGTACCCTAATCCCTCCCCATTCCCTAACCCTAACCCGAATCCTAACCCTGACCCTCAACTGAAACCTTACCCTCACCCGTGCCCTAATCTTAACCAGGACACTAACACTAACCCTTGCCCTCACACGAACGCTAACCCTTAAGCACTGTCGTACCCTAAGCTGTACCCTAATCCCTCTGCATTCCTTAACCCTAACCCTAACCCGAATCCTAACACTGACCCTCACCCGAATCCTTACCCTCACCCGTACCCTAATCTTAACCAGGACACCAACACTAACTCATGCCCTCACACGTACGCTAAACCTTAAGCGTTGTCGTACCCTAAATTGTACCCTAATCCCTCCCCATTCCTTAACCCTAACCCTAACCCCATCCCTAAACCTGACCCACTTCCGATGCCCTACCCTAACCAATGCCCTAATCTTAACCAGGACACAAACACTAACTCATGCCCTCAAACGTACGCTAACCCTTAAGCATTGTCGTACCCTATCCTGTACTCTAATCCCTCCCCATTCCCTAACCCTAATCCTAAGCGAAAACCTGAACGTGACCCTTTTCCGAGGCCTTACCCTCATCGGTGCCGTTGTCTTAACCAGTACACCAACACTAACTCGTGCCCTCACACTTACGCTAACCCTTAAGCATTGTCGTACCCTAACCTGTACCCTAATCCCTCTCCATTCCCTAACCCTAACCCTAACCCGAATCCTAACCCTGACCCTCACCCGAAGCCTTACCCTCACCCGTGCCCTAATCTTAACCAGTACACCAAGACTAACTCGTGCCCTCAAACGTACGCTAACACTAAACCGCAGCGGTACCCTAACTTGTACCCTAATCCCTCTCCATTCCCTAACCCTAACCCTAACCTGAAACCTAACCATGAAACTCACCCGAAACTTTACCCTCACCCGTGTCCTAATTTTAACCAGTACATCAACACTAACCCATGCCCTCTAACGTACGTCAACCCTAAGCCATTGCCGTACTCTAACCTGTACCCTAATCAATCCCCATTCCCTAACCCTAACCCTAACCCTAACCCTTAACGTGACCCTCTTCCGAGGCCTTACCCTCACCCATGCCCTAATCGTAAGCAGTACACTAACACTAACTAGTGACCTCACACGTACGCTAAAGCTTAAGCGTTTAGGTACCCTAAACTGTGCCCTAATATCTCCCCATTCCCTAACCCTAACCCTAACCCGAATCCTATCCCTGACCCTCACCCGAAACCTTACCCTCACCCGTGCCCTAATCTTAACCAGGACACCAACACTAACTTGTGCCCTCACACGTAGGCTAACCCTTAATCGTTGTCGTACCCTAAACTGTACCCTAATCCCTCCCCATTCCCTAACCCTAACCCTAACCAGAATCCTAACCCTGACCCTCACCTGAAGCCTTACCCTCACCCGTGCCCTAATCTTAACCAGGACACTAACACTAACCCTTGCCCTCACACGAACGCTAACCCTTAAGCACTGTCGTACCCTAAGCTGTACCCTAATCCCTCTGCATTCCTTAACCCTAACCCTAACCCGAATCCTAACCCTGACCCTCACCCGAAGCCTTACCCTCACCCGTGCCCTAATCTTAACCAGGACACCAACACTAACTCGTGCCCTCACACGTACGCTAAACCTTAAGCGTTGTCGTACCCTAAATTGTACCCTAATCCCTCCCCATTCCTTAACCCTAACCCTAACCCCATCCCTAAACCTGACCCACTTCCGATGCCCTACCCTAACCAATGCCCTAATCTTAACCAGGACACAAACACTAACTCATGCCCTCAAACGTACGCTAACACTTAAGCATTGTCATACCCTATCCTGTACCCTAATCCCTCCCCATTCCCTAACCCTAACCCTAAGCGAAACCCTGAACGTGACCCTTTTCCGAGGCCTTACCCTTATCGGTGCCATTGTCTTAACCAGTACACCAACACTAACTCGTGCCCTCACACGTACGCTAACCCTTAAGCATTGTCGTACCCTAACCTGTACCCTAATCCCTCTCCATTCCCTAACCCTAACCCTAACCCGAATCCTAAGCCTGACCCTCACCCGAAGCCTTACCCTCACCCGTGCCCTAATCTTAACCAGGACACCGAGACTAACTCGTGCCCTCAAACGTACGCTAACACTAAACCGCAGCGGTACCCTAACCTGTACCCTAATCCCTCTCCATTCCCTAACCCTAACCCTAACCTGAAACCTAACCATGACACTCACCCGAAACTTTACCCTCACCCGTGTCCTAATTTTAACCAGTACATCAACACTAACCCATGCCCTCTAACGTACGCCAACCCTAAGCCATTGCCGTACACTAACCTGTACCCTAATCAATCCCCATTCCCTAACCCTAACCCTAACCCTAACCCTTAACGTGACCCTCTTCCGAGGCCTAACCCTCACCCGTGCCCTAATCGTAAGCAGTACACTAACACTAACTAGTCACCTCACACGTACGCTAAACCTTAAGCGTTGTGGTACCCTAAACTGTGCCCTAATATCTCCCCATTCCCTAACACTAACCCTAACCCGAATTCTATCCCTGACCCTCACCCGAAACCTTACCCTCACCCGTGCCCTAATCTTAACCAGGACACCAACACTAACTTGTGCCCTCACACGTACGCTAACCCTTAATCATTGTCGTACCCTAAACTGTACCCTAATCCCTCCCCATTCCCTAACCCTAACCCTAACCCGAATCCTAACCCTGACCCTTACCTGAAGCCTTACCCTCACCCGTGCTCTAATCTTAACCAGGACACTAACACTAACCCTTGCCCTCACACGAACGCTAACCCTTAAGCACTGGCGTACCCTAAGCTGTACCCTAATCCCTCTGCATTCCTTAACCCTAACCCTAACCCGAATCCTAACCCTGACCCTCACCCGAAGCCTTACCCTCACCCGTGCCCTAATCTTAACCAGGACACCAAGACTAACTCGTGCCCTCAAACGTACGCTAACACTAAACCGCAGCGGTACCCTAACCTGTACCCTAATCCCTCTCCATTCCCTAACCCTAACCCTAACCTGAAACCTAACCATGACACTCACCCGAAACTTTACCCTCACCCGTGTCCTAATTTTAACCAGTACATCAACACTAACCCATGCCCTCTAACGTACGCCAACCCTAAGCCATTGCCGTACCCTAACCTGTACCCTAATCAATCCCCTTTCCCTAACCTTAACCCTAACCCTAACCCTTAACGTGACCCTCTTCCGAGGCCTTACCCTCACCCGTGCCCTAATCGTAAGCAGTACACTAACACTAACTAGTGACCTCACACGTACGCTAAACCTTAAGCGTTGTGGTACCCTAAACTGGGCCCTAATATCTCCCCATTCCCTAACCCTAACCCTAACCCGAATTCTATCCCTGACCCTCACCCGAAACCTTACCCTCACCCGTGCCCTAATCTTAACCAGGACACCAACACTAACTTGTGCCCTCACACGTACGCTAACCCTTAATCGTTGTCGTACCCTAAACTGTACCCTAATCCCTCCCCATTCCCTAACCCTAACCCTAACCCGAATCCTAACCCTGACCCTCACCTGAAGCCTTACCCTCACCCGTGCCCTAATCTTAACCAGGACACTAACACTAACACTTGCCCTCACACGAACGCTAACCCTTAAGCACTGTCGTACCCTAAGCTGTACCCTAATCCCTCTGCATTCCTTAACCCTAACCCTAACCCGAATCCTAACCCTGACCCTCACCCGAAACCTTACCCTCACCCGTGCCCTAATCTTAACCAGGACACCAACACTAACTCGTGCCCTCACACGTACGCTAAACCTTAAGCGTTGTCGTACCCTAAATTGTACCCTAATCCCTCCCCATTCCTTAACCCTAACCCTAACCCCATCCCTAAACCTGACCCACTTCCGATGCCCTACCCTAACCAATGCCCTAATCTTAACCAGGACACAAACACTAACTCATGCCCTCAAACGTACGCTAACCCTTAAGCATTGTCGTACCCTATCCTGTACCCTAATCCCTCCCCATTCCCTAACCCTAACCCTAAGCGAAACCCTGAACGTGACCCTTTTCCGAGGCCTTACCCTCATTGGTGCCGTTGTCTTAACCAGTACACCAACACTAACTCGTGCCCTCACACTTACGCTAACCCTTAAGCATTGTCGTACCCTAACCTGTACCCTAATCCCTCTCCATTCCCTAACCCTAACCCTAACCTGAATCCTAACCCTGACCCTCACCCGAAGCCTTACCCTCACCCGTGCCCTAATCTTAACCAGGACACCAAGACTAACTCGTGCCCTCAAACGTACGCTAACACTAAACCGCAGCGGTACCCTAACCTGTACCCTAATCCCTCTCCATTCCCTAACCCTATCCCTAACCTGAAACCTAACCATGACACTCACCCGAAACTTTACCCTCACCCGTGTCCTAATTTTAACCAGTACATCAACACTAACCCATGCCCTCTAACGTACGCCAACCCTAAGCCATTGCCATACCCTAACCTGTACCCTAATCAATCCCCATTCCCTAACCCTAACCCTAACCCTAACCCTTAACGTGACCCTCTTCCGAGGGCTTACCCTCACCCGTGCCCTAATCGTAAGCAGTACACTAACACTAACTAATGACCTCACACGTACGCTAAACCTTAAGCGTTGTGGTACCCTAAACTGTGCCCTAATATCTCCCCATTCCCTAACCCTAACCCTAACCCGAATTCTATCCCTGACCCTCACCCGAAACCTTACCCTCACCCGTGCCCTAATCTTAACCAGGACACCAACACTAACTTGTGCCCTCACACGTACGCTAACCCTTAATCGTGGTCGTACCCTAAACTGTACCCTAATCCCTCCCCATTCCCTAACCCTAACCCTAACCCGAATCCTAACCCTGTCCCTCACCTGAAGCCTTACCCTCACCCGTGCCCTAATCTTAACCAGGACACTAACACTAACACTTGCCCTCACACGAACGCTAACCCTTAAGCACTGTCGTACCCTAAGCTGTACCCTAATCCCTCTGCATTCCTTAACCCTAACCCTAACCCGAATCCTAACCCTGACCCTCACCCGAAGCCTTACCCTCTCCCGTGCCCTAATCTTAACCAGGACACCAACACTAACTCGTGCCCTCACACGTACGCTAAACCTTAATCGTTGTCGTACCCTAAATTGTACCCTAATCCCTCTCCATTCCTTAACCCTAACCCTAACCCCATCCCTAAACCTGACCCACTTCCGATGCCCTACCCTAACCAATGCCCTAATCTTAACCAGTACACAAACACTAACTCATGCCCTCAAACGTACGCTAACCCTTAAGCATTGTCGTACCCTATCCTGTACCCTAATCCCACCCCATTCCCTAACCCTAACCCTAAGCGAAACCCTGAACGTGACCCTTTTCCGAGGCCTTACCCTCATCGGTGCCGTTGTCATAACCAGTACACCAACACTAACTCGTGCCCTCACACTTACGCTAAACCTTAAGCATTGTCATACCCTAACCTGTACGCTAATCCCTCTCCATTCCCTAACCCTAACCCTAACCCTAAACCTAACCCGAATCCTAACCCTGACTCTCACCTGAAGCCTTACCCTCACCCGTGCCCTAATCTTAACCAGGACACTAACACTAACCCTTGCCCTCACACGAACGCTAACCCTTAAGCACTGTCGTACGCTAAGCCGTACCCTAATCCCTCTGCATTCCTTAACCCTAACCCTAAACCGAATCCTAACCCTGACCCTCACCCGAAGCCTTACCCTCACCCGTGCCCTAATCTTAACCAGTACACCAAGACTAACTCGTGCCCTCAAACGTACGCTAACACTAAACCGCAGCGGTACCCTAACCTGTACCCTAATCCCTCTCCATTCCCTAACCCTAACCCTAACCTGAAACCTAACCATGACACTCACCCGAAACTTTACCCTCACCCGTGTCCTAATTTTAACCAGTACATCAACACTAACCCATGCCCTCTAACGTACGTCAACCCTAAGCCATTGCCGTACCCTAACCTGTACCCTAATCAATCCCCATTCCCTAACCCTAACCCTAACCCTAACCCTTAACGTGACCCTCTTCCGAGGCCTTACCCTCACCCGTGCCCTAATCGTAAGCAATACACTAACACTAACTAGTGACCTCACACGTACGCTAAACCTTAAGCGTTGTGGTACCCTAAACTGTGCCCTAATATCTCCCCATTCCCTAACCCTAACCCTAACCCGAATTCTATCCCTGACCCTCACCCGAAACCTTACCCTCACACGTGTCCTAATCTTAACCAGGACACCAACACTAACTTGTGCCCTCACACGTACGCTAACCCTTAATCGTTGTCGTACCCTAAACTGTACCCTAATCCCTCCCCATTCCCTAACCCTAACCCGAATCCTAACCCTGACCCTCAACTGAAACCTTACGCTCACCCGTGCCCTAATCTTAACCAGGACACTAACACTAACCCTTGCCCTCACAAGAACGCTAACCCTTAAGCACTGTCGTACCCTAAGCTGTACCCTAATCCCTCTGCATTCCTTAACCCTAACCCTAAACCGAATCCTAACCCTGACCCTCACCCGAATCCTTACCCTCACCCGTGCCCTAATCTTAAGCAGGACACCAACACTAACTCATGCCCTCACACGTACGCTAAACCTTAAGCGTTGTCGTACCCTAAATTGTACCCTAATCCCTCCCCATTCCTTAACCCTAACCGTAACCCCATCCCTAAACCTGACCCACTTCCCATGCCCTACCCTAACCAATGCCCTAATCTTAACCAGGACACAAACACTAACTCATGCCCTCAAACGTACGCTAACCCTTAAGCATTGTCGTACCCTATCCTGTACCCTAATCCCTCCCCATTCCCTAACCCTAATCCTAAGCGAAAACCTGAACGTGACCCTTTTCCGAGGCCTTACCCTCATCGGTGCCGTTGTCTTAACCAGTACACCAACACTAACTCGTGCCCTCACACTTACGCTAACCCTTAAGCATTGTCGTACCCTAACCTGTACCCTAATCCCTCTCCATTCCCTAACCCTAACCCTAACCCGAATCCTAACCCTGACCCTCACCCGAAGCCTTACCCTCACCCGTGCCCTAATCTTAACCAGGACACCAAGACTAACTCGTGCCCTCAAACGTACGCTAACACTAAACCGCAGCGGTACCCTAACCTGTACCCTAATCCCTCTCCATTCCCTAACCCTAACCCTAACCTTAAACCTAACCATGAAACTCACCCGAAACTTTACCCTCACCCGTGTCCTAATTTTAACCAGTACATCAACACTAACCCATGCCCTCTAACGTACGTCAACCCTAAGCCATTGCCGTACCCTAACCTGTACCCTAATCAATCCCCATTCCCTAACCCTAACCCTAACCCTAACCCTTAACGTGACCCTCTTCCGAGGCCTTACCATCACCCGTGCCCTAATCGTAAGCAGTACACTAACACTAACTAGTGACCTCACACGTACGCTAAAGCTTAAGCGTTTAGGTACCCTAAACTGTGCCCTAATATCTCCCCATTCCCTAACCCTAACCCTAACCCGAATTCTATCCCTGACCCTCACCCGAAACCTTACCATCACCCGTGCCCTAATCTTAACCAGGACACCAACACTAACTTGTGCCCTCACACGTACGCTAACCCTTAATCGTTGTCGTACCCTAAACTGTACCCTAATCCCTCCCCATTCCCTAACCCTAACCCTAACCAGAATCCTAACCCTGACCCTCACCTGAAGCCTTACCCTCACCCGTGCCCTAATCTTAACCAGGACACTAACACTAACCCTTGCCCTCACACGAACGCTAACCCTTAAGCACTGTCGTACCCTAAGCTGTACCCTAATCCCTCTGCATTCCTTAACCCTAACCCTAACCCGAATCCTAACCCTGACCCTCACCCGAAGCCTTACCCTCACCCGTGCCCTAATCTTAACCAGGACACCAACACTAACTCGTGCCCTCACACGTACGCTAAACCTTAAGCGTTGTCGTACCCTAAATTGTACCCTAATCCCTCCCCATTCCTTAACCCTAACCCTAACCCCATCCCTAAACCTGACCCACTTCCGATGCCCTACCCTAACCAATGCCCTAATCTTAACCAGGACACAAACACTAACTCATGCCCTCAAACGTACGCTAACACTTAAGCATTGTCATACCCTATCCTGTACCCTAATCCCTCCCCATTCCCTAACCCTAACCCTAAGCGAAACCCTGAACGTGACCCTTTTCCGAGGCCTTACCCTTATCGGTGCCATTGTCTTAACCAGTACACCAACACTAACTCGTGCCCTCACACGTACGCTAACCCTTAAGCATTGTCGTACCCTAACCTGTACCCTAATCCCTCTCCATTCCCTAACCCTAACCCTAACCCGAATCCTAACCCTGACCCTCACCCGAAGCCTTACCCTCACCCGTGCCCTAATCTTAACCAGGACACCGAGACTAACTCGTGCCCTCAAACGTACGCTAACACTAAACCGCAGCGGTACCCTAACCTGTACCGTAATACCTCTCCATTCCCTAACCCTAACCCTAACCTGAAACCTAACCATGACACTCACCCGAAACTTTACCCTCACCCGTGTCCTAATTTTAACCAGTACATCAACACCAACCCATGCCCTCTAACGTACGCCAACCCTAAGCCATTGCCGTACACTAACCTGTACCCTAATCAATCCCCATTCCCTAACCCTAACCCTAACCCTAACCCTTAACGTGACCCTCTTCCGAGGCCTTACCCTCACCCGTGCCCTAATCGTAAGCAGTACACTAACACTAACTAGTCACCTCACACGTACGCTAAACCTTAAGCGTTGTGGTACCCTAAACTGTGCCCTAATATCTCCCCATTCCCTAACCCTAACCCTAACCCGAATTCTATCCCTGACCCTCACCCGAAACCTTACCCTCACTCGTGCCCTAATCTTAACCAGGACACCAACACTAAATTGTGCCCTCACACGTACGCTAACCCTTAATCATTGTCGTACCCTAAACTGTACCCTAATCCCTCCCCATTCCCTAACCCTAACCCGAATCCTAACCCTGACCCTCAACTGAAACCTTACCCTCACCCGTGCCCTAATCTTAACCAGGACACTAACACTAACCCTTGCCCTCACACGAACGCTAACCCTTAAGCACTGTCGTACCCTAAGCTGTACCCTAATCCCTCTGCATTCCTTAACCCTAACCCTAACCCGAATCCTAACACTGACCCTCACCCGAATCCTTACCCTCACCCGTACCCTAATCTTAACCAGGACACCAACACTAACTCATGCCCTCACACGTACGCTAAACCTTAAGCGTTGTCGTACCCTAAATTGTACCCTAATCCCTCCCCATTCCTTAACCCTAACCCTAACCCCATCCCTAAACCTGACCCACTTCCGATGCCCTACCCTAACCAATGCCCTAATCTTAACCAGGACACAAACACTAACTCATGCCCTCAAACGTACGCTAACCCTTAAGCATTGTCGTACCCTATCCTGTACTCTAATCCCTCCCCATTCCCTAACCCTAATCCTAAGCGAAAACCTGAACGTGACCCTTTTCCGAGGCCTTACCCTCATCGGTGCCGTTGTCTTAACCAGTACACCAACACTAACTCGTGCCCTCACACTTACGCTAACCCTTAAGCATTGTCGTACCCTAACCTGTACCCTAATCCCTCTCCATTCCCTAACCCTAACCCTAACCCGAATCCTAACCCTGACCCTCACCCGAAGCCTTACCCTCACCCGTGCCCTAATCTTAACCAGGACACCGAGACTAACTCGTGCCCTCAAACGTACGCTAACACTAAACCGCAGCGGTACCCTAACCTGTACCCTAATCCCTCTCCATTCCCTAACCCTAACCCTAACCTGAAACCTAACCATGACACTCACCCGAAACTTTACCCTCACCCGTGTCCTAATTTTAACCAGTACATCAACACTAACCCATGCCCTCTAACGTACGCCAACCCTAAGCCATTGCCGTACACTAACCTGTACCCTAATCAATCCCCATTCCCTAACCCTAACCCTAACCCTAACCCTTAACGTGACCCTCTTCCGAGGCCTAACCCTCACCCGTGCCCTAATCGTAAGCAGTACACTAACACTAACTAGTCACCTCACACGTACGCTAAACCTTAAGCGTTGTGGTACCCTAAACTGTGCCCTAATATCTCCCCATTCCCTAACCCTAACCCTAACCCGAATTCTATCCCTGACCCTCACCCGAAACCTTACCCTCACCCGTGCCCTAATCTTAACCAGGACACCAACACTAACTTGTGCCCTCACACGTACGCTAACCCTTAATCATTGTCGTACCCTAAACTGTACCCTAATCCCTCCCCATTCCCTAACCCTAACCCTAACCCGAATCCTAACCCTGACCCTTACCTGAAGCCTTACCCTCACCCGTGCTCTAATCTTAACCAGGACACTAACACTAACCCTTGCCCTCACACGAACGCTAACCCTTAAGCACTGGCGTACCCTAAGCTGTACCCTAATCCCTCTGCATTCCTTAACCCTAACCCTAACCCGAATCCTAACCCTGACCCTCACCCGAAGCCTTACCCTCACCCGTGCCCTAATCTTAACCAGGACACCAAGACTAACTCGTGCCCTCAAACGTACGCTAACACTAAACCGCAGCGGTACCCTAACCTGTACCCTAATCCCTCTCCATTCCCTAACCCTAACCCTAACCTGAAACCTAACCATGACACTCACCCGAAACTTTACCCTCACCCGTGTCCTAATTTTAACCAGTACATCAACACTAACCCATGCCCTCTAACGTACGCCAACCCTAAGCCATTGCCGTACCCTAACCTGTACCCTAATCAATCCCCTTTCCCTAACCTTAACCCTAACCCTAACCCTTAACGTGACCCTCTTCCGAGGCCTTACCCTCACCCGTGCCCTAATCGTAAGCAGTACACTAACACTAACTAGTGACCTCACACGTACGCTAAACCTTAAGCGTTGTGGTACCCTAAACTGGGCCCTAATATCTCCCCATTCCCTAACCCTAACCCTAACCCGAATTCTATCCCTGACCCTCACCCGAAACCTTACCCTCACCCGTGCCCTAATCTTAACCAGGACACCAACACTAACTTGTGCCCTCACACGTACGCTAACCCTTAATCGTTGTCGTACCCTAAACTGTACCCTAATCCCTCCCCATTCCCTAACCCTAACCCTAACCCGAATCCTAACCCTGACCCTCACCTGAAGCCTTACCCTCACCCGTGCCCTAATCTTAACCAGGACACTAACACTAACACTTGCCCTCACACGAACGCTAACCCTTAAGCACTGTCGTACCCTAAGCTGTACCCTAATCCCTCTGCATTCCTTAACCCTAACCCTAACCCGAATCCTAACCCTGACCCTCACCCGAAACCTTACCCTCACCCGTGCCCTAATCTTAACCAGGACACCAACACTAACTCGTGCCCTCACACGTACGCTAAACCTTAAGCGTTGTCGTACCCTACATTGTACCCTAATCCCTCCCCATTCCTTAACCCTAACCCTAACCCCATCCCTAAACCTGACCCACTTCCGATGCCCTACCCTAACCAATGCCCTAATCTTAACCAGGACACAAACACTAACTCATGCCCTCAAACGTATGCTAACCCTTAAGCATTGTCGTACCCTATCCTGTACCCTAATCCCTCCCCATTCCCTAACCCTAACCCTAAGCGAAACCCTGAACGTGACCCTTTTCCGAGGCCTTACCCTCATCGGTGCCGTTGTCTTAACCAGTACACCAACACTAACTCGTGCCCTCACACTTACGCTAACCCTTAAGCATTGTCGTACCCTAACCTGTACCCTAATCCCTCTCCATTCCCTAACCCTAATCCTAACCCGAATCCTAACCCTGACCCTCACCCGAAGCCTTACCCTCACCCGTGCCCTAATCTTAACCAGGACACCAAGACTAACTCGTGCCCTCAAACGTACGCTAACACTAAACCGCAGCGGTACCCTAACCTGTACCCTAATCCCTCTCCATTCCCTAACCCTAACCCTAACCTGAAACCTAACCATGACACTCACCCGAAACTTTACCCTCACCCGTGTCCTAATTTTAACCAGTACATCAACACTAACCCATGCCCTCTAACGTACGTCAACCCTAAGCCATTGCCGTACCCTAACCTGTACCCTAATCAATCCCCATTCCCTAACCCTAACCCTAACCCTAACCCTTAACGTGACCCTCTTCCGAGGCCTTACCCTCACCCGTGCCCTAATCGTAAGCAGTACACTAACACTAACTAGTGACCTCACACGTACGCTAAACCTTAAGCGTTGTGGTACCCTAAACTGTGCCCTAATATCTCCCCATTCCCTAACCCTAACCCTAACCCGAATCCTATCCCTGACCCTCACCCGAAACCTTACCCTCACACGTGCCCTAATCTTAACCAGGACAACAAAACTAACTTGTGCCCTCACACGAACGCTAACCCTTAATCGTTGTCGTACCCTAAACTGTACCCTAATCACTCCCCATTCCCTAACCCTAACCCTAACCCGAATCCTAACCCTGACCCTCACCTGAAGCCTTACCCTCACCCGTGCCCTAATCTTAACCAGGACACTAACACTAACACTTGCCCTCACACGAACGCTAACCCTTAAGCACTGTCGTACCCTAAGCTGTACCCTAATCCCTCTGCATTCCTTAACCATAACCCTAACCCAAATCCTAACCCTGACCCTCACCCGAAGCCTTACCCTCACCCGTGCCCTAATCTTTACCAGGACACCAACACTAACTCGTGCCCTCACACGTACGCTAAACCTTAAGCGTTGTCGTTCCCTAAATTGTACCCTAATCCCTCCCCATTCCTTAACCCTAACCCTAACCCCATCCCTAAACCTGACCCACTTCCGATGCCCTACCATAACCAATGCCCTAATCTTAACCAGTACACAAACACTAACTCATGCCCTCAAACGTACGCTAACCCTTAAGCATTGTCGTACCCTATCCTGTACCCTAATCCCTCCCCATTCCCTAACCCTAACCCTAAGCGAAACCCTGAACGTGACCCTTTTCCGAGGCCTTACCCTCATCGGTGCCGTTGTCTTAACCAGTACACCAACACTAACTCGTGCCCTCACACTTACGCTAACCCTTAAGCATTGTCGTACCCTAACCTGTACCCTAATCCCTCTCCATTCCCTAACCCTAACCCTAACCCGAATCCTAACCCTGACCCTCACCCGAAGCCTTACCCTCACCCGTGCCCTAATCTTAACCAGGACACCAAGACTAACTCGTGCCCTCACACGTACCCTAACACTAAACCGCAGCGGTACCCTAACCTGTACCCTAATCCCTCTCCATTCCCTAACCCTAACCCTAACCTGAAACCTAACCATGAAACTCACCCGAAACTTTACCCTCACCCGTGTCCTAATTTTAACCACTACATCAACACTAACCCATGCCCTCTAACGTACGCCAACCCTAAGCCATTGCCGTACCCTAACCTGTACCCTAATCAATCCCCATTCCCTAACCCTAACCCTTAACGTGACCCTCTTCCAAGGCCTTACCCTCACTCGTGCCCTAATCGTAAGCAGTACACTAACACTAACTAGTGACCTCACACGTACGCTAAACCTTAAGCGTTGTGGTACCCTAAACTGTGCACTAATATCTCCCCATTCCCTAACCCCTAACCCTAACCCGAATTCTATCCCTAACCCTCACCCGAAACCTTACCCTCACCCGTGCCCTAATCTTAACCAGGACACCAACACTAACTTGTGCCCTCACACGTACGCTAACCCTTAATCATTGTCGTACCCTAAACTGTACCCTAATCCCTCCCCATTCCCTAATCCTAACCCTAACCCGAATCCTAACCCTGACCCTCACCTGAAGCCTTACCCTCACCCGTGCCCTAATCTTAACCAGGACACTAACACTAACCCTTGCCCTCACACGAACGCTAACCCTTAAGCACTGTCGTACCCTAAGCTGTACCCTAATCCCTCTGCATTCCTTAACCCTAACCCTAACCCGAATCCTAACCCTGACCCTCACCCGAAGCCTTACCCTCACCCGTGCCCTAATCTTAACCAGGACACCAACACTAACTCGTGCCATCACACGTACGCTAAACCTTAAGCGTTGTCGTACCCTAAATTGTACCCTAATCCCTCCCCATTCCTTAACCCTAACCCTAATCCCATCCCTAAACCTGACCCACTTCCGATGCCCTACCCTAACCAATGCCCTAATCTTAACCAGTACACAAACACTAACTCATGCCCTCAAACGTACGCTAACCCTTAAGCATTGTCGTACCCTATCCTGTACCCTAATCCCTCCCCATTCCCTAACCCTAACCCTAAGCGAAACCCTGAACGTGACCCTTTTCCGAGGCCTTACCCTCATCGGTGCCGTTGTCTTAACCAGTACACCAACACTAACTCGTGCCCTCACACTTACGCTAACCCTTAAGCATTGTCCTACCCTAACCTGTACCCTAATCCCTCTCCATTCCCTAACACTAACCCTAACCCGAATCCTAACCCTGACCCTCACCCGAAGCCTTACCCTCACCCGTGCCCTAATCTTAACCAGGACACCAAGACTAACTCGTGCCCTCACACGTACGCTAACACTAAACCGCAGCGGTACCCTAACCTGTACCCTAATCCCTCTCCATTCCCTAACCCTAACCCTAACCTGAAACATAACCATGACACTCACCCGAAACATTACCCTCACCCGTGTCCTAATTTTAACCAGTACATCAACACTAACCCATGCCCTCTAACGTACGCCAACCCTAAGCCATTGCCGTACCCTAACCTGTACCCTAATCAATCCCCATTCCCTAACCCTAACCCTAACCCTAACCCTTAACGTGACCCTCTTCCGAGGCCTTAACCTCACCCGTGCCCTAATCGTAAGCAGTACACTAACACTAACTAGTGACCTCACACGTACGCTAAACCTTAAGCGTTGTGGTACCCTAAACTGTGCCCTAATATCTCCCCATTCCCTAACCCTAACCCTAACCCGAATTCTATCCCTGACCCTCACCTGAAACCTTACCCTCACCCGTGCCCTAATCTTAACCAGGACACCAACACTAACTTGTGCCCTCACACGTACGCTAACCCTTAATCGTTGTCGTACCTTAAACTGTACCCTAATCCCTCCCCATTCCCTAACCCTAACCCTAACCCGAATCCTAACCCTGACCCTCACCTGAAGCCTTACCCTCACCCGTGCCCTAATCTTAACCAGGACACTAACACTAACCCTTGCCCTCACACGAACGCTAACCCTTAAACACTGTCGTACCCTAAGCTGTACCCTAATCCCTCTGCATTCCTTAACCCTAACCCTAACCCGAATCCTAACCCTGACCCTCACCCGAAGCCTTACCCTCACCCGTGCCCTAATCTTAACCAGGACACCAACACTAACTCGTGCCCTCACACGTACGCTAAACCTTAAGCGTTCTCGTTCCCTAAATTGTACCCTAATCCCTCCCCATTCCTTAACCCTAACCCTAACCCCATCCCTAAACCTGACCCACTTCCGATGCCCTACCCTAACCAATGCCCTAATCTTAACCAGTACACAAACACTAACTCATGCCCTCAAACGTACGCTAACCCTTAAGCATTGTCGTACCCTATCCTGTACCCTAATCCCTCCCCATTCCCTAACCCTAACCCTAAGCGAAACCCTGAACGTGACCCTTTTCCGAGGCCTTACCCTCATCGGTGCCGTTGTCTTACCCAGTACACCAACACTAACTCGTGCCCTCACACTTACGCTAACCCTTAAGCATTGTCGTACCCTAACCTGTACCCTAATCCCTCTCCATTCCCTAACCCTAACCCTAACCCGAATCCTAAACCTGACCCTCACCCGAAGCCTTACCCTCACCCGTGCCCTAATCTTAACCAGGACACCAAGACTAACTCGTGCCCTCACACGTACGCTAACACTAAACCGCAGCGGTACCCTAACCTGTACCCTAATCCCTCTCCATTCCCTAACCCTAACCCTAACCTGAAACCTAACCATGACACTCACCCGAAACTTTACCCTCACCCGTGTCCTAATTTTAACCAGTACATCAACACTAACCCATGCCCTCTAACGTACGCCAACCCTAAGCCATTGCCGTACCCTAACCTGTACCCTAATCAATCCCCATTCCCTAACCCTAACCCTTAACGTGACCCTCTTCCGAGGCCTTACCCTCACTCGTGCCCTAATCGTAAGCAGTACACTAACACTAACTAGTGACCTCACACGTACGCTAAACCTTAAGCGTTGTGGCACCCTAAACTGTGCCCTAATATCTCCCCATTCCCTAACCCCTAACCATAACCCGAATTCTATCCCTGACCCTCACCCGAAACCTTACCCTCACCTGTGCCCTAATCTTAACCAGGACACCAACACTAACTTGTGCCCTCACACGTACGCTAACCCTTAATCGTTGTCGTACCCTAAACTGTACCCTAATCCCTCCCCATTCCCTAATCCTAACCCTAACCCGAATCCTAACCCTGACCCTCACCTGAAGCCGTACCCTCACCCGTGCCCTAATCTTAACCAGGACACTAACACTAACCCTTGCCCTCACACGAACGCTAACCCTTAAGCACAGTCGTACCCTAAGCTGTACCCTAATCCCTCTGCATTCCTTAACCCTAACCCTAACCCGAATCCTAACCCTGACCCTCACCCGAAGCCTTACCCTCACCCGTGCCCTAATCTTAACCAGGACACCAACACTAACTCGTGCCCTCACACGTACGCTAAACCTTAAGCGTTGTGGTACCCTAAATTGTACCCTAATCCCTCCCCATTCCTTAACCCTAACCCTAACCCCATCCTTAAACCTGACCCACTTCCGATGCCCTACACTAACCAATGCCCTAATGTTAACCAGGACACAAACACTAACTCATGCCGTCAAACGTACGCTAACCCTTAAGCATTGTCGTACCCTATCCTGTACCTTAATCCCTCCCCATTCCCTAACCCTAACCCTAAGCGAAACCCTGAACGTGACCCTTTTCCGAGGCCTTACCCTCATCGGTGCCGTTGTCTTAACCAGTACACCAACACTAACTCGTGCCCTCACACTTACGCTAACCCTTAAGCTTTGTCGTACCCTAACCTGTACCCTAATCCCTCTCCATTCCCTAACCCTAACCCTAACCCGAATCCTAACCCTGACCCT
This sequence comes from Inia geoffrensis, assembly GCA_036417435.1. Taxonomy (NCBI): domain Eukaryota; kingdom Metazoa; phylum Chordata; class Mammalia; order Artiodactyla; family Iniidae; genus Inia; species Inia geoffrensis. Next base: position 867,755 of record CM070916.1, read on the forward strand.
CACCCGAAGCCTTACCCTCACCCGTGCCCTAATCTTAACCAGGACACCAAGACTAACTCGTGCCCTCACACGTACGCTAACACTGAACCGCAGCGGTACCCTAACCTGTACCCTAATCCCTCTCCATTCCCTAACCCTAACCCTAACCTGAAACCTAGCCATGACACTCACCAGAAACTTTACCCTCACCCGTGTCCTAATTTTAACCAGTACATCAACACTAACCCATGCCCTCTAACGTTCGCCAACCCTAAGCCATTGCCGTACCCTAACCTGTACCCTAATCAATCCCCATTCCCTAACCCTAACCCTAACCCTAACCCTTAACGTGACCCTCTTCCGAGGCCTTAACCTCACCCGTGCCCTAATCGTAAGCAGTACACTAACACTAACTAGTGACCTCACACGTACGCTAAACCTTAAGCGTTGTGGTACCCTAAACTGTGCCCTAATACCTCCCCATTCCCTAACCCTAACCCTAACCCGAATTCTATCCCTGACCCTCACCCGAAACCTTACCCTCACCCGTGCCCTAATCTTAACCAGGACACCAACACTAACTTGTGCCCTCACACGTACGCTAACCCTTAATCGTTGTCGTACCCTAAACTGTACCCTAATCCCTCCCCATTCCCTAACCCTAACCCTAACCCGAATCCTAACCCTGACCCTCACCTGAAGCCTTACCCTCACCCGTGCCCTAATCTTAAGCAGGACACTAACACTAACCCTTGCCCTCACACGAACGCTAACCCTTAAACACTGTCGTACCCTAAGCTGTACCCTAATCCCTCTTCATTCCTTAACCCTAACCCTAACCCGAATCCTAACCCTGACCCTCACCCGAAGCCTTACCCTCACCCGTGCCCTAATCTTAACCAGGACACCAACACTAACTCATGCCCTCAAACGTACGCTAAACCTTAAGCGTTGTCGTACCCTAAATTGTACCCTAATCCCTCCCCATTCCTTAACCCTAACCCTAACCCCATCCCTAAACCTGACCCACTTCCGATGCCCTACACTAACCAATGCCCTAATGTTAACCAGGACACAAACACTAACTCATGCCCTCAAACGTACGCTAACCCTTAAGCATTGTCGTACCCTATCCTGTACCCTAATCCCTCCCCATTCCCTAACCCTAACCCTAAGCGAAACCCTGAACGTGACCCTTTTCCGAGGCCTTACCCTCATCGGTGCCGTTGTCTTAACCAGTACACCAACACTAACTCGTGCCCTCACACTTACGCTAACCCTTAAGCTTTGTCGTACCCTAACCTGTACCCTAATCCCTCTCCATTCCCTAACCCTAACCCTAACCCGAATCCTAACCCTGACACTCACCCGAAGCCTTACCCTCACCCGTGCCCTAATCTTAACCAGGACACCAAGACTAACTCGTGCCCTCAAACGTACGCTAACACTAAACCGCAGCGGTACCCTAACCTGTACCCTAATCCCTCTCCATTCCCTAACGCTAACCCTAACCTGAAACCTAACCATGACACTCACCCGAAACTTTACCCTCACCCGAGTCCTAATTTTAACCAGTACATCAACACTAACCCATGCCCTCTAACGTACGCCAACCCTAAGCCATTGCCGTACCCTAACCTGTACCCTAATCTATCCCCATTCCCTAACCCTAACCCTAACCCTAACCCTTAACGTGACCCTCTTCCGAGGCCTTACCCTCACCCGTGCCCTAATCGTAAGCAGTACACTAACACTAACTAGTGACGTCACACGTACACTAAACCTTAAGCGTTGTGGTACCCTAAACTGTGCCCTAATATCTCCCCATTCCCTAACCCTAACCCTAACCCGAATTCTATCCCTGACCCTCACCCGAAACCTTACCCTCACCCGTGCCCTAATCTTAACCAGGACACCAACACTAACTTGTGCCCTCACACGTACGCTAACCCTTAATCGTTGTCGTACCCTAAACTGTACCATAATCCCTCCCCATTCCCTAACCCTAACGCTAACCCGAATCCTAACCCTGACCCTCACCTGAAGCCTTACCCTCACCCGTGCCCTTATCTTAACCAGGACACTAACACTAACCCTTGCCCTCACACGAACGCTAACCCTTAAGCACAGTCGTACCCTAAGCTGTACCCTAATCCCTCTGCATTCCTTAACCCTAACCCTAACCCGAATCCTAACCCTGACCCTCACCCGAAGCCTTACCCTCACCCGTGCCCTAATCTTAACCAGGACACCAGCACTAACTCGTGCCCTAACACGTACGCTAAACTTTAAGCGTTGTCGTACCCTAAATTGTACCCTAATCCCTCCTCATTCCTTAACCCTAACCCTAACCCCATCCCTAAACCTGACCCACTTCCGATGCCCTACCCTAACCAATGCCCTAATCTTAACCAGTACACCAACACTAACTCATGCCCTCAAACGTACGCTAACCCTTAAGCATTGTCGTACCCTATCCTGTACCCTAATCCCTCCCCATTCCCTAACCCCAACCCTAAGCGAAACCCTGAACGTGACACTTTTCTGAGGCCTTACCCTCATCGGTGCCGTTGTCTTAACCAGTACACCAACACTAACTCGTGCCCTCACACTTACGCTAAACCTTAAGCATTGTCGTACCCTAACCTGTACCCTAATCCCTCTCCATTCCCTAACCCTAACCCTAACCCGAATCCTAACCCTGACCCTCACCCGAAGCCTTACCCTCACCCGTGCCCTAATCTTAACCAGGACACCAAGACTAACTCGGGCCCTCCAACGGACGCTAACACTAAACCGCAGCGGTACCCTAACCTGTACCCTAATCCCTCTCCATTTCCTAAGCCTAACCCTAACCTGAAACCTAACCATGACACTCACCCGAAACTTTACCCTCACCCGTGTCCTAATTTTAACCAGTACATCAACACTAACCAATGCCCTCTAACGTACGCCAACCCTAAGCCATTGCCGTACCCTAACCTGTACCGTAATCAATCCCCATTCCCTAACCTTAACCCTAACCCTAACCCTTAACGTGACCCTCTTCCGAGGCCTTACCCTCACCCGTGCCCTAATCGTAAGCAGTACACTAACACTAACTAGTGACCTCACACGTACGCTAAACCTTAAGCGTTGTGGTACCCTAAACTGTGCCCTAATATCTCCCCATTCCCTAACCCTAACCCTAACCCGAATTCTATCCCTGACCCTCACCCGAAACCTTACCCTCACCCGTGCCCTAATCTTAACCAGGACACCAACACTAACTTGTGCCCTCACACGTACGCTAACCCTTAATCGTTGTTGTACCCTAAACTGTACCCTAATCCCTCCCCATTCCCTAACCCTAACCCTAACCCGAATCCTAACCCTGACCCTCACCTGAAGCCTTACCCTCACCCGTGCCCAAATCTTAACCAGGACACTAACACTAACCCTTGCCCTCACACGAACGCTAACCCTTAAGCACAGTCGTACCCTAAGCTGTACCCTAATCCCTCTGCATTCCTTAACCCTAACCCTAACCCGAATCCTAACCCTGACCCTCACCCGAAGCCTTACCCTCACCCGTGCCCTAATCTTAACCAGGACATCAACACTAACTCGTGCCCTCACACGTACGCTAAACCTTAAGCGTTGTCGTACCCTAAATTGTACCCTAATCCCTCCCCATTCCTTAACCCTAACCCTAACCCCATCCCTAAACCTGACCCACTTCCGATGCCCTACCCTGACCAATGCCCTAATCTTAACCAGGACACAAACACTAACTCATGCCCTCAAACGTACGCTAACCCTTAAGCATTGTCGTACCCTATCCTGTACCCTAATCCCTCCCCATTCCCTAACCCTAACCCTAAGCGAAACCCTGAACGTGACCCTTTTCCGAGGCCTTACCCTCATCGGTGCCGTTGTCTTAACCAGTACACCAACACTAACTCGTGCCCTCACACTTACGCTAACCCTTAAGCCTTGTCGTACCCTAACCTGTACCCTAATCCCTCTCCATTCCCTAACCCTAACCCTAACCCGAATCCTAACCCTGACCCTCACCCGAAGCCTTACCCTCACCCGTGCCCTAATCTTAACCAGGACACCAAGACTAACTCGTGCCCTCAAACGTACGCTAACACTAAACCGCAGCGGTACCCTAACCTGTACCCTAATCCCTCTCTATTCCCTAACCCTAACCCTAACCTGAAACCTAACCATGACACTCACCCGAAACTTTACCCTCAACCGTGTCCTAATTTTAACCAGTACATCAACACTAACCCATGCCCTCTAACGTACGCCAACCCTAAGCCATTGCCGTACCCTAACCTGTACCCTAATCAATCCCCATTCCCTAACCTTAACCCTAACCCTAACCCTTAACGTGACCCTCTTCCGAGGCCTTACCCTCACCCGTGCCCTAATCGCAAGCAGTACACTAACACTAACTAGTGACCTCACACGTACGCTAAACCTTAAGCGTTGTGGTACCCTAAACTGTGCCCTAATATCTCCCCATTCCCTAACCCTAACCCTAACCCGAAATCTATCCCTGACCCTCACCCGAAACCTTACCCTCACCCGTGCCCTAATCTTAACCAGGACACCAACACTAACTTGTGTCCTCACACGTACGCTAACCCTTAATCGTTGTCGTACCCTAAACTGTACCCTAATCCCTCCCCATTCCCTAACCCTAACCCTAACCCGAATCCTAACCCTGACCCTTACCTGAAGCCTTACGCTCACCCGTGCCTTAATCTTAATCCAGGACACTAACACTAAAACTTGCCCTCACACGAACGCTAACCCTTAAGCACTGTCGTACCCTAAGCTGTACCCTAATCCCTCTGCATTCCTTAACCCTAACCCTAACCCGAATCCTAACCCTGACCCTCACCCGAAGCCTTACCCTCACCCGTGCCCTAATCTTAACCAGGACACCAACACTAACTCGTGCCCTCACACGTACGCTAAACCTTAAGCGTTGTCGTACCCTAAATTGTACCCTAATCCCTCCTCATTCCTTAACCCTAACCCTAACCCCATCCCTAAACCTGACCCACTTCCGATGCCCTACCCTAACCAATGCCCTAATCTTAACCAGGACACAAACACTAACTCATGCCCTCAAACGTACGCTAACCCTTAAACATTGTTGTACCATATCCTGTACCCTAATCCCTCCCCATTCCCTAACCCTAACCCTAAGCGAAACCCTGAACGTGACCCTTTTCCGAGGCCTTACCCTCATCGGTGCCGTTGTCTTAACCAGTTCACCAAAACTAACTCGTGCCCTCACACTTACGCTAACCCTTAAGCATTGTCGTACCCTAACCTGTACCCTAATCCCTCTCCATTCCCTAACCCTAACCCTAACCCGAATCCTAACACTGACCCTCACCCGAAGCCTTACCCTCACCCGTGCCCTAATCTTAACCAGGACACCAAGACTAACTCGTGCCCTCAAACGTACGCTAACACTAAACCGCAGCGGTACCCTAACCTGTACCCTAATCCCTCTCCATTCCCTAACCCTAACCCTAACCTGAAACCTAACCATGACACTCACCCGAAACTTTACCCTCACCCGTGTCCTAATTTTAACCAGTACATCAACACTAACCCATGCCCTCTAACGTACGCCAACCCTAAGCCATTGCCGTACCCTAACCTGTACCCTAATCAATCCCCATTCCCTAACCCTAACCCTAACCCTAACCCTTAACGTGACCCTCTTCCAAGGCCTTACCCTCACTCGTGCCCTAATCGTAAGCAGTACACTAACACTAACTAGTGACCTCACACGTACGCTAAACCTTAAGCGTTGTGGTTCCCTAAACTGTGCCCTAATATCTCCCCATTCCCTAACCCTAACCCTAACCCGAATTCTATACCTGACCCTCACCCGAAACCTTACCCTAACCCGTGCCCTAATCTTAACCAGGACACCAACACTAACTTGTGCCCTCACACGTACGCTAACCCTTATTCGTTGTCGTAACCTAAACTGTACCCTAATCCCTCCCCATTCCCTAACCCTAACCCTAACCCGAATCCTAACCCTGACCCTCACCTGAAGCCTTACCCTCACCCGTGCCCTAATCTTAACCAGGACACTAACACTAACCCTTGCCCTCAAATGAACGCTAACACTTAAGCACTGTCGTACCCTAAGCTCTACCCTAATCCCTCTGCATTCCTTAACCCTAACCCTAACACGAATCCTAACCCTGACCCTCACCCGAAGCCTTACCCTCACCCGTGCCATAATCTTAACCAGGATACCAACACTAACTCGTGCCCTCACACGTACGCTAAACCTTAAGCGTTGTCGTACCCTAAATTGTACCCTAATCCCTCCCCATTCCTTAACCCTAACCCTAACCCCATCCCTAAACCTGACCCACTTCCGATGCCCTACCCTAACCAATGCCCTAATCTTAACCAGTACACAAACACTAACTCATGCCCTCAAACGTACGCTAACCCTTAAGCATTGTCGTACCCTATCCTGTACCCTAATCCCTCCCCATTCCCTAACCCTAACCCTAAGCGAAACCCTGAACGTGACCCTTTTCCGAGGCCTTACCCTCATCGGTGCCGTTGTCTTAACCAGTACACCAACACTAACTCGTGCCCTCACACTTACGCTAACCCTTAAGCATTGTCGTACCCTAACCTGTACCCTAATCCCTCTCCATTCCCTAACCCTAAGCCTAACCCGAATCCTAACCCTGACCCTCACCCGAAGCCTTACCCTCACCCGTGCCCTAATCTTAACCAGGACACCAAGACTAACTCGGGCCTTCCAACGGACGCTAACACTAAACCGCAGCGGTACCCTAACCTGTACCCTAATCCCTCTCCATTCCCTAACCCTAACCCTAACCTGAAACCTAACCATGACACTCACCCGAAACTTTACCCTCACCCGTGTCCTAATTTTAACCAGTACATCAACACTAACCCATGCCCTCTAACGTACGCCAACCCTAAGCCATTGCCGTACCCTAACCTGTACCCTAATCAATCCCCATTCCCAACCTTAACCCTAACCCTAACCCTTAACGTGACCCTCTTCCGAGGCCTTACCCTCAGCCGTGCCCTAATCGTAAGCAGTACACTAACACTAACTAGTGACCTCACACGTACGCTAAACCTTAAGCGTTGTGGTACCCTAAACTGTGCCCTAATATCTCCCCATTCCCTAACCCTAACCCTAACCCGAATTCTATCCCTGACCCTCACCCGAAACCTTACCCTCACCCGTGCCTTAATCTTAACTAGGACACCAACACTAACTCGTGCCCTCACACGTACGCTATCACTTTATCATTGTCGTACCCTAAACTGTACCCTAATCCCTCCCCATTCCCTAACCCCAGCCCTAACCCGAATCCTAACCCTGACCCTCACCTGAAGCCTTACCCTCACCCGTGCCCTAATCTTAACCAGGACACTAACACTAACCCTTGCCCTCACACGAACGCTCACCCTTGAGCACTGTCGTACCCTAAGCTGTACCCTAATCCCTCTGCATTCCTTAACCCTAACCCTAACCCGAATCCTAACCCTGACCCTCACCCGAAGCCTTACCCTCACCCGTGCCCTAATCTTAACCAGGACACCAACACTAACTCGTGCCCTCACACGTACGCTAAACCTTAAGCGTTGTCGTACCCTAAATTGTACCCTAATCCCTCCGCATTCCTTAACCCTAACCCTAACCCCATCCCTAAACCTGACCCACTTCCGATGCCCTACCCTAACCGATGCCCTAATCTTAACCAGGACACAAACACTAACTCATGCCCTCAAACGTACGCTAACACTTAAGCATTGTCGTACCCTATCCTGTACCCTAATCCCTCCCCATTCCTTAACCCTAACCCTAAGCGAAACCCTGAACGTGACCCTTTTCCGAGGCCTTACCCTCATCGGTGCCGTTGTCTTAACCAGTACACCAACACTAACTCGTGCCCTCACACTTACACTAACCCTTAAGCATTGTCGTACCCTAACCTCTACCCTAATCCCTCTCCATTCCCTAACCCTAACCCTAACCCGAATCCTAACCCTGACCCTCACCCGAAGCCTTACCCTCACCCGTGCCCTAATCTTAACCAGCACACCAAGACTAACTCGTGCCCTCAAACGTACGCTAACACTAAACCGCAGCGGTACCCTAACCTGTACCCTAATCCCTCTCCATTCCCTAACCCTAACCCTAACCTGAAACCTAACCATGAAACTCACCCGAAACTTTACCCTCACCCGTGTCCTAATTTTAACCAGTACATCAACACTAACCCATGCCCTCTAACGTACGCCAACCCTAAGCCATTGCCGTACCCTAACCTGTACCCTAATCAATCCCCATTCCCTAACCCTAACCCTAAACCTAACCCTTAACGTGACCCTCTTCCGAGGCCTTACCCTCACCCGTGCCCTAATGGTAAGCAGTTCACTAACACTAACTAGTGACCTCACACGTACGCTAAACCTTAAGCGTTGTGGTACCCTAAACTGTGCCCTAATATCTCCCCATTCCCTAACCCTAACCCTAACCCGAATTCTATCCCTGACCCTCACCCGAAACCTTACCCTCACCCGTGCCCTAATCTTAACCAGGACACCAACACTAACTTGTGACCTCACACGTACGCTAACCCTTAATCGTTGTCGTACCCTAAACTGTACCCTAATCCCTTCCCATTCCCTAACCCCAACCCTAACCCGAATCCTAACCCTGACCCTCACCTGAAGCCTTACCCTCACCCGTGCCCTAATCTTAACCAGGACACTAACACTAACCCTTGCCCTCAAATGAACGCTAACCCTTAAGCACTGTCGTACCCTAAGCTCTACCCTAATCCCTCTGCATTCCTTAACCCTAACCCTAACACGAATCCTAACCCTGACCCTCACCCGAAGCCTTACCCTCACCCGTGCCATAATCTTAACCAGGATACCAACACTAACTCGTGCACTCACACGTACGCTAAACCTTAAGCGTTGTCGTACCCTAAATTGTACCCTAATCCCTCCCCATTCCTTAACCCTAACCCTAACCCCATCCCTAAACCTGACCCACTTCCGATGCCCTACCCTAACCAATGCCCTAATCTTAACCAGTACACAAACACTAACTCATGCCCTCAAACGTACGCTAACCCTTAAGCATTGTCGTACCCTATCCTGTACCCTAATCCCTCCCCATTCCCTAACCCTAACCCTAAGCGAAACCCTGAACGTGACCCTTTTCCGAGGCCTTACCCTCATCGGTGCCGTTGTCTTAACCAGTACACCAACACTAACTCGTGCTCTCACACTTACGCTAACCCTTAAGCATTGTCGTACCCTAACCTGTACCCTAATCCCTCTCCATTCCCTAACCCTAAGCCTAACCCGAATCCTAACCCTGACCCTCACCCGAAGCCTTACCCTCACCCGTGCCCTAATCTTAACCAGGACACCAAGACTAACTCGGGCCTTCCAACGGACGCTAACACTAAACCGCAGCGGTACCCTAACCTGTACCCTAATCCCTCTCCATTCCCTAACCCTAACCCTAACCTGAAACCTAACCATGACACTCACCCGAAACTTTACCCTCACCCGTGTCCTAATTTTAACCAGTACATCAACACTAACCCATGCCCTCTAACGTACGCCAACCCTAAGACATTGCCGTACCCTAACCTGTACCCTAATCAATCCCCATTCCCAACCTTAACCCTAACCCTAACCCTTAACGTGACCCTCTGCCGAGGCCTTACCCTCACCCGTGCCCTAATCGTAAGCAGTACACTAACACTAACTAGTGACCTCACACGTACGCTAAACCTTAAGCGTTGTGGTACCCTAAACTGTGCCCTAATATCTCCCCATTCCCTAACCCTAACCCTAACCCGAATTCTATCCCTGACCCTCACCTGAAACCTTACCCTCACCCTTGCCCTAATCTTAACCAGGACACCAACACTAACTTGTGCCCTCACACGTATGCTAACCCTTAATCGTTGTCGTACCCAAAACTGTACCCTAATCCCTCTGCATTCCTTAACCCTAACCCTAACCCGAATCCTAACCCTGACCCTCACCCGAATCCTTACCCTCACCCGTGCCCTAATCTTAAGCAGGACACCAACACTAACTCATGCCCTCACACGTACGCTAAACCTTAAGCGTTGTCGTACCCTAAATTGTACCCTAATCCCTCCCCATTCCTTAACCCTAACCCTAACCCCATCCCTAAACCTGACCCACTTCCGATGCCCTACCCTAACCAATGCCCTAATCTTAACCAGGACACAAACACTAACTCATGCCCTCAAACGTACGCTAACCCTTAAGCATTGTCGTACCCTATCCTGTACCCTAATCCCTCCCCATTCCCTAACCATAATCTTAAGCGAAACCCTGAACGTGACCCTTTTCCGAGGCCTTACCCTCATCGGTGCCGTTGTCTTAACCAGTTCACCAAAACTAACTCGTGCCCTCACACTTACGCTAACCCTTAAGCATTGTCGTACCCTAACCTGTACCCTAATCCCTCTCCATTCCCTAACCCTAACCCTAACCCGAATCCTAACACTGACCCTCACCCGAAGCCTTACCCTCACCCGTGCCCTAATCTTAACCAGGACACCAAGACTAACTCGTGCCCTCAAACGTACGCTAACACTAAACCGCAGCGGTACCCTAACCTGTACCCTAATCCCTCTCCATTCCCTAACCCTAACCCTAACCTGAAACCTAACCATGACACTCACCCGAAACTTTACCCTCACCCGTGTCCTAATTTTAACCAGTACATCAACACTAACCCATGCCCTCTAACGTACGCCAACCCTAAGCCATTGCCGTACCCTAACCTGTACCCTAATCAATCCCCATTCCCTAACCCTAACCCTAACCCTAACCCTTAACGTGACCCTCTTCCAAGGCCTTACCCTCACTCGTGCCCTAATCGTAAGCAGTACACTAACACTAACTAGTGACCTCACACGTACGCTAAACCTTAAGCGTTGTGGTTCCCTAAACTGTGCCCTAATATCTCCCCATTCCCTAACCCTAACCCTAACCCGAATTCTATCCCTGACCCTCACCCGAAACCTTACCCTAACCCGTGCCCTAATCTTAACCAGGACACCAACACTAACTTGTGCCCTCACACGTACGCTAACCCTTATTCGTTGTCGTAACCTAAACTGTACCCTAATCCCTCCCCATTCCCTAACCCTAACCCTAACCCGAATCCTAACCCTGACCCTCACCTGAAGCCTTACCCTCACCCGTGCCCTAATCTTAACCAGGACACTAACACTAACCCTTGCCCTCAAATGAACGCTAACACTTAAGCACTGTCGTACCATAAGCTCTACCCTAATCCCTCTGCATTCCTTAACCCTAACCCTAACACGAATCCTAACCCTGACCCTCACCCGAAGCCTTACCCTCACCCGTGCCATAATCTTAACCAGGATACCAACACTAACTCGTGCCCTCACACGTACGCTAAACCTTAAGCGTTGTCGTACCCTAAATTGTACCCTAATCCCTCCCCATTCCTTAACCCTAACCCTAACCCCATCCCTAAACCTGACCCACTTCCGATGCCCTACCCTAACCAATGCCCTAATCTTAACCAGTACACAAACACTAACTCATGCCCTCAAACGTACGCTAACCCTTAAGCATTGTCGTACCCTATCCTGTACCCTAATCCCTCCCCATTCCCTAACCCTAACCCTAAGCGAAACCCTGAACGTGACCCTTTTCCGAGGCCTTACCCTCATCGGTGCCGTTGTCTTAACCAGTACACCAACACTAACTCGTGCCCTCACACTTACGCTAACCCTTAAGCATTGTCGTACCCTAACCTGTACCCTAATCCCTCTCCATTCCCTAACCCTAAGCCTAACCCGAATCCTAACCCTGACCCTCACCCGAAGCCTTACCCTCACCCGTGCCCTAATCTTAACCAGGACACCAAGACTAACTCGGGCCTTCCAACGGACGCTAACACTAAACCGCAGCGGTACCCTAACCTGTACCCTAATCCCTCTCCATTCCCTAACCCTAACCCTAACCTGAAACCTAACCATGACACTCACCCGAAACTTTACCCTCACCCGTGTCCTAATTTTAACCAGTACATCAACACTAACCCATGCCCTCTAACGTACGCCAACCCTAAGCCATTGCCGTACCCTAACCTGTACCCTAATCAATCCCCATTCCCAACCTTAACCCTAACCCTAACCCTTAACGTGACCCTCTTCCGAGGCCTTACCCTCAGCCGTGCCCTAATCGTAAGCAGTACACTAACACTAACTAGTGACCTCACACGTACGCTAAACCTTAAGCGTTGTGGTACCCTAAACTGTGCCCTAATATCTCCCCATTCCCTAACCCTAACCCTAACCCGAATTCTATCCCTGACCCTCACCCGAAACCTTACCCTCACCCGTGCCTTAATCTTAACTAGGACACCAACACTAACTCGTGCCCTCACACGTACGCTATCACTTTATCATTGTCGTACCCTAAACTGTACCCTAATCCCTCCCCATTCCCTAACCCCAGCCCTAACCCGAATCCTAACCCTGACCCTCACCTGAAGCCTTACCCTCACCCGTGCCCTAATCTTAACCAGGACACTAACACTAACCCTTGCCCTCACACGAACGCTCACCCTTGAGCACTGTCGTACCCTAAGCTGTACCCTAATCCCTCTGCATTCCTTAACCCTAACCCTAACCCGAATCCTAACCCTGACCCTCACCCGAAGCCTTACCCTCACCCGTGCCCTAATCTTAACCAGGACACCAACACTAACTCGTGCCCTCACACGTACGCTAAACCTTAAGCGTTGTCGTACCCTAAATTGTACCCTAATCCCTCCGCATTCCTTAACCCTAACCCTAACCCCATCCCTAAACCTGACCCACTTCCGATGCCCTACCCTAACCGATGCCCTAATCTTAACCAGGACACAAACACTAACTCATGCCCTCAAACGTACGCTAACACTTAAGCATTGTCGTACCCTATCCTGTACCCTAATCCCTCCCCATTCCTTAACCCTAACCCTAAGCGAAACCCTGAACGTGACCCTTTTCCGAGGCCTTACCCTCATCGGTGCCGTTGTCTTAACCAGTACACCAACACTAACTCGTGCCCTCACACTTACACTAACCCTTAAGCATTGTCGTACCCTAACCTCTACCCTAATCCCTCTCCATTCCCTAACCCTAACCCTAACCCGAATCCTAACCCTGACCCTCACCCGAAGCCTTACCCTCACCCGTGCCCTAATCTTAACCAGCACACCAAGACTAACTCGTGCCCTCAAACGTACGCTAACACTAAACCGCAGCGGTACCCTAACCTGTACCCTAATCCCTCTCCATTCCCTAACCCTAACCCTAACCTGAAACCTAACCATGAAACTCACCCGAAACTTTACCCTCACCCGTGTCCTAATTTTAACCAGTACATCAACACTAACCCATGCCCTCTAACGTACGCCAACCCTAAGCCATTGCCGTACCCTAACCTGTACCCTAATCAATCCCCATTCCCTAACCCTAACCCTAAACCTAACCCTTAACGTGACCCTCTTCCGAGGCCTTACCCTCACCCGTGCCCTAATGGTAAGCAGTTCACTAACACTAACTAGTGACCTCACACGTACGCTAAACCTTAAGCGTTGTGGTACCCTAAACTGTGCCCTAATATCTCCCCATTCCCTAACCCTAACCCTAACCCGAATTCTATCCCTGACCCTCACCCGAAACCTTACCCTCACCCGTGCCCTAATCTTAACCAGGACACCAACACTAACTTGTGACCTCACACGTACGCTAACCCTTAATCGTTGTCGTACCCTAAACTGTACCCTAATCCCTTCCCATTCCCTAACCCTAACCCTAACCCGAATCCTAACCCTGACCCTCACCTGAAGCCTTACCCTCACCCGTGCCCTAATCTTAACCAGGACACTAACACTAACCCTTGCCCTCAAATGAACGCTAACCCTTAAGCACTGTCGTACCCTAAGCTCTACCCTAATCCCTCTGCATTCCTTAACCCTAACCCTAACACGAATCCTAACCCTGACCCTCACCCGAAGCCTTACCCTCACCCGTGCCATAATCTTAACCAGGATACCAACACTAACTCGTGCACTCACACGTACGCTAAACCTTAAGCGTTGTCGTACCCTAAATTGTACCCTAATCCCTCCCCATTCCTTAACCCTAACCCTAACCCCATCCCTAAACCTGACCCACTTCCGATGCCCTACCCTAACCAATGCCCTAATCTTAACCAGTACACAAACACTAACTCATGCCCTCAAACGTACGCTAACCCTTAAGCATTGTCGTACCCTATCCTGTACCCTAATCCCTCCCCATTCCCTAACCCTAACCCTAAGCGAAACCCTGAACGTGACCCTTTTCCGAGGCCTTACCCTCATCGGTGCCGTTGTCTTAACCAGTACACCAACACTAACTCGTGCTCTCACACTTACGCTAACCCTTAAGCATTGTCGTACCCTAACCTGTACCCTAATCCCTCTCCATTCCCTAACCCTAAGCCTAACCCGAATCCTAACCCTGACCCTCACCCGAAGCCTTACTCTCACCCGTGCCCTAATCTTAACCAGGACACCAAGACTAACTCGGGCCTTCCAACGGACGCTAACACTAAACCGCAGCGGTACCCTAACCTGTACCCTAATCCCTCTCCATTCCCTAACCCTAACCCTAACCTGAAACCTAACCATGACACTCACCCGAAACTTTACCCTCACCCGTGTCCTAATTTTAACCAGTACATCAACACTAACCCATGCCCTCTAACGTACGCCAACCCTAAGACATTGCCGTACCCTAACCTGTACCCTAATCAATCCCCATTCCCAACCTTAACCCTAACCCTAACCCTTAACGTGACCCTCTGCCGAGGCCTTACCCTCACCCGTGCCCTAATCGTAAGCAGTACACTAACACTAACTAGTGACCTCACACGTACGCTAAACCTTAAGCGTTGTGGTACCCTAAACTGTGCCCTAATATCTCCCCATTCCCTAACCCTAACCCTAACCCGAATTCTATCCCTGACCCTCACCTGAAACCTTACCCTCACCCTTGCCCTAATCTTAACCAGGACACCAACACTAACTTGTGCCCTCACACGTATGCTAACCCTTAATCGTTGTCGTACCCAAAACTGTACCCTAATCCCTCTGCATTCCTTAACCCTAACCCTAACCCGAATCCTAACCCTGACCCTCACCCGAATCCTTACCCTCACCCGTGCCCTAATCTTAAGCAGGACACCAACACTAACTCATGCCCTCACACGTACGCTAAACCTTAAGCGTTGTCGTACCCTAAATTGTACCCTAATCCCTCCCCATTCCTTAACCCTAACCCTAACCCCATCCCTAAACCTGACCCACTTCCGATGCCCTACCCTAACCAATGCCCTAATCTTAACCAGGACACAAACACTAACTCATGCCCTCAAACGTACGCTAACCCTTAAGCATTGTCGTACCCTATCCTGTACCCTAATCCCTCCCCATTCCCTAACCATAATCTTAAGCGAAACCCTGAACATGACCCTTTTCCGAAGCCTTACCCTCATCGGTGCCGTTGTCTTAACAAGTACACCAACACTAACTCGTGCCCTCACACTTACGCTAACCCTTAAGCATTGTCGTACCCTAACCTGTACCCTAATCCCTCTCCATTCCCTAACCCTAACCCTAACCCGAATCCTAACACTGACCCTCACCCGAAGCCTTACCCTCACCCGTGCCCTAATCTTAACCAGGACACCAAGACTAACTCGTGCCCTCAAACGTACGCTAACACTAAACCGCAGCGGTACCCTAACCTGTACCCTAATCCCTCTCCATTCCCTAACCCTAACCCTAACCTGAAACCTAACCATGACACTCACCCGAAACTTTACCCTCACCCGTGTCCTAATTTTAACCAGTACATCAACACTAACCCATGCCCTCTAACGTACGCCATCCCTAAGCCATTGCTGTACCCTAACCTGTACCCTAATCAATCCCCATTCCCTAACCCTAACCCTAACCCTAACCCTTAACGTGACCCTCTTCCGAGGCCTTTCCCTCACCCGTGCTCTAATCGTAAGCAGTACACTAACACTAACTAGTGACCTCACACGTACGCTAAACCTTAAGTGTTGCGGTACCCTAAACTGTGCCCTAATATCTCCCCATTCCCTAACCCTAACCCTAACCCGAATTCTATCCCTGACCCTCACCCGAAACCTTACCCTCACCCGTGCCCTATTCTTAACCAGGACACCAACACTAACTTGTGCCCTCACACGTACGCTAACCCTTAATCGTTGTCGTACCCTAAACTGTACCCTAATCCCTCACCATTCCCTAACCCTAACCCTACCCCGAATCCTAACCCTGACCCTCACCTGAAGCCTTACCTCACCCGTGCCCTAATCTTAACCAGGACACTAACACTAACCCTTGCCCTCACACGAACGCTAACCCTTAAGCACTGTCGTATCCTAAGCTGTACCCTAATCCCTCTGCATTCCTTAACCCTAACCCTAACCCGAATCCTAACCCTGACCCTCACCCGAAGCCTTACCCTCACCCGTGCCCTAATCTTAACCAGGACACCAACACTAACTCGTGCCCTCACACGTACGCTAAACCTTAAGCGTTGTCGTACCCTAAATTGTACCCTAATCCCTCTGCATTCCTTAACCCTAACCCTAACCCCATCCCTAAACCTGACCCACTTCCGATGCCCTACCCTAACCAATGCCCTAATCTTAACCAGTACACAAACACTAACTCATGCACTCAAACGTACGCTAACCCTTAAGCATTGTCGTACCCTATCCTGTACCCTAATCCCTCCCCATTCCCTAACCCTAACCCTAAGCGAAACCCTGAACGTGACCCTTTTCCGAGGCCTTACCCTCATCGGTGCCGTTGTCTTAACCAGTACACCAACACTAACTCGTGCCTTCACACTTACGCTAACCCTTAAGCATTGTCGTACCCTAACCTGTACCCTAATCCCTCTCCATTCCCTAACCCTAACCCTAACCCGAATCCTAACCCTGACCCTCACCCGAAGCCTTACCCTCACCCGTGCCCTAATCTTAACCAGGACACCAAGACTAACTCGTGCCCTCACAAGTACGCTAACACTAAACCGCAGCGGTACCCTAACCTGTACCCAATACCTCTCCATTCCCTAACCCTAACCCTAACCTGAAACCTAACCATGACACGCACCCGAAACTTTACCCTCACCCGTGTCCTAATTTTAACCAGTACATCAACACTAACCCATGCCCTGTAACGTACGCCAACCCTAAGCCATTGCCGTACCCTAACCTGTTCCCAAATCAATCCCCATTCCCTAACCCTAACCCTTAACGTGACCCTCTTCCGAGGCCTTACCCTCACCCGTGCCCTAATCGTAAGCAGTACACTAACACTAACTAGTGACCTCACACGTACGCTAAACCTTAAGCGTTGTGGTACCCTAAACTGTGCCCTAATATCTCCACTTTCCCTAACCCTAACCCGAATTCTATCCCTGACCCTCACCCGAAACCTTACCCTCACCCGTCCCCTAATCTTAACCAGGAAACCAAAACTAACTTGTGCCCTCACACGTACGCTAACCCTTAATCGTTGTCGTACCCTAAACTGTACCCTAATCCCTCCCCATTCCCTAACCCTAACCCTAACCCGAATCCTAACCCTGACCCTCACCTGAAGCCTTACCCTCACCCGTGCCCTAATCTTAACCAGGACACTAACACTAACCCTTGCCCTCACACGAACGCTAACCCTTAAGCACTGTCGTACCCTAAGCTGTACCCTAATCCCTCTGTATTCCTTAACCCTAACCCTAACACGAATCCTAACCCTGACCCTCACCCGAAGCCTTACCCTCACCCGTGCCCTAATCTTAACCAGGACACCAACACTAACTCGTGCCCTCACACGTACGCTAAACCTTAAGCGTTGTCGTACCCTAAATTGTACCCTAATCCCTCCGCATTCCTTAACCCTAACCCTAACCCCATCCCTAAACCTGACCCACTTCCGATGCCCTACCCTAACCAATGCCCTAATCTTAACCAGGACACAAACACTAACTCATGCCCCCAAACGTACGCTAACACTTAAGCATTGTCGTACCCTATCCTGTACCCTAATCCCTCCCCATTCCCTAACCATAATCTTAAGCGAAACCCTGAACATGACCCTTTTCCGAAGCCTTACCCTCATCGGTGCCGTTGTCTTAACAAGTACACCAACACTAACTCGTGCCCTCACACTTACGCTAACCCTTAAGCATTGTCGTACCCTAACCTGTACCCTAATCCCTCTCCATTCCCTAACCCTAACCCTAACCCGAATCCTAACACTGACCCTCACCCGAAGCCTTACCCTCACCCGTGCCCTAATCTTAACCAGGACACCAAGACTAACTCGTGCCCTCAAACGTACGCTAACACTAAACCGCAGCGGTACCCTAACCTGTACCCTAATCCCTCTCCATTCCCTAACCCTAACCCTAACCTGAAACCTAACCATGACACTCACCCGAAACTTTACCCTCACCCGTGTCCTAATTTTAACCAGTACATCAACACTAACCCATGCCCTCTAACGTACGCCATCCCTAAGCCATTGCTGTACCCTAACCTGTACCCTAATCAATCCCCATTCCCTAACCCTAACCCTAACCCTAACCCTTAACGTGACCCTCTTCCGAGGCCTTTCCCTCACCCGTGCTCTAATCGTAAGCAGTACACTAACACTAACTAGTGACCTCACACGTACGCTAAACCTTAAGTGTTGCGGTACCCTAAACTGTGCCCTAATATCTCCCCATTCCCTAACCCTAACCCTAACCCGAATTCTATCCCTGACCCTCACCCGAAACCTTACCCTCACCCGTGCCCTATTCTTAACCAGGACACCAACACTAACTTGTGCCCTCACACGTACGCTAACCCTTAATCGTTGTCGTACCCTAAACTGTACCCTAATCCCTCACCATTCCCTAACCCTAACCCTACCCCGAATCCTAACCCTGACCCTCACCTGAAGCCTTACCTCACCCGTGCCCTAATCTTAACCAGGACACTAACACTAACCCTTGCCCTCACACGAACGCTAACCCTTAAGCACTGTCGTATCCTAAGCTGTACCCTAATCCCTCTGCATTCCTTAACCCTAACCCTAACCCGAATCCTAACCCTGACCCTCACCCGAAGCCTTACCCTCACCCGTGCCCTAATCTTAACCAGGACACCAACACTAACTCGTGCCCTCACACGTACGCTAAACCTTAAGCGTTGTCGTACCCTAAATTGTACCCTAATCCCTCTGCATTCCTTAACCCTAACCCTAACCCCATCCCTAAACCTGACCCACTTCCGATGCCCTACCCTAACCAATGCCCTAATCTTAACCAGTACACAAACACTAACTCATGCACTCAAACGTACGCTAACCCTTAAGCATTGTCGTACCCTATCCTGTACCCTAATCCCTCCCCATTCCCTAACCCTAACCCTAAGCGAAACCCTGAACGTGACCCTTTTCCGAGGCCTTACCCTCATCGGTGCCGTTGTCTTAACCAGTACACCAACACTAACTCGTGCCTTCACACTTACGCTAACCCTTAAGCATTGTCGTACCCTAACCTGTACCCTAATCCCTCTCCATTCCCTAACCCTAACCCTAACCCGAATCCTAACCCTGACCCTCACCCGAAGCCTTACCCTCACCCGTGCCCTAATCTTAACCAGGACACCAAGACTAACTCGTGCCCTCACAAGTACGCTAACACTAAACCGCAGCGGTACCCTAACCTGTACCCAATACCTCTCCATTCCCTAACCCTAACCCTAACCTGAAACCTAACCATGACACGCACCCGAAACTTTACCCTCACCCGTGTCCTAATTTTAACCAGTACATCAACACTAACCCATGCCCTGTAACGTACGCCAACCCTAAGCCATTGCCGTACCCTAACCTGTTCCCAAATCAATCCCCATTCCCTAACCCTAACCCTTAACGTGACCCTCTTCCGAGGCCTTACCCTCACCCGTGCCCTAATCGTAAGCAGTACACTAACACTAACTAGTGACCTCACACGTACGCTAAACCTTAAGCGTTGTGGTACCCTAAACTGTGCCCTAATATCTCCACTTTCCCTAACCCTAACCCGAATTCTATCCCTGACCCTCACCCGAAACCTTACCCTCACCCGTCCCCTAATCTTAACCAGGAAACCAAAACTAACTTGTGCCCTCACACGTACGCTAACCCTTAATCGTTGTTGTACCCTAAACTGTACCCTAATCCCTCCCCATTCCCTAACCCTAACCCTAACCCGAATCCTAACCCTGACCCTCACCTGAAGCCTTACCCTCACCCGTGCCCTAATCTTAACCAGGACACTAACACTAACCCTTGCCCTCACACGAACGCTAACCCTTAAGCACTGTCGTACCCTAAGCTGTACCCTAATCCCTCTGTATTCCTTAACCCTAACCCTAACACGAATCCTAACCCTGACCCTCACCCGAAGCCTTACCCTCACCCGTGCCCTAATCTTAACCAGGACACCAACACTAACTCGTGCCCTCACACGTACGCTAAACCTTAAGCGTTGTCGTACCCTAAATTGTACCCTAATCCCTCCGCATTCCTTAACCCTAACCCTAACCCCATCCCTAAACCTGACCCACTTCCGATGCCCTACCCTAACCAATGCCCTAATCTTAACCAGGACACAAACACTAACTCATGCCCCCAAACGTACGCTAACACTTAAGCATTGTCGTACCCTATCCTGTACCCTAATCCCTCCCCATTCCTTAACCCTAACCCTAAGCGAAACCCTGAACGTGACCCTTTTCCGAGGCCTTACCCTCATCGGTGCCGTTGTCTTAACCAGTACACCAACACTAACTCGTGCCCTCACACTTACGCTAACCCTTAAGCATTGTCGTACCCTAACCTCTACCCTAATCCCTCTCCATTCCCTAACCCTAACCCTAACCCGAATCCTAACCCTGACCCTCACCCGAAGCCTTACCCTCCCCCGTGCCCTAATCTTAACCAGCACACCAAGACTAACTCGTGCCCTCAAACGTACGCTAACACTAAACCGCAGCGGTACCCTAACCTGTACCCTAATCCCTCTCCATTCCCTAACCCTAACCCTAACCTGAAACCTAACCATGAAACTCACCCGAAACTTTACCCTCACCCGTGTCCTAATTTTAACCAGTACATCAACACTAACCCATGCCCTCTAACGTACGCCAACCCTAAGCCATTGCCGTACCCTAACCTGTACCCTAATCAATCCCCATTCCCTAACCCTAACCCTAACCCTAACCCTTAACGTGACCCTCTTCCGAGGCCTTACCCTCACCCGTGCCCTAATGGTAAGCAGTTCACTAACACTAACTAGTGACCACACACGTACGCTAAACCTTAAGCATTGTCGTACCCTATCCTGTACCCTAATCCCTCCCCATTCCCTAACACTAACCCTATGCGAAACCCTGAACGTGACCCTTTTCCGAGGCCTTACCCTCATCGGTGCCGTTGTCTTAACCAGTACACCAACACTAACTCGTGCCCTCACACTTACGCTAACCCTTAACCATTGTCGTACCCTAACCTGTACCCTAATCCCTCTCCATTCCCTAACCCTAACCCTAACCCGAATCCTAACCCTGACCCTCACCCGAAGCCTTACCCTCACCCGTACCCTAATCTTAACCAGGACACCAAGACTAACTCGTGCCCTCACAAGTACGCAAACACTAAACCGCAGCGGTACCCTAACCTGTACCCTAATCCCTCTCCATTCCCTAACCCTAACCCTAACCTGAAACCTAACCATGACACTCACCCGAAACTTTACCCTCACCCGTGTCCTGATTTTAACCAGTACATGAACACTAACCCATGCCCTCTAACGTACGCCAACCCTAAGCCATTGCCGTACCCTAACCTGTACCCTAATCAATCCCCATTCCCTAACCCTAACCCTTAACGTGACCCTCTTCCGAGGCCTTACCCTCACCCGTGCCCTAATCGTAAGCAGTACACTAACACTAACTAGTGACCTCACACGTACGCTAAACCTTAAGCGTTGTGGTACCCTAAACTGTGCCCTAATATCTCCCCATTCCCTAACCCTAACCCTAACCCGAATTCTATCCCTGACCCTCACCCGAAACCTTACCCTCACCCGTGCCCTAATCTTAACCAGGACACCAACACTAACTTGTGCCCTCACACGTATGCTAACCCTTAATCGTTGTCGTACGCTAAACTGTACCCTAATCCCTCCCCATTCCCTAACCCTAACCCTAACCAGAATCCTAACCCTGACCCTCACCTGAAGCCTTACCCTCACCCGTGCCCTAATCTTAACCAGGACACTAACACTAACCCTTGCCCTCACAGGAACGCTAACCCTTAAGCACTGTCGTACCCTAAGCTGTACCCTAATCCCTCTGCATTCCTTAACCCTAACCCTAACCCGAATCCTAACCCTGACCCTCACCCGAAGCCTTACCCTCACCCGTGCCCTAATCTTAACCAGGACACCAACACTAACTCGTGCCCTCACACGTACGCTAAACCTTAAGCGTTGTCGTACCCTAAATTGTACCCTAATCCCTCCCCATTCCTTAACCCTAACCCTAACCCCATCCCTAAACCTGACCCACTTCCGATGCCCTACCCTAACCAATGCCCTAATCTTAACCAGGACACAAACACTAACTCATGCCCTCAAACGTACGCTAACCCTTAAGCATTGTCGTACCCTATCCTGTACCCTAATCCCTCCCCATTCCCTAACCCTAACCCTAAGCGAAACCCTGAACGTGACCCTTTTCCGAGGCCTTACCCTCATCGGTGCCTTTGTCTTAACCAGTACACCAACACTAACTCGTGCCCTCACACTTACGCTAACCCTTAAGCATTGTCGTACCCTAAACTGTACCATAATCCCTCTCCATTCCCTAACCCTAACCCTAACCTGAAACCTAACCATGAAACTCACCCGAAACTTTACCCTCACCCGTGTCCTAATTTTAACCAGTACATCAACACTAACCCATGCCCTCTAACGTACGCCAACCCTAAGCCATTGTCGTACCCTAACCTGTACCCTAATCAATCCCCATTCCCTAACCCTAACCCTAACCCTAACCCTTAACGTGACCCTCTTTCGAGGCCTTACCCTCACCCGTGCCCTAATGGTAAGCAGTTCACTAACACTAACTAGTGACCTCACACGTACGCTAAACCTTAAGCATTGTCGTACCCTATCCTGTACCCTAATCCCTCTCCATTCGCTAACCCTAACCCTAACCCGAATCCTAACCCTGACCCTCACCCGAAGCCTTACCCTCACCCGTGCCCTAATCTTAACCAGGACACCAAGACTAACTCGTGCCCTCACACGTACGCTAACACTAAACCGCAGCGGTACCCTAACCTGTACCCAATACCTCTCCATTCCCTAACCCTAACCCTAACCTGAAACCTAACCATGACACGCACCCGAAACTTTACCCTCACCCGTGTCCTAATTTTAACCAGTACATCAACACTAACCCATGCCCTGTAACGTACGCCAACCCTAAGCCATTGCCGTACCCTAACCTGTTCCCAAATCAATCCCCATTCCCTAACCCTAACCCTTAACGTGACCCTCTTCCGAGGCCTTACCCTCACCCGTGCCCTAATCGTAAGCAGTACACTAACACTAACTAGTGACCTCACACGTACGCTAAACCTTAAGCGTTGTGGTACCCTAAACTGTGCCCTAATATCTCCACTTTCCCTAACCCTAACCCGAATTCTATCCCTGACCCTCACCCGAAACCTTACCCTCACCCGTCCCCTAATCTTAACCAGGAAACCAAAACTAACTTGTGCCCTCACACGTACGCTAACCCTTAATCGTTGTTGTACCCTAAACTGTACCCTAATCCCTCCCCATTCCCTAACCCTAACCCTAACCCGAATCCTAACCCTGACCCTCACCTGAAGCCTTACCCTCACCCGTGCCCTAATCTTAACCAGGACACTAACACTAACCCTTGCCCTCACACGAACGCTAACCCTTAAGCACTGTCGTACCCTAAGCTGTACCCTAATCCCTCTGTATTCCTTAACCCTAACCCTAACACGAATCCTAACCCTGACCCTCACCCGAAGCCTTACCCTCACCCGTGCCCTAATCTTAACCAGGACACCAACACTAACTCGTGCCCTCA
Source organism: Inia geoffrensis (assembly GCA_036417435.1). Classification (NCBI taxonomy): domain Eukaryota; kingdom Metazoa; phylum Chordata; class Mammalia; order Artiodactyla; family Iniidae; genus Inia; species Inia geoffrensis. The sequence goes on from CM070916.1 coordinate 892,109, forward strand.
CACGTACGCTAAACCTTAAGCGTTGTCGTACCCTAAATTGTACCCTAATCCCTCCGCATTCCTTAACCCTAACCCTAACCCCATCCCTAAACCTGACCCACTTCCGATGCCCTACCCTAACCAATGCCCTAATCTTAACCAGGACACAAACACTAACTCATGCCCCCAAACGTACGCTAACACTTAAGCATTGTCGTACCCTATCCTGTACCCTAATCCCTCCCCATTCCTTAACCCTAACCCTAAGCGAAACCCTGAACGTGACCCTTTTCCGAGGCCTTACCCTCATCGGTGCCGTTGTCTTAACCAGTACACCAACACTAACTCGTGCCCTCACACTTACGCTAACCCTTAAGCATTGTCGTACCCTAACCTCTACCCTAATCCCTCTCCATTCCCTAACCCTAACCCTAACCCGAATCCTAACCCTGACCCTCACCCGAAGCCTTACCCTCCCCCGTGCCCTAATCTTAACCAGCACACCAAGACTAACTCGTGCCCTCAAACGTACGCTAACACTAAACCGCAGCGGTACCCTAACCTGTACCCTAATCCCTCTCCATTCCCTAACCCTAACCCTAACCTGAAACCTAACCATGAAACTCACCCGAAACTTTACCCTCACCCGTGTCCTAATTTTAACCAGTACATCAACACTAACCCATGCCCTCTAACGTACGCCAACCCTAAGCCATTGCCGTACCCTAACCTGTACCCTAATCAATCCCCATTCCCTAACCCTAACCCTAACCCTAACCCTTAACGTGACCCTCTTCCGAGGCCTTACCCTCACCCGTGCCCTAATGGTAAGCAGTTCACTAACACTAACTAGTGACCACACACGTACGCTAAACCTTAAGCATTGTCGTACCCTATCCTGTACCCTAATCCCTCCCCATTCCCTAACACTAACCCTATGCGAAACCCTGAACGTGACCCTTTTCCGAGGCCTTACCCTCATCGGTGCCGTTGTCTTAACCAGTACACCAACACTAACTCGTGCCCTCACACTTACGCTAACCCTTAACCATTGTCGTACCCTAACCTGTACCCTAATCCCTCTCCATTCCCTAACCCTAACCCTAACCCGAATCCTAACCCTGACCCTCACCCGAAGCCTTACCCTCACCCGTACCCTAATCTTAACCAGGACACCAAGACTAACTCGTGCCCTCACAAGTACGCAAACACTAAACCGCAGCGGTACCCTAACCTGTACCCTAATCCCTCTCCATTCCCTAACCCTAACCCTAACCTGAAACCTAACCATGACACTCACCCGAAACTTTACCCTCACCCGTGTCCTGATTTTAACCAGTACATGAACACTAACCCATGCCCTCTAACGTACGCCAACCCTAAGCCATTGCCGTACCCTAACCTGTACCCTAATCAATCCCCATTCCCTAACCCTAACCCTTAACGTGACCCTCTTCCGAGGCCTTACCCTCACCCGTGCCCTAATCGTAAGCAGTACACTAACACTAACTAGTGACCTCACACGTACGCTAAACCTTAAGCGTTGTGGTACCCTAAACTGTGCCCTAATATCTCCCCATTCCCTAACCCTAACCCTAACCCGAATTCTATCCCTGACCCTCACCCGAAACCTTACCCTCACCCGTGCCCTAATCTTAACCAGGACACCAACACTAACTTGTGCCCTCACACGTATGCTAACCCTTAATCGTTGTCGTACGCTAAACTGTACCCTAATCCCTCCCCATTCCCTAACCCTAACCCTAACCAGAATCCTAACCCTGACCCTCACCTGAAGCCTTACCCTCACCCGTGCCCTAATCTTAACCAGGACACTAACACTAACCCTTGCCCTCACAGGAACGCTAACCCTTAAGCACTGTCGTACCCTAAGCTGTACCCTAATCCCTCTGCATTCCTTAACCCTAACCCTAACCCGAATCCTAACCCTGACCCTCACCCGAAGCCTTACCCTCACCCGTGCCCTAATCTTAACCAGGACACCAACACTAACTCGTGCCCTCACACGTACGCTAAACCTTAAGCGTTGTCGTACCCTAAATTGTACCCTAATCCCTCCCCATTCCTTAACCCTAACCCTAACCCCATCCCTAAACCTGACCCACTTCCGATGCCCTACCCTAACCAATGCCCTAATCTTAACCAGGACACAAACACTAACTCATGCCCTCAAACGTACGCTAACCCTTAAGCATTGTCGTACCCTATCCTGTACCCTAATCCCTCCCCATTCCCTAACCCTAACCCTAAGCGAAACCCTGAACGTGACCCTTTTCCGAGGCCTTACCCTCATCGGTGCCTTTGTCTTAACCAGTACACCAACACTAACTCGTGCCCTCACACTTACGCTAACCCTTAAGCATTGTCGTACCCTAAACTGTACCATAATCCCTCTCCATTCCCTAACCCTAACCCTAACCTGAAACCTAACCATGAAACTCACCCGAAACTTTACCCTCACCCGTGTCCTAATTTTAACCAGTACATCAACACTAACCCATGCCCTCTAACGTACGCCAACCCTAAGCCATTGTCGTACCCTAACCTGTACCCTAATCAATCCCCATTCCCTAACCCTAACCCTAACCCTAACCCTTAACGTGACCCTCTTTCGAGGCCTTACCCTCACCCGTGCCCTAATGGTAAGCAGTTCACTAACACTAACTAGTGACCTCACACGTACGCTAAACCTTAAGCATTGTCGTACCCTATCCTGTACCCTAATCCCTCTCCATTCGCTAACCCTAACCCTAACCCGAATCCTAACCCTGACCCTCACCCGAAGCCTTACCCTCACCCGTGCCCTAATCTTAACCAGGACACCAAGACTAACTCGTGCCCTCACACGTACGCTAACACTAAACCGCAGCGGTACCCTAACCTGTACCCTAATCCCTCTCCATTCCCTAACCCTAACCCTAACCTGAAACCTAACCATGACACTCACCCGAAACTTTACCCTCACCCGTGTCCTGATTTTAACCAGTACATCAACACTAACCCATGCCCTCTAACGTACGCCAACCCTAAGCCATTGCCGTACCCTAACCTGTACCCTAATCAATCCCCATTCCCTAACCCTAACACTTAACGTGACACTCTTCCGAGGCCTTACCCTCACCCGTGCCCTAATCGTAAGCAGTACACTAACACTAACTAGTGACCTCACACGTACGCTAAACCTTAAGCGTTGTGGTACCCTAAACTGTGCCCTAATATCTCCCCATTCCCTAACCCTAACCCTAACCCGAATTCTATCCCTGACCCTCACCCGAAACCTTACCCTCACCCGTGCCCTAATCTTAACCAGGACACCAACACTAATTTGTGCCCTCACACGTACGCTAACCTTTAATCGTTGTCGTACCCTAAACTGTACCCTAATCCCTCCCCATTCCCTAACCCTAACCCTAACCCGAATCCTAACCCTGACCCTCACCTGAAGTCTTACCCTCACCCGTGCCCTAATCTTAACCAGGACACTAACACTAACCCTTGCCCTCACACGAACGCTAACCCTTAAGCACTGTCGTACCCTAAGCTGTACCCTAATCCCTCTGCATTCCTTAACCCTAACCCTAACCCGAATCCTAACCCTGACCCTCACCCGAAGCCTTACCCTCACCCGTGCCCTAATCTTAACCAGGACACCAACACTAACTCGTGCCCTCACACGTATGCTAAACCTTAAGCGTTGTCGTACCCTAAATTGTACCCTAATCCCTCCCCATTCCTTAACCCTAACCATAACCCCATCGCTAAACCTGACCCACTACCGATGCCCTACCCTAACCAATGCCCTAATCTTAACCAGGACACAAACACTAACTCATGCCCTCAAACGTACGCTAACCCTTAAGCATTGTCGTACCCTATCCTGTACCCTAATCCTTCCCCATTCCCTAACACTAACCCTAAGCGAAACCCTGAACGTGACCCTTTTCCGAGGCCTTACCCTCATCGGTGCCGTTGTCTTAACCAGTACACCAACACTAACTCGTGCCCTCACACTTAGGCTAACACTTAAGCATTGTCGTACCCTAACCTGTACCCTAATCCCTCTCCATTCCCTAACCCTAACCCTAACCCGAATCCTAACCCTGACCCTCACCCGAAGCCTTACCCTCACCCGTGCCCTAATCTTAACCAGAACACCAAGACTAACTCGTGCCCTCACACGTACGCTAACAGTAAACCGCAGCGGTACCCTAACCTGTACCCTAATCCCTCTCCATTCCCTAACCCTAACCCTAACCTGAAACCTAACCATGACACTCACCCGAAACTTTACCCTCACCCGTGTCCTAATTTTAACCAGTACATCAACACTAACCCATGCCCTCTAACGTACGCCAACCCTAAGCCATTGCCGTACCCTAACCTGTACCCTAATCAATCCCCATTCCCTAACCCTAACCCTAACCCTAACCCTTAACGTGACCCTCTTCCGAGGCCTTACCCTCACCCGTGCCCTAATCGTAAGCAGTACACTAACACTAACTAGTGACCTCACACGTACGCTAAACCTTAAGCGTTGTGGTACCCTAAACTGTGCCCTAATATCTCCCCATTCCCTAACCCTAACCCTAACCCGAATTCTTTCCCTGACCCTCACCCGAAACCTTACCCTCACCCGTGCCCTAATCTTAACCAGGACACCAACACTAACTTGTGCCCTCACACGTATGCTAACCCTTAATCGTTGTCGTACGCTAAACTGTACCCTAATCCCTCCCCATTCCCTAACCCTAACCCTAACCAGAATCCTAACCCTGACCCTCACCTGAAGCCTTACCCTCACCCGTGCCCTAATCTTAACCAGGACACTAACACTAACCCTTGCCCTCACAGGAACGCTAACCCTTAAGCACTGTCGTACCCTAAGCTGTACGCTAATCCCTCTGCATTCCTTAACCCTAACCCTAACCCGAATCCTAACCCTGACCCTCACCCGAAGCCTTACCCTCACCCGTGCCCTAATCTTAACCAGGACACCAACACTAACTCGTGCCCTCACACGTACGCTAAACCTTAAGCGTTGTCGTACCCTAAATTGTACCCTAATCCCTCCCCATTCCTTAACCCTAACCCTAACCCCATCCCTAAACCTGACCCACTTCCGATGCCCTACCCTAACCAATGCCCTAATCTTAACCAGGACACAAACACTAACTCATGCCCTCAAACGTACGCTAACCCTTAAGCATTGTCGTACCCTATCCTGTACCCTAATCCCTCCCCATTCCCTAACCCTAACCCTAAGCGAAACCCTGAACGTGACCCTTTTCCGAGGCCTTACCCTCATCGGTGCCGTTGTCTTAACCAGTACACCAACACTAACTCGTGACCTCACACTTACGCTAACCCTTAAGCATTGTCGTACCCTAACCTGTACCCTAATCCCTCTCCATTCCCTAACCCTAACCCTAACCCGAATCCTAACCCTGACCCTCACCCGAAGCCTTACCCTCACCCGTGCCCTAATCTTAACCAGAACACCAAGACTAACTCGTGCCCTCACACTTACGCTAACCCTTAAGCATTGTCGTACCCTAACCTGTACCCTAATCCCTCTCCATTCCCTAACCCTAACCCTAACCCGAATCCTAACCCTGACCCTCACCCGAAGCCTTACCCTCACCCGTGCCCTAATCTTAACCAGAACACCAAGACTAACTCGTGCCCTCACACGTACGCTAACAGTAAACCGCAGCGGTACCCTAACCTGTACCCTAATCCCTCTCCATTCCCTAACCCTAACCCTAACCTGAAACCTAACCATGACACTCACCCGAAACTTTACCCTCACCCGTGTCCTAATTTTAACAAGTACATCAACACTAACCCATGCCCTCTAACGTACGCCAACCCTAAGCCATTGCCGTACCCTAACCTGTACCCTAATCAATCCCCATTCCCTAACCCTAACCCTAACCCTAACCCTAACCCTAACCCTTAACGTGACCCTCTTCCGAGGCCTTACCCTCACCCGTGCCCTACTCGTAAGCAGTACACTAACACTAACTAGTGACCTCACACGTACGCTAAACCTTAAGCGTTGTGGTACCCTAAACTGTGCCCTAATATCTCCCCATTCCCTAACCCTAACCCTAACCCGAATTCTATCCCTGACCGTCACCCGAAAGCTTACCCTCACCCGTGCCCTAATCTTAACCAGGACACCAACACTAACTTGTGCCCTCACACGTATGCTAACCCTTAATCGTTGTCGTACGCTAAACTGTACCCTAATCCCTCCCCATTCCCTAACCCTAACCCTAACCAGAATCCTAACCCTGACCCTCACCTGAAGCCTTACCCTCACCCGTGCCCTAATCTTAACCAGGACACTAACACTAACCCTTGCCCTCACAGGAACGCTAACCCTTAAGCACTGTCGTACCCTAAGCCGTACCCTAATCCCTCTGCATTCCTTAACCCTAACCCTAACCCGAATCCTAACCCTGACCCTCACCCGAAGCCTTACCCTCACCCGTGCCCTAATCTTAACCAGGACACCAAGACTAACTCGTGCCCTCACACGTACGTTAACACTAAACCGCAGCGGTACCCTAACCTGTACCCTAATCCCTCTCCATTCCCTAACCCTAACCCTAACCTGAAACCTAACCATGACACTCACGCAAAACTTTACCCTCACCCGTGTCCTAATTTTAACCAGTACATCAACACTAACCCATGCCCTCTCACGTACGCCAACACTAAGCCATTGCCATACCCTAACCTGTACCCTAATCAATCCCCATTCCCTAACCCTAACCCTAACCCTAACCCTTAACGTGACCCTCTTCCGAGGCCTTACACTCACCCGTGCCCTAATCGTAAGCAGTACACTAACACTAACTAGTGACCTCACACGTACGCTAAACCTTAAGCGTTGTGGTACTCTAAACTGTGCCCTAATATCTCCCCATTCCCTAACCCTAACCCTAACCCGAATTCTATCCCTGACCCTCACCCAAAACCTTACCCTCACCCGTGCCCTAATCTTAACCAGGACACCAACACTAACTTGTGCCCTCACACGTACGCTAACCCTTAATCGTTGTCGTACCCTAAACTGTACCGTAATCCCTCCCCATTCCCTAACCCTAACCCTAACCCGAATCCTAACCCTGACGCTCACCTGAAGCCTTACCCTCACCCGTGCCCTAATCTTAACCAGGACACTAACACTAACACTTGCCCTCACACGAACGCTAACCCTTAAGCACTGTCGTACCCTAAGCTGTACCCTAATCCCTCTGCATTCCTTAACCCTAACCCTAACCCGAATCCTAACCCTGACCCTCACCCGAAGCCTTACCCTCACCCGTGCCCTAATCTTAACCAGGACACCAACACTAACACTTGCCCTCACACGTACGCTAAACCTTAAGCGTTGTCGTACCCTAAATTGTACCCTAATCCCTCCCCATTCCTTAACCCTAACCCTAACCCCATCCCTAAACCTGACCCACTTCCGATGCCCTACCCTAACCAATGCCCTAATCTTAACCAGGACACAAACACTAACTCATGCCCTCAAACGTACGCTAACCCTTAAGCATTGTCGTACCCTATCCTGTACCCTAATCCCTCCCCATTCCCTAACCCTAACCCTAAGCGAAACCCTGAACGTGACCCTTTTCCGAGGCCTTACCCTCATCGGTGCCGTTGTCTTAACCAGTACACCAACACTAACTCGTGCCCTCACACTTACGCTAACCCTTAAGCATTGTCGTACCCTAACCTGTACCCTAATCCCTCTCCATTCCCTATCCCTAAACCTAACCCGAATCCTAACCCAGACCCTCACCCGAAGCCTTACCCTCACCCGTGCCCTAATCTTAACCAGGACACCAAGACTAACTCGTGCCCTCACACGTACGTTAACACTAAACCGCAGCGGTACCCTAACCTGTACCCTAATCCCTCCCCATTCCCTAACCCTAACCCTAACCCGAATTCTATCCCTGACCCTCACCCGAAACCTTACCCTCACCCGTGCCCTAATCTTAACCAGGACACCAACACTAACTTGTGCCCTCACACGTACGCTAACCCTTAATCGTTGTCGTACCCTAAACTGTACCGTAATCCCTCCCCATTCCCTAACCCTAACCCTAACCCGAATTCTAACCCTGACCCTCACCTGAAGCCTTACCCTCACCCGTGCCCTAATCTTAACCAGGACACTAACACTAACACTTGCCCTCACACGAACGCTAACCCTTAAGCACTGTCGTACCCTAAGCTGTACCCTAATCCCTCTGCATTCCTTAACCCTAACCCTAACCCGAATCCTAACCCTGACCCTCACCCGAAGCCTTACCCTCACCCGTGCCCTAATCTTAACCAGGACACCAACACTAACTCATGCCCTCACACGTATGCTAAACCTTAAGCGTTGTCGTACCCTAAGTTGTACCCTAATCCCTCCCCATTCCTTAACCCTAACCCTAACCCCATCCCTAAACCTGACCCACTTCCGATGCCCTACCCTAACCAATGCCCTAATCTTAACCAGGACACAAACACTAACTCATCCCCTCAAACGTACCCTAACCCTTAAGCATTGTTGTACCCTATCCTGTACCCTAATCCCTCCCCAGTAACTAACCCTAATCCTAAGCGAAACCATGAACGTGACCCTTTTCCGAGGCCTTACCCTCATCGGTGCCGTTGTCTTAACCAGTACACCAACACTAACTCGTGCCCTCACACTTACGCTAACCCTTAAGCATTGTCGTACCCTAACCTGTACCCTAATCCCTCTCCATTCCCTAACCCTAACCCTAACCCGAATCCTAACCCACACCCTCACCCGAAGCCTTACCCTCACCCGTGCCCTAATCTTAACCAGGACACCAAGACTAACTCGTGCCCTCACACGTACGTTAACACTAAACCGCAGCGGTACCCTAACCTGTACCCTAATCCCTCTCCATTCCCTAACCCTAACCCTAACCTGAAACCTAACCATGACACTCACCCGAAACTTTACCCTCACCCTTGTCCTAATTTTAACCAGTACATCAACACTAACCCATGCCCTCTAACGTACGCCAACCCTAAGCCATTGCCGTACCCTAACCTGTACCCTAATCAATCCCCATTCCCTAACCCTAACCCTAACCCTAACCCTTAACGTGACCCTCTTCCGAGGCCTTACCCTCACCCGTGCCCTAATCGTAAGCAGTACACTAACACTAACTAGTGACCTCACACGTACGCTAAACCTTAAGCGTTGTGGTACCCTAAACTGTGCCCTAATATCTCCCCATTCCCTAACCCTAACCCTAACCCGAATTCTATCCCTGACCCTCACCCGAAACCTTACCCTCACCCGTGCCCTAATCTTAACCAGGACACCAACACTAACTTGTGCCCTCACACGTATGCTAACCCTTAATCGTTGTCGTACGCTAAACTGTACCCTAATCCCTCCCCATTCCCTAACCCTAACCCTAACCAGAATCCTAACCCTGACCCTCACCTGAAGCCTTACCCTCACCCGTGCCCTAATCTTAACCAGGACACTAACACTAACCCTTGCCCTCACAGGAACGCTAGCCCTTAAGCACTGTCGTACCCTAAGCTGTACCCTAATCCCTCTGCATTCCTTAACCCTAACCCTAACCCGAATCCTAACCCTGACCCTCACCCGAAGCCTTACCCTCACCCGTGCCCTAATCTTAACCAGGACACCAACACTAACTCGTGCCCTCACACGTACGCTAAACCTTAAGCGTTGTCGTACCCTAAATTGTACCCTAATCCCTCCCCATTCCTTAACCCTAACCCTAACCCCATCCCTAAACCTGACCCACTTCCGATGCCCTACCCTAACCAATGCCCTAATCTTAACCAGGACACAAACACTAACTCATGCCCTCAAACGTACGCTAACCCTTAAGCATTGTCGTACCCTATCCTGTACCCTAATCCCTCCCCATTCCCTAACCCTAACCCTAAGCGAAACCCTGAACGTGACCCTTTTCCGAGGCCTTACCCTCATCGGTGCCGTTGTCTTAACCAGTACACCAACACTAACTCGTGCCCTCCCACTTACGCTAACCCTTAAGCATTGTCGTACCCTAACCTGTACCCTAATCCCTCTCCATTCCCTAACCCTAAACCTAACCCGAATCCTAACCCAGACCCTCACCCGAAGCCTTACCCTCACCCGTGCCCTAATCTTAACCAGGACACCAAGACTAACTCGTGCCCTCACACGTACGTTAACACTAAACCGCAGCGGTACCCTAACCTGTACCCTAATCCCTCTCCATTCCCTAACCCTAACCCTAACCTGAAACCTAACCATGACACTCACCCGAAACTTTACCCTCACCCGTGTCCTAATTTTAAACAGTACATCAACACTAACCCATGCCCTCTAACGTACGCCAACCCTAAGCCATTGCCGTACCCTAACCTGTACCCTAATCAATCCCCATTCCCTAACCCTAACCCTAACCCTAACCCTTAACGTGACCCTCTTCCGAGGCCTTACCCTCACCCGTTCCCTAATCGTAAGCAGTACACTAACACTAACTAGTGACCTCACACGTACGCTAAACCTTAAGCGTTGTGGTACCCTAAACAGTGCCCTAATATCTCCCCATTCCCTAACCCTAACCCTAACCCGAATTCTATCCCTGACCCTCACCCGAAACCTTACCCTCACCCGTGCCCTAATCTTAACCAGGACACCAACACTAACTTGTGCCCTCACACGTATGCTAACCCTTAATCGTTGTCGTACGCTAAACTGTACCCTAATCCCTCCCCATTCCCTAACCCTAACCCTAACCAGAATCCTAACCCTGACCCTCACCTGAAGCCTTACCCTCACCCGTGCCCTAATCTTAACCAGGACACTAACACTAACACTTGCCCTCACACGAACGCTAACCCTTAAGCACTGTCGTACCCTAAGCTGTACCCTAATCCCTCTGCATTCCTTAACCCTAACCCTAACCCGAATCCTAACCCTGACCCTCACCCGAAGCCTTACCCTCACCCGTGCCCTAATCTTAACCAGGACACCAACACTAACTCGTGCCCTCACACGTATGCTAAACCTTAAGCGTTGTCGTACCCTAAATTGTACCCTAATCCCTCCCCATTCCTTAACCCTAACCCTAACCCCATCCCTAAACCTGACCCACTTCCGATGCCCTACCCTAACCAATGCCCTAATCTTAACCAGGACACAAACACTAACTCATCCCCTCAAACGTACGCTAACCCTTAAGCATTGTTGTACCCTATCCTGTACCCTAATCCCTCCCCATTCCCTAACCCTAACCCTAAGCGAAACCCTGAACGTGACCCTTTTCCGAGGCCTTACCCTCATCGGTGCCGTTGTCTTAACCAGTACACCAACACTAACTCGTGCTCTCACACTTACGCTAACCCTTAAGCATTGTCGTACCCTAACCTGTACCCTAATCCCTCTCCATTCCCTAACCCTAACCCTAACCCGAATCCTAACCCAGACCCTCACCCGAAGCCTTACCCTCACCCGTGCCCTAATCTTAACCAGGACACCAAGACTAACTCGTGCCCTCACACGTACGTTAACACTAAACCGCAGCGGTACCCTAACCTGTACCCTAATCCCTCTCCATTCCCTAACCCTAACCCTAACCTGAAACCTAACCATGACACTCACCCGAAACTTTACCCTCACCCGTGTCCTAATTTTAACCAGTACATCAACACTAACCCATGACCTCTAACGTACGCCAACCCTAAGCCATTGCCGTACCCTAACCTGTACCCTAATCAATCCCCATTCCCTAACCCTTACCCTAACCCTAACCCTTAACGTGACCCTCTTCCGAGGCCTTACACTCACCCGTGCCCTAATCGTAAGCAGTACACTAACACTAACTAGTGACCTCACACGTACGCTAAACCTTAAGCGTTGTGGTACTCTAAACTGTGCCCTAATATCTCCCCATTCCCTAACCCTAACCCTAACCCGAATTCTATCCCTGACCCTCACCCGAAACCTTACCCTCACCCGTGCCCTAATCTTAACCAGGACACCAACACTAACTTGTGCCCTCACACGTACGCTAACCCTTAATCGTTGTCGTACCCTAAACTGTACCGTAATCCCTCCCCATTCCCTAACCCTAACCCTAACCCGAATCCTAACCCTGACGCTCACCTGAAGCCTTACCCTCACCCGTGCCCTAATCTTAACCAGGACACTAACACTAACACTTGCCCTCAAACGAACGCTAACCCTTAAGCACTGTCGTACCCTAAGCTGTACCCTAATCCCTCTGCATTCCTTAACCCTAACCCTAACCCGAATCCTAACCCTGACCCTCACCCGAAGCCTTACCCTCACCCGTGCCCTAATCTTAACCAGGACACCAACACTAACTCGTGCCCTCACACGTACGCTAAACCTTAAGCGTTGTCGTACCCTAAATTGTACCCTAATCCCTCCCCATTCCTTAACCCTAACCCTAACCCCATCCCTAAACCTGACCCACTTCCGATGCCCTACCCTAACCAATGCCCTAATCTTAACCAGGACACAAACACTAACTCATGCCCTCAAACGTACGCTAACCCTTAAGCATTGTCGTACCCTATCCTGTACCCTAATCCCTCCCCATTCCCTAACCCTAACCCTAAGCGAAACCCTGAACGTGACCCTTTTCCGAGGCCTTACCCTCATCGGTGCCGTTGTCTTAACCAGTACACCAACACTAACTCGTGCCCTCACACTTACGCTAACCCTTAAGCATTGTCGTACCCTAACCTGTACCCTAATCCCTCTCCATTCCCTAACCCTAAACCTAACCCGAATCCTAACCCAGACCCTCACCCGAAGCCTTACCCTCACCCGTGCCCTAATCTTAACCAGGACACCAAGACTAACTCGTGCCCTCACACGTACGTTAACACTAAACCGCAGCGGTACCCTAACCTGTACCCTAATCCCTCTCCATTCCCTAACCCTAACCCTAACCTGAAACCTAACCATGACACTCACCCGAAACTTTACCCTCACCCGTGTCCTAATTTTAACCAGTACATCAACACTAACCCATGCCCTCTAACGTACGCCAACCCTAAGCCATTGCCGTACCCTAACCTGTACCCTAATCAATCCCCATTCCCTAACCCTAACCCTAACCCTAACCCTTAACGTGACCCTCTTCCGAGGCCTTACCCTCACCCGTGCCCTAATCGTAAGCAGTACACTAACACTAACTAGTGACCTCACACGTACGCTAAACCTTAAGCGTTGTGGTACCCTAAACTGTGCCCTAATATCTCCCCATTCCCTAACCCTAACCCTAACCCGAATTCTATCCCTGACCCTCACCTGAAACCTTACCCTCACCCGTGCCCTAATCTTAACCAGGACACCAACACTAACTTGTGCCCTCACACGTATGCTAACCCTTAATCGTTGTCGTACGCTAAACTGTACCCTAATCCCTCCCCATTCCCTAACCCTAACCCTAACCAGAATCCTAACCCTGACCCTCACCTGAAGCCTTACCCTCACCCGTGCCCTAATCTTAACCAGGACACTAACACTAACACTTGCCCTCACACGAACGCTAACCCTTAAGCACTGTCGTACCCTAAGCTGTACCCTAATCCCTCTGCATTCCTTAACCCTAACCCTAACCCGAATCCTAACCCTGACCCTCACCCGAAGCCTTACCCTCACCCGTGCCCTAATCTTAACCAGGACACCAACACTAACTCGTGCCCTCACACGTATGCTAAACCTTAAGCGTTGTCGTACCCTAAATTGTACCCTATTCCCTCCCCATTCCTTAACCCTAACCCTAACCCCATCCCTAAACCTGACCCACTTCCGATGCCCTACCCTAACCAATGCCCTAATCTTAACCAGGACACAAACACTAACTCATCCCCTCAAACGTACGCTAACCCTTAAGCATTGTTGTACCCTATCCTGTACCCTAATCCCTCCCCATTCCCTAACCCTAACCCTAAGCGAAACCCTGAACGTGACCCTTTTCCGAGGCCTTACCCTCATCGGTGCCGTTGTCTTAACCAGTACACCAACACTAACTCGTGCCCTCACACTTACGCTAACCCTTAAGCATTGTTGTACCCTAACCTGTACCCTAATCCCTCTCCATTCCCTAACCCTAACCCTAACCCGAATCCTAAACCAGACCCTCACCCGAAGCCTTACCCTCACCCGTGCCCTAATCTTAACCAGGACACCAAGACTAACTCGTGCCCTCACACGTACGTTAACACTAAACCGCAGCGGTACCCTAACCTGTACCCTAATCCCTCTCCATTCCCTAACCCTAACCCTAACCTGAAACCTAACCATGACACTCACCCGAAACTTTACCCTCACCCGTGTCCTAATTTTAACCAGTACATCAACACTAACCCATGACCTCTAACGTACGCCAACCCTAAGCCATTGCCGTACCCTAACCTGTACCCTAATCAATCCCCATTCCCTAACCCTAACCCTAACCCTAACCCTTAACGTGACCCTCTTCCGAGGCCTTACCCTCACCCGTGCCCTAATCGTAAGCAGTACACTAACACTAACTAGTGACCTCACACGTACGCTAAACCTTAAGCGTTGTGGTACCCTAAACTGTGCCCTAATATCTCCCCATTCCCTAACCCTAACCCTAACCCGAATTCTATCCCTGACCCTCACCCGAAACCTTACCCTCACCCGTGCCCTAATCTTAACCAGGACACCAACACTAACTTGTGCCCTCACACGTATGCTAACCCTTAATCGTTGTCGTACGCTAAACTGTACCCTAATCCCTCCCCATTCCCTAACCCTAACCCTAACCAGAATCCTAACCCTGACCCTCACCTGAAGCCTTACCCTCACCCGTGCCCTAATCTTAACCAGGACACTAACACTAACCCTTGCCCTCACAGGAACGCTAACCCTTAAGCACTGTCGTACCCTAAGCTGTACCCTAATCCCTCTGCATTCCTTAACCCTAACCCTAACCCGAATCCTAACCCTGACCCTCACCCGAAGCCTTACCCTCACCCGTGCCCTAATCTTAACCAGGACACCAACACTAACTCGTGCCCTCACACGTACGCTAAACCTTAAGCGTTGTCGTACCCTAAATTGTACCCTAATCCCTCCCCATTCCTTAACCCTAACCCTAACCCCATCCCTAAACCTGACCCACTTCCGATGCCCTACCCTAACCAATGCCCTAATCTTAACCAGGACACAAACACTAACTCATGCCCTCAAACGTACGCTAACCCTTAAGCATTGTCGTACCCTATCCTGTACCCTAATCCCTCCCCATTCCCTAACCCTAACCCTAAGCGAAACCCTGAACGTGACCCTTTTCCGAGGCCTTACCCTCATCGGTGCCGTTGTCTTAACCAGTACACCAACACTAACTCGTGCCCTCCCACTTACGCTAACCCTTAAGCATTGTCGTACCCTAACCTGTACCCTAATCCCTCTCCATTCCCTAACCCTAACCCTAACCCGAATCCTAACCCTGACCCTCACCCGAAGCCTTACCCTCACCCGTGCCCTAATCTTAACCAGGACACCAAGACTAACTCGTGCCCTCACATGTACGTTAACACTAAACCGCAGTGGTACCCTAACCTGTACCCTAATCCCTCTCCATTCCCTAACCCTAACCCTAACCTGAAACCTAACCATGACACTCACGCGAAACTTTACCCTCACCCGTGTCCTAATTTTAACCAGTACATCAACACTAACCCATGCCCTCTAACGTACGCCAACCCTAAGCCATTGCCGTACCCTAACCTGTACCCTAATCAATCCCCATTCCCTAACGCTAACCCTAACCCTAACCCTTAACGTGACCCTCTTCCGAGGCCTTACCCTCACCCGTGCCCTAATCGTAAGCAGTACACTAACACTAACTAGTGACCTCACATGTACGCTAAACCTTAAGCGTTGTGGTACTCTAAACTGTGCCCTAATATCTCCCCATTCCCTAACCCTAACCCTAACCCGAATTCTATCCCTGACCCTCACCCGAAACCTTACCCTCACCCGTGCCCCAATCTTAACCAGGACACCAACACTAACGTGTGCCCTCACACGTACGCTAACCCTTAATCGTTGTCGTACCCTATACTGTACCGTAATCCCTCCCCATTCCCTAACCCTAACCCTAACCCGAATCCTAACCCTGACCCTCACCTGAAGCCTTACCCTCACCCGTGCCCTAATCTTAACCAGGACACTAACACTAACACTTGCCCTCACACGAACGCTAACCCTTAAGCACTGTCGTACCCTAAGCTGTACCCTAATCCCTCTGCATTCCTTAACCCTAACCCTAACCCGAATCCTAACCATGACCCTCACCCGAAGCCTTACC
Organism: Inia geoffrensis; assembly: GCA_036417435.1. Taxonomy (NCBI): domain Eukaryota; kingdom Metazoa; phylum Chordata; class Mammalia; order Artiodactyla; family Iniidae; genus Inia; species Inia geoffrensis. The sequence goes on from CM070916.1 coordinate 908,509, forward strand.
CTCACCCGTGCCCTAATCTTAACCAGGACACCAACACTAACTCGTGCCCTCACACGTACGCTAAACCTTAAGCGTTGTCGTACCCTAAATTGTGCCCTAATCCCTCCCCATTCCTTAACCCTAACCCTAACCCCATCCCTAAACCTGACCCACTTCCGATGCCCTACCCTAACCAATGCCCTAATCTTAACCAGGACACAAACACTAACTCATCCCCTCAAACGTACGCTAACCCTTAAGCATTGTCTTACCCTATCCTGTACCCAAATCCCTCCCCATTCCCTAACCCTAACCCTAAGCGAAACGCTGAACGTGACCCTTTTCCGAGGCCTTACCCTCATCGGTTCCGTTGTCTTAACCAGTACACCAACACTAACTCGTGCCCTCACACTTACGCTAAGCCTTAAGCATTGTCGTACCCTAACCTGTACCCTAATCCCTCTCCATTCCCTAACCCTAACCCTAACCCGAATCCTAACCCAGACCCTCACCCGAAGCCTTACCCTCACCCGTGCCCTAATCTTAACCAGGACACCAAGACTAACTCGTGCCCTCAAACGTACGCTAACACTAAACCGCAGCGGTACCCTAACCTGTACCCTAATCCCTCTCCATTCCCTAACCCTAACCCTAACCTGAAACCTAACCATGACACTCACCCGAAACTTTACCCTCACCCGTGTCCTAATTTTAACCAGTAAATCAACACTAACCCATGCCCTCTAACGTACGCCAACCCTAAGCCATTGCCGTACACTAACCTGTACCCTAATCAATCCCCATCCCCTAACCCTAACCCTAACCCTAACCCTTAACGTGACCCTCTTCCGAGGACTTACCCTCACCCGTGCCCTAATCGTAAGCAGTACACTAACACTAACTAGTGACCTCACACGTACGCTAAACCTTAAGCGTTGTGGTACCCTAAACTGTGCCCTAATATCTCCCCATTCCCTAACCCTAACCCTAACCCGAATTCTATCCCTGACCCTCACCCGAAACCTTACCCTCACCCGTGCCCTAATCTTAACCAGGACACCAACACTAACTTGTGCCCTCACACGTACGCTAACCCTTAATCGTTGTCGTACCCTAAACTGCACCCTAATCCCTCCCCATTCCCTAACCCTAACCCTAACCCGAATCCTAACCCTGACCCTCACCTGAAGCCTTACCCTCACACGTGCCCTAATCTTAACCAGGACACTAACACTAACCCTTGACCTCACACGAAACGCTAACCCTTAAGCACAGTCGTACCCTAAGCTGTACCCTAATCCCTCTGCATTCCTTAACCCTAACCCTAACCCGAATCCTAACCCTGACCCTCACCCGAAGCCTTACCCTCACCCGTGCCCTAATCTTAACCAGGACACCAACACTAACTCGTGCCCTCACACGTACGCTAAACCTTAAGCGTTGTCGTACCCTAAATTGTACCCTAATCCCTCCCCATTCCTTAACCCTAACCCTAACCCCATCACTAAACCTGACCTACTTCCGATGCCCTACCCTAACCAATGCCCTAATCTTAACCAGGACACAAACATTAACTCATGCCCTCAAACGTACGCTAACCCTTAAGCATTGTCGTACCCTATCCTGTACCCTAATCCCTCTCCATTCCCTAACCCTAACCCTAAGCGAAACCCTGAACGTGACCCTTTTCTGAGGCCTTACCCTCATCGTTGCCGTTGTCTTAACCAGTACACCAACACTAACTCGTGCCCTCACACTTACGCTAACCCTTAAGCATTGTCGTACCCTAACCTGTACCCTAATCCCTCTCCATTCCCTAACCCTAACCCTAACCCGAATCCTAACCCTGACCCTCACCCGAAGCCTTACCCTCACCCGTGCCCTAATCTTAAACAGGACACCAAGACTAACTCGTGCCCTCACACGTACGCTAACACTAAACCGCAGCGGTACCCTAACCTGTACCCTAATCCCTCTCCATTCCCTAACCCTAACCCTAACCTGAAACCTAACCATGACACTCACCCGAAACTTTACCCTCACCCGTGTCCTAATTTTAACCAGTACATCAACACTAACCCATGCCCTCTAACGTACGCCAACCCTAAGCCATTGCCGTACCCTAACCTGTACCCTAATCAATCCCCATTCCCTAACCCTAACCCTAACCCTAACCCTTAACGTGACCCTCTTCCGAGGCCTTACCCTCACCCGTGCCCTAATCGTAAGCAGTACACTAACACTAACTAGTGACCTCACACGTACGCTAAACCTTAAGCGTTGTGGTACCCTAAACTGTACCCTAATATCTCCCCATTCCCTAACCCTAACCCTAACCCGAATTCTATCCCTGACCCTCACCCGAAACCTTACCCTCACCCGTGCCCTAATCTTAACCAGGACACCAACACTAACTTGTGCCCTCACACGTACGCTAACCCTTAATCGTTGTTGTACCCTAAACTGTACCCTAATCCCTCCCCATTCCCTAACCCTAACCCTAACCCGAATCCTAACCCTGACCCTTACCTGAAGCCTTACCCTCACCCGTGCCCTAATCTTAACCAGGACACTAACACTAACACTTGCCCTCACACGAACGCTAACCCTTAAGCACTGTCGTATCCTAAGCTGTACCCTAATCCCTCTGCATTCCTTAACCCTAACCCTAACCCGAATCCTAACCCTGACCCTCACCCGAAGCCTTACCCTCACCCGTGCCCTAATCTTAACCAGGACACCAACACTAACACGTGCCCTCACACGTACGCTAAACCTTACGCGTTGTCGTACCCTAAATTGTACCCTAATCCCTCCTCATTCCTTAACCCTAACCATAACCCCATCCCTAAACCTGACCCACTTCCGATGCCCTACCCTAACCAATGCCCTAATCTTAACCAGGACACAAACACTAACTCATGCCCTCAAACGTACGCTAACCCTTAAGCATTGTCATACCCTATCCTGTACCCTAATCCCTCCCCATTCCCTAACCCTAACCCTAAGCGAAACCCTGAACGTGACCCTTTTCCGAGGCCTTACCCTCATCAGTGCCGTTGTCTTAACCAGTACACCAACACTAACAAGTGTCCTCACACTTACGCTAACCCTTAAGCATTGTCGTACCCTAACCTGTACCCTAATCCCTCTCCATTCCCTAACCCTAAACCTAACCCGAATCCTAACCTAGACCCTCACCCGAAGCCTTACCCTCACCCGTGCCCTAATCTTAACCAGGACACCAAGACTAACTCGTGCCCTCAAACGTACGCTAACACTAAACCGCAGCGGTACCCTAACCTGTACCCTAATCCCTCTCCATTCCCTAACCCTAACCCTAAACTGAAACCTAACCATGACACTCACCCGAAACTTTAGCCTCACCCGTGTCCTAATTTTAACCAGTACATCAACACTAACCCATGCCCTCTAACGTACGCCAACCCTAAGCCATTGCCGTACCCTAACCTGTACCCTAATCAATCCCCATTCCCTAACCCTAACCCTAACCCTAACCCTTAACGTGACCCTCTTCCGAGGCCTTACCCTCACCCGTGCCCTAATCGTAAGCAGTACACTAACACTAACTAGTGACCTCACACGTACGCTAAACCTTAAGCGTTGTGGTACCCTAAACTGTGCCCTAATATCTCCCCATTCCCTAACCCTAGCCCTAACCCGAATTCTATCCCTGACCCTCACCCGAAACCTTACCCTCACCCGTGCCCTAATCTTAACCAGGACACCAACACTAACTTGTGCCCTCACACGTACGCTAACCCTTAATCGTTGTCGTACCCTAAACTGTACCCTAATCCCTCCCCATTCCCTAACCCTAACCCTAACCCGAATCCTAACCCTGACCCTTACCTGAAGCCTTACCCTCACCCGTGCCCTAATCTTAACCAGGACACTAACACTAACACTTGCCCTCACACGAACGCTAACCCTTAAGCACTGTCGTATCCTAAGCTGTACCCTAATCCCTCTGCATTCCTTAACCCTAACCCTAACCCGAATCCTAACCCTGACCCTCACCCGAAGCCTTACCCTCACCCGTGCCCTAATCTTAACCAGGACACCAACACTAACACGTGCCCTCACACGTACGCTAAACCTTACGCGTTGTCGTACCCTAAATTGTACCCTAATCCCTCCTCATTCCTTAACCCTAACCATAACCCCATCCCTAAACCTGACCCACTTCCGATGCCCTACCCTAACCAATGCCCTAATCTTAACCAGGACACAAACACTAACTCATGCCCTCAAACGTACGCTAACCCTTAAGCATTGTCGTAGCCTATCCTGTACCCTAATCCCTCCCCATTCCCTAACCCTAACCCTAAGCGAAACCCTGAACGTGACCCTTTTCCGAGGCCTTACCCTCATCGGTGCCGTTGTCTTAAACAGTACACCAACACTAACTCGTGCCCTCACACTTACGCTAACCCTTAAGCATTGTCGTACCCTAACCTGTACCCTAATCCCTCTCCATTCCCTAACCCTAACCCTAACCCGTATCCTAACCCTGACCCTCACCCGAAGCCTTACCCTCACCCGTGCCCTAACCTTAACCAGGACACCAAGACTAACTCGTGCCCTCAAACGTACGCTAACACTAAACCGCAACGGTACCCTAACCTGTACCCTAATCCCTCTCCATTCCCTAACCCTAACCCTAACCTGAAACCTAACCATGACACTCACCCGAAACTTTACCCTCACCCGTGTCCTAATTTTAACCAGTACATCAACACTAACCCATGCCCTCTAACGTACGCCAACCCTAAGCCATTGCCGTACCCTAACCTGTACCCTAATCAATCCCCATTCCCTAACCCTAACCCTAACCCTAACCCTTAACGTGACCCTCTTCCGAGGCCTTACCCTCACCCGTGCCCTAATCGTAAGCAGTACACTAACACTAACTTGTGACCTCACACGTACGCTAAACCTTAAGCGTTGTGGTACCCTAAACTGTGCCCTAATATCTCCCCATTCCCTAACCCTAACCCTAACCCGAATTCTATCCCTGACCCTCACCCGCAACCTTACCCTCACCCGTGCCCTAATCTTAACCAGGACACCAACACTAACTTGTGCCCTCACACGTACGCTAACCCTTAATCGTTGTCGTACCCTAAACTGTACCCTAATCCCTCCCCATTCCCTAACCCTAACCCTAACCCGAATCCTAACCCTGACCCTCACCTGAAGCCTTACCCACACCTGTGCCCTAATCTTAACCAGGACACTAACACTAAGCCTTGCCCTCACACGAAGGCTAACCCTTAAGTACTGTCGTACCCTAAGCTGTACCCTAATCCCTCTGCATTCCTTAACCCTAACCCTAACCCGAATCCTAACCCTGACCCTCACCCGAAGCCTTACCTTCACCCGTGCCCTAATCTTAACCAGGACACCAACACTAACACGTGCCCTCACACGTACGCTAAACCTTAAGCGTTGTCGTACCCTAAATTGTACCCTAATCCCTCCCCATTCCTTAACCCTAACCCTAACCCCATCCCTAAACCTGACCCACTTCCGATGCCCTACCCTAACCAATGCCCTAATCTTAACCAGTACACAAACACTAACTCATGCCCTCAAACGTACGCTAACCCTTAAGCATTGTCGTACCCTATCCTGTACCCTAATCCCTCCCCATTCCCTAACCCTAACCCTAAGCGAAACCCTGAACGTTACCCTTTTCCGAGGCCTTACCCTCATCGGTGCCGTTGTCTTAACCAGTACACCAACACTAACTCGTGCCCTCACACTTACGCTAACCCTTAATCATTGTCGTACCCTAACCTGTACTCTAATCCCTCTCCATTCCCTAACCCTAACCCTAACCCGAATCCCAGCCCTGACCCTCACCCGAAGCCTTACCCTCACCCGTGCCCTAATCTTAACCAGGACACCAAGACTAACTCGTGCCCTCACACGTACGCTAACACTAAATCGCAGCGGTACCCTAACCTGTACCCTAATCCCTCTCCATTCCCTAACCCTAACCCTAACCTGAAACCTAACCATGACACTCACCCGAAACTTTACCCTCACCCGTGTCCTAATTTTAACCAGTACATCAACACTAACCCATGCCCTCTAACGTACGCCAACCCTAAGCCATTGCCGTACCCTAACCTGTACCCTAATCAATCCCCATTCCCTAACCCTAACCCTAACCCTAACCCTTAACGTGACCCTCTTCCGAGGCCTTACCCTCACCCGTGCCCTAATCGTAAGCAGTACACTAACACTAACTAGTGACCTCACCCGTACGCTAAACCTTAAGCGTTGTGGTACCCTAAACTGTGCCCTAATATCTCCCCATTCCCTAACCCTAACCCTAACCCGAATTCTATCCCTGACCCTCACCCGAAACCTTACCCTCACCCGTGCCCTAATCTTAACCAGGACACCAACACTAACTTGTGCCCTCACACGTACGCTAACCCTTAATCGTTGTCGCACCCTAAACTGTACCCTCATCCCTCCCCATTCCCTAACCCTAACCCTAACCCGAATCCTAACCCTGACCCTCACCTGAAGCCTTACCCTCACCCGTGCCCTAATCTTAACCAGGACACTAACACTAACCCTTGCCCTCACACGAACGATAACCCTTAAGCACTGTCGTACCCTAAGCTGTACCCTAATCCCTCTGCATTCCTTAAACCTAACCCTAACCAGAATCCTAACCCTGACCCTCACCCGAAGCCTTACCCTCACCCGTGCCCTTATCTTAACCAGGACACCAACACTAACTCGTGCCCTCACACGTACGCTAAACCTTAAGCGTTGTCGTACCCTAAATTGTACCCTAATCCCTCCCCATTCCTTAACCCTAACCCTAACCCCATCCCTAAACCTGACCCACTTCCGATGCCCTACCCTAACCAATGCCCTAATCTTAACCAGGACACAAACACTAACTCATGCCCTCAAACGTACGCTAACCCTTAAGCATTGTCGTCGCCTATCCTGTACCCTAATCCCTCCCCATTCCCTAACCCTAACCCTAAGCGAAACCCTGAACGTGACCCTTTTCCGAGGCCTTACCCTCATCGGTGCCGTTGTCTTAACCAGTACACCAACACTAACTCGTGCCCTCACACTTACGCTAACCCTTAAGCATTGTCGTACCCCAACCTGTACCCTAATCCCTCTCCATTCCCTAACCCTAACCCTAACCCGAATCCTAACCCTGACCCTCACCCGAAGCCTTACCCTCACCCGTGCCCTAATTTTAACCAGGACACCAAGACTAACTCGTGCCCTCAAACGTACGCTAACACTAAACCGCAGCGGTACCCTAACCTGTACCCTAATCCCTCTCCATTCCCTAACAATAACCCTAACCTGAAACCTAACCATGACACTCACCCGAAACTTTACCCTCACCCGTGTCCTAATTTTAACCAGTACATCAACACTAACCCATGCCCTCTAACGTACGCCAACCCTAAGCCATTGCCGCACCCTAACCTGTACCCTAATCAATCCCCATTCCCTAACCCTAACCCTAACCCTAACCCTTAACGTGACCCTCTTCCGAGGCCTTACCCTCACCCGTGCCCTAATCGTAAGCAGTACACTAACACTAACTAGTGACCTCACACGTACGCTAAACCTTAAGCGTTGTGGTACCCTAAACTGTGCCCTAATATCTCCCCATTCCCTAACCCTAACCCTAACCCGAATTCTATCCCTGACCCTCACCCGAAACCTTACCCTCACCCGTGCCCTAATCTTAACCAGGACACCAACACTAACTTGTGCCCTCACACGTACGCTAACCCTTAATCGTTGTCGTACCCTAAACTGTACCCTAATCCTTCCCCATTCCCTAACCCTAACCCTAAACCGAATCCTAAACCTGACCCTCACCTGAAGCCTTACCCTCACCCGTGCCCTAATCTTAACCAGGACACTAACACTAACCCTTGCCCTCACACGAACGCTAACCCTTAAGCACTGTCGTACCCTAAGCTGTACCCTAATCCCTCTGCATTCCTTGACCCTAACCCTAACCCGAATCCTAACCCTGACCCTCACCCGAAGCATTACCCTCACCCGTTCCCTAATCTTAACCAGGACACCAACACTAACTCGTGCCCTCACACGTACGCTAAACCTTAAGCGTTGTCGTACCCTAAATTGTACCCTAATCCCTCCCCATTCCTTAACCCTAACCCTAACCCCATCCCTAAATCTGACCCACTTCCGATGCCCTACCCTAACCAATGCCCTAATCTTAACCAGTACACAAACACTAACTCATGCCCTCAAACGTACGCTAACCCTTAAGCATTGTCGTACCCTATCCTGTACCCTAATCCCTCCCCATTCCCTAACCCTAACCCTAAGCGAAACCCTGAACGTGACCCTTTTCCGAGGCCTTACCCTCATCGGTGCCGTTGTCTTAAGCAGTACACCAACACTAACTCGTGCCCTCACACTTACGCTAACCCTTAAGCATTGTCGTACAGTAACCCGTACCCTAATCCCTCTCCATTCCCTAACCCTAACCCTAAACCGAATCCTAACCCTGACCCTCACCTGAAGCCTTACCCTCACCCGTGCCCTAATCTTAACCAGGACACCAAGGCTAACTCGTGCCCTCACACGTACGCTAACACTAAACCGCAGCGGTACCCTAACCTGTACCCTAATCCCTCTCCATTCCCTAACCCTAACCCTAACCTGAAACCTAACCATGACACTCACCCGAAACTATACCCTCACCCGTGTCCTAATTTTAACCAGTACATCAACACTAACCCATGCCCTCTAACGTACGCCAACCCTAAGCCATTGCCGTACCCTAACCTGTACCCTAATCAATCCCCATTCCCTAACCCTAACCCTAACCCTAACCCTTAACGTGACCCTCTTTCGAGGCCTTACCCTCACCCGTGCCCTAATCGTAAGCAGTACACTAACACTAACTAGTGACCTCACACGTACGCTAAACCTTAAGCGTTGTGGTACCCTAAACTGTGCCCTAATATCTTCCCATTCCCTAACCCTAACCCTAACCCGAATTCTATCTCTGACCCTCACCCGAAACCTTACCCTCACCCGTGCCCTAATCTTAACCAGGACACCAACACTAACTTGTGCCCTCACCCGTACGCTAACCCTTAATCGTTGTAGTACCCTAAACTGTACCCTCATCACTCCCCATTCCCTAACCCTAACCCTAACCCGAATCCTAACCCTGACCCTCACCTGAAGCCTTACCCTCACCCGTGCCCTAATCTTAACCAGGACACTAACACTAACCCTTGCCCTCACACGAACGCTAACCCTTAAGTACTGTCGTACCCTAAGTTGTACCCTAATCCCTCTGCATTCCTTAACCCTAACCCTAACCCGAATCCTAACCCTGACCCTCACCCGAAGCCTTACCCTCACCCGTGCCCTAATCTTAACCAGGACACCAAAGCTAACTCGTGCCCTCACACGTACGCTAACACTAAACCGCAGCGGTACCCTAACCTGTACCCTAATCCCTCTCCATTCCCTAACCCTAACCCTAACCTGAAACCTAACCATGACACTCACCTGAAACTATACCCTCACCCGTGTCCTAATTTTAACCAGTACATCAACACTAACCCATGCCCTCTAACGTACGCCAACCCTAAGCCATTGCCGTACCCTAACCTGTACCCTAATCAATCCCCATTCCCTAACCCTAACCCTAACCCTAACCCTTAACGTGACCCTCTTCGGAGGCCTTACCCTCACCCGTGCCCTAATCGTAAGCAGTACACTAACATTAACTAGTGACCTCACACGTACGCTAAACCTTAAGCGTTGTGGTACCCAAAACTGTGCCCTAATATCTCCCCATTCCGTAACCCTAACCCTAACCCGAATTCTATCCCTGACCCTCACCCGAAACCTTACCCTCACCCGTGCCCTAATCTTAACCAGGACACCAACACTAACTTGTGCCCTCACACGTACGCTAACCCTTAATCGTTGTCGTACCCTAAACTGTACCCTAATCCTTCCCCATTCCCTAAACCTAACCCTAACCCGAATCCTAACCCTGACCCTCACCTGAAGCCTTACCCTCACCCGTGCCCTAATATTAACCAGGACACTAACACTAACCCTTGCCCTCACACGAACGCTAACCCTTAAGTACTGTCGTACCCTAAGCTGTACCCTAATCCCTCTGCATTCCTTAACCCTAACCCTAACCCGAATCCTAACCCTGACCCTCACCCGAAGCCTTACCCTCACCCGTGCCCTAATCTTAACCAGGACACCAACACTAACTCGTGCCCTCACACGTACGCTAAACCTTAAGCGTTGTCGTACCCTAAATTGTACCCTAATCCCTCCCCATTCCTTAACCCTAACCCTAACCCCATCCCTAAACCTGACCCACTTCCAATGCCCTACCCTAACCAATGCCCTAATCTTAACCAGGACACAAACACTAACTCATGCCCTCAAACGTACGCTAACCCTTAAGCATTGTCGTACACTATCCTGTACCCTAATCCCTCCCCATTCCCTAACCCTAACCCTAAGTGAAACCCTGAACGTGACCCTTTTCCGAGGCCTTACCCTCATCGGTGCCGTTGTCTTAACCAGTACACCAACACTAAGTCGTGCCCTCACACTTACGCTAACCCTTAAGCATTGTCGTACCCTAACCAGTACCCTAATCCCTCTCCATTCCCTAACCCTAACCCTAACCCGAATCCTAACCCTGACCCTCACCCGAAGCCTTACCCTCACCCGTGCCCTAATCTTAACCAGGACACCAAGACTAACTCGTGCCCTCAAACGTACGCTAACACTAAACCGCAGCGGTACCCTAACCTGTACCCTAATCCCTCTCCATTCCCTAACCCTAACCATAAACTGAAACCTAACCATGACACTCACCCGAAACTTTACCCTCACCCGTGTCCTAATTTTAACCAGTACATCAACACTAACCCATGCCCTCTAACGTACGCCAACCCTAAGCCATTGCCGTACCCTAACCTGTACCCTAATCAATACCCATTCCCTAACCCTAACCCTAACCCTAACCCTTAACGAGACCCTCTTCCGAGGCCTTACCCTCACCCGTGCCCTAATCGTAAGCAGTACACTAACACTAACTAGTGACCTCACACGTACGCTAAACCTTAAGCGTTGTGGTACCCTAAACTGTGCCCTAATATCTCCCCATTCCGTAACCCTAAACCTAACCCGAATTCTATCCCTGACCCTCACCCGAAACCTTACCCTCACCCGTGCCGTAATCTTAACCAGGACACCAACACTAACTTGTGCCCTCACACGTACGCTAACCCTTAATCGTTGTCGTACCCTAAACTGTACCCTTATCCTTCCCCATTCCCTAAACCTAACCCTAACCCGAATCCTAACCCTGACCCTCACCTGAAGCCTTACCCTCACCCGTGCCCTAATCTTAACCAGGACACTAACACTAACACTTGCCCTCACACGAACGCTAACCCTTAAGCACTGTCGTACCCTAAGCTGTACCCTAATCCCTCTGCATTCCTTAACCCTAACCCTAACCCGAATCCTAACCCTGATCCTCACCCGAAGCCTTACCCTCACCCGTGCCCTAATCTTAACCAGGACACCAACACTAACTCGTGCCCTCACACGTACGCTAAACCTTAAGCGTTGTCGTACCCTAAATTGTACCCTAATCCCTCCCCATTCCTTAACCCTAACCCTAACCCCATCCCTAAATCTGACCCACTTCCGATGCCCTACCCTAACCAATGCCCTAATCTTAACCAGTACACAAACACTAACTCATGCCCTCAAACGTACGCTAACCCTTAAGCAATGTCGTACCCTATCCTGTACCCTAATCCCTCCCCATTCCCTAACCCTAACCCTAAGCGAAACACTGAACGTGACCCTTTTCCGAGGCCTTACCCTCATCGGTGCCGTTGTCTTAAGCAGTACACCAACACTAACTCGTGCCCTCACACTTACGCTAACCCTTAAGCATTGTCGTACCCTAACCTGTACCCTAATCCCTCTCCATTCCCTAACCCTAACCCTAACCCGAATCCTAACCCTGACCCTCACCCGAAGCCTTACCCTCACCCGTGCCCTAATCTTAACCAGGACACCAAGACTAAATCGTGCGCTCACACGTACGCTAACACTAAACCGCAGCGGTACCCTAACCTGTACCCTAATACCTCTCCATTCCCTAACCCTAACCCTAACCTGTAACCTAACCATGACACTCACCCGAAACTTTACCCTCACCCGTGTCCTAATTTTAACCAGTACATCAACACTAACCCATGCCCTCTAACGTACGCCAACCCTAAGCCATTGCCGTACCCTAACCTGTACCCTAATCAATCCCCATTCCCTAACCCTAACCCTAACCCTAACCCTTAACGTGACCCTCTTCCGAGGCCTTACCCTCACCCGTGCCCTAATCGTAAGCAGTACACTAACACTAACTAGTGACCTCACACGTACGCTAAACCTTAAGCGTTGTGGTACACTAAACTGTGCCCTAATATCTCCCCATTCCCTAACTCTAACCATAACACGAATTCTATCCCTGAACCTCACCCGAAACCTTACCCTCACCCGTGCCCTAATCTTAACCAGGACACCAACACTAACTTGTGCCCTCACACGTACGCTAACCCTTAATCGTTGTCGTACCCTAAACTGTACCCTCATCCCTCCCCATTCCCTAACCCTAACCCTAACCCGAATCCTAACCCTGACCCTCACCTGAAGCCTTACCCTCACCCGTGCCCTAATCTTAACCAGGACACCAACACTAACTTGTGCCCTCACACGTACGCTAACCCTTAATCGTTGTCGTACCCTAAACTGTACCCTAATCCCTCTGCATTCCTTAACCCTAACCCTAACCCGAATCCTAACCCTGACCCTCACCCGAAGCCTTACCCTCACCCGTGCCCTAATCTTAACCCGGACACCAACACTAACTCGTGCCCTCACACGTACGCTAAACCTTAAGCGTTGTCGTACCCTAAATTGTACCCTAATACCTCCCCATTCCTTAACCCTAACCCTAACCCCATCCCTAAATCTGACCCACTTCCGATGCCCTACCCTAACCAATGCCCTAATCTTAACCAGGACACAAACACTAACTCATGCCCTCAAACGTACGCTAACCCTTAAGCATTGTCGTACCCTATCCTGTACCCTAATCCCTCCCCATTCCCTAACCCTAACCCTAAGCGAAACCCTGAACGTGACCCTTTACCGAGGCCTTACCCTCATCGGTGCCGTTGTCTTAACCAGTACACCAACACTAACTCGTGCCCTCACACTTACGCTAACCCTTAAGCATTGTCGTACCCTAACCTGTACCCTAATCCCTCTCCATTCCCTAACCCTAACCCTAACCCGAATCCTAACCCTGACCCTCACCCGAAGCCTTACCCTCACCCGTGCCCTAATCTTAACCAGGACACCAAGACTAACTCGTGCCCTCACACGTACGCTAACACTAAACCGCAGCGGTACCCTAACCTGTACCCTAATCCCTCTCCATTCCCTAACCCTAACCCTAACCTGAAACCTAACCATGACACTCACCCGAAACTTTACCCTCACCCGTGTCCTAATTTTAACCAGTACATCAACACTAACCCATGCCCTCTAACGTACGCCAACCCTAAGCCATTGCCGTACCCTAACCTGTACCCTAATCAATCTCCATTCCCTAACCCTAACCCTTAACGTGACCCTCTTCCGAGGCCTTACCCTCACCCGTGCCCTAATCGTAAGCAGTACACTAACACTAACTAGTGACCTCACACGTACGCTAAACCTTAAGCGTTGTGGTACCCTAAACTGTGCCCTAGTATCTCCCCATTCCCTAACCCTAACCCTAACCCGAATTCTATCCCTGACCCTCACCCGAAACCTTACCCTCACCCGTGCCCTAATCTTAACCAGGACACCAACACTAACTTGTGCCCTCACACGTACGCTAACCTTTAATCGTTGTCGTACCCTAAACTGTACTCTAATCCCTCCCCATTCCCTAACCCTAACCCTAACCCGAATCCTAATCCTGACCCTCGCCTGAAGCCTTACCCTCACCCGTGCCCTAATCTTAAACAGGACACTAACACTAACTCTTGCCCTCACACGAACGCTAACCCTTAAGCACTGTCGTACCCTAAGCTGTACCCTAATCCCTCTGCATTCCTTAACCCTAACCCTAACCCGAATCCTAACCCTGACCCTCACCCGAAGCCTTACCCTCACCCGTGCCCTAATCTTAACCAGGATACCAACACTAACTCGTGCCCTCACACGTACGCTAAACCTTAAGCGTTGTCGTACCCTAAATTGTACCCTAATCCCTCCCAATTCCTTATCCCTAACCCTAACCCCATCCCTAAACCTGACCCACTTCCGATGCCCTACCCTAACCAATGCCCTAATCTTAACCAGTACACAAACACTAACTCATGCCCTCAAACGTACGCTAACCCTTAAGCATTGTCGTACCCTATCCTGTACCCTAATCCCTCCCCATTCCCTAACCCTAACCCTAAGCGAAACCCTGAAAGTGACCCTTTTCCGAGGCCTTACCCTCATCGGTGCCGTTGTCTTAACCAGTACACCAACACTAACTCGTGCCCTCACACTTACGCTAAGCCTTAAGCATTGTCGTACCCTAACCTGTACCCTAATCCCTCTCCATTCCCTAACCCTAACACTAACCCGAATCCTAACCCTGACCCTCACCCGAAGCCTTACCCTCACCCGTGCCCTAATCTTAACCAGGACACCAAGACTAACTCGTGCCCTCAAACGTACGCTAACACTAAACCGCAGCGGTACCCTAACCTGTACCCTAATCCCTCTCCATTCCCTAACCCTAACCCTAACCTGAAACCTAACCATGACACTCACCCGAAACTTTACCCTCACCCGTGTCCTAATTTTAACCAGTACATCAACACTAACCCATGCCCTCTAACGTACGCCAACCCTAAGCCATTGCCGTACCCTAACCTGTACCCTAATCAATCCCCATTCCCTAACCCTAACCCTAACCCTAACCCTTAACGTGACCCTCTTCCGAGGCCTTACCCTCACCCGTGCACTAATCGTAAGCAGTACACTAAAACTAACTAGTGACCTCACACGTACGCTAAACCTTAAGCGTTGTGGTACCCTAAACTGTGCCCTAATATCTACCCAATCCCTAACCCTAACCCTAACCCGAATTCTATCCCTGACCCTCACCCGAAACCTTACCCTCACCCGTGCCCTAATCTTAACCAGGACACCAACACTAACTTGTGCCCTCACACGTACGCTAACCCTTAATCGTTGTCGTACCCTAAACTGTACCCTAATCCTTCCCCATTCCCTAACCCTAACCCTAACCCGAATCCTAACCCTGACACTCACCTGAAGCCTTACCCTCACCCGTGCCCTAATCTTAACCAGGACACTAACACTAACTCTTGCCCTCACACGAACGCTAACCCTTAAGCACTGTCGTACCCTAAGCTGTACCCTAATCCCTCTGCATTCCTTAACCCTAACCCTAACCCGAATCCTAACCCTGACCCTCACCCGAAGCCTTACCCTCACCCGTGCCCTAATCTTAACCAGGATACCAACACTAACTTGTGCCCTCACACTTACGCTAAACCTTAAGCGTTGTCGTACCCTAAATGTACCCTAATCCCTCCCCATTCCTTAACCCTAACCCAAACCCCATCCCTAAACCTGACCCACTTCCGATGCCCTACCCTAACCAATGCCCTAATCTTAACCAGTACAAAAACACTAACTCATGCCCTCAAACGTACGCTAACCCTTAAGCATTGTCGTACCCTATCCTGTACCCTAATCCCTCCCCATTCCCTAACCCTAACCCTAAGCGAAACCCTGAACGTGACCCTTTTCCGAGGCCTTACCCTCATCGGTGCCGTTGTCTTAACCAGTACACGAACACTAACTCGTGCCCTCACACTTACGCTAACCCTTAAGCATTGTTGTACCCTAACCTGTACCCTAATCCCTCTCAATTCCCTAACCCTAACCCTAACCCGAATCCTAACCCTGACCCTCACCCGAAGCCTTACCCTCACCCGTGCCCTAATCTTAACCAGGACACCAAGACTAACTCGTGCCCTCACACGTACGCTAACACTAAACGGCAACGGTACCCTAACCTGTACCCTAATCCCTCTCCATTCCCTAACCCTAACCCTAACCTGAAACCTTACCATGACACTCACCCGAAACTTTACCCTAACCCGTGTCCTAATTTTAACCAGTACATCAACACTAACCCATGCCCTCTAACGTACGCCAACCCTAAGCCATTGCCGTGCCCTAACCTGTACCCTAATCAATCCCCATTCCCTAACCCTAACCCTAACCCTAACCCTTAACGTGACCCTCTTCCGAGGCCTTACCCTCACCCGTGCCCTAATCGTAAGCAGTACACTAACACTAACCAGTGACCTCACACGTACGCTAAACCTTAAGCGTTGTGGTACCCTAAACTGTGCCCTAATATCTCCCCATTCCCTAACCCTAACCCTAACCCGAATTCTATCCCTGACCCTCACCCGAAACCTTACCCTCACCCGTGCCCTAATCTTAACCAGGACACCAACACTAACTTGTGCCCTCACACGTACGCTAACCCTTAATCGTTGTCGTACCCTAAACTGTACCCTAACCCCTCCCCATTCCCTAACCCTAACCCTAACCCGAATCCTAACCCTGACCCTCACCTGAAGCCTTACCCTCACCCGTGCCCTAATCTAAACCAGGACACTAACACTAACCCTTGCCCTCACACGAACGCTAACACTTATGCACTGTCGTAACCTAAGCTGTACCCTAATCCCTCTGCATTCCTTAACCCTAACCCTAACCCGAATCCTAACCCTGACCCTCACCCGAAGCCTTACCCTCACCCGTGCCCTAATCTTAACCAGGACACTAACACTAACTCGTGCCCTCACACCTACGCTACACCTTAAGCGTTGTCGTACCCTAAATTGTACCCTAATCCCTCCCGATTCCTTAACCCTAAGCCTAATCCCATCCCTAAACCTGACCCACTTCCGATGCCCTACCCTAACCAATGCCCTAATCTTAACCAGTACACAAACACTAACTCATGCCCTCAAACGTACGCTAACCCTTAAGCATTGTCGTACCCTATCCTGTACCCTAATCCCTCCTCATTCCCTAACCCTAACCCTAAGCGAAACCTTAAACGTGACCCTTTTCCGAGGCCTTACATTCATCGGTGCCGTTGTCTTAACCAGTACACCAACATTAACTCGTGCCCTCACACTTACGCTAACCCTTAAGCATTGTTGTACCCTAACCTGTACCCTAATCCCTCTCCATTCCCTAACCCTAACCCTAACCCGAATCCTAACCCTGACCCTCACCCTAAGCCTTACCCTCACCCGTGCCCTAAACTTAACCAGGACACCAAGACTAACTCGTGCCCTCAAACGTACGCTAACACTAAACCGCAGCGGTACCCTAACCTGTACCTTAATCCCTCTCCATTCCCTAACCCTAACCCTAACCTGTAACCTAACCATGACACTCACCCGAAACTTTACCCTCACCCGTGTCCTAATTTTAACCAGTACATCAACACTAACCCATGCCCTCTAACGTACGCCAACCCTAAGCCATTGCCGTACCCTAACCTGTACCCTAATCAATCCCCATTCCCTAACCCTAACCCTAACCCTAACCCTTAACGTGACCCTCTTCCGAGGCCTTACCCTCACCCGTGCCCTAATCGTAAGCAGTACACTAACACTAACTAGTGACCTCACACGTACGCTAAACCTTAAGCGTTGTGGTACACTAAACTGTGCCCTAATATCTCCCCATTCCCTAACTCTAACCATAACACGAATTCTATCCCTGAACCTCACCCGAAACCTTACCCTCACCCGTGCCCTAATCTTAACCAGGACACCAACACTAACTTGTGCCCTCACACGTACGCTAACCCTTAATCGTTGTCGTACCCTAAACTGTACCCTCATCCCTCCCCATTCCCTAACCCTAACCCTAACCCGAATCCTAACCCTGACCCTCACCTGAAGCCTTACCCTCACCCGTGCCCTAATCTTAACCAGGACACCAACACTAACTTGTGCCCTCACACGTACGCTAACCCTTAATCGTTGTCGTACCCTAAACTGTACCCTAATCCCTCTGCATTCCTTAACCCTAACCCTAACCCGAATCCTAACCCTGACCCTCACCCGAAGCCTTACCCTCACCCGTGCCCTAATCTTAACCCGGACACCAACACTAACTCGTGCCCTCACACGTACGCTAAACCTTAAGCGTTGTCGTACCCTAAATTGTACCCTAATACCTCCCCATTCCTTAACCCTAACCCTAACCCCATCCCTAAATCTGACCCACTTCCGATGCCCTACCCTAACCAATGCCCTAATCTTAACCAGGACACAAACACTAACTCATGCCCTCAAACGTACGCTAACCCTTAAGCATTGTCGTACCCTATCCTGTACCCTAATCCCTCCCCATTCCCTAACCCTAACCCTAAGCGAAACCCTGAACGTGACCCTTTACCGAGGCCTTACCCTCATCGGTGCCGTTGTCTTAACCAGTACACCAACACTAACTCGTGCCCTCACACTTACGCTAACCCTTAAGCATTGTCGTACCCTAACCTGTACCCTAATCCCTCTCCATTCCCTAACCCTAACCCTAACCCGAATCCTAACCCTGACCCTCACCCGAAGCCTTACCCTCACCCGTGCCCTAATCTTAACCAGGACACCAAGACTAACTCGTGCCCTCACACGTACGCTAACACTAAACCGCAGCGGTACCCTAACCTGTACCCTAATCCCTCTCCATTCCCTAACCCTAACCCTAACCTGAAACCTAACCATGACACTCACCCGAAACTTTACCCTCACCCGTGTCCTAATTTTAACCAGTACATCAACACTAACCCATGCCCTCTAACGTACGCCAACCCTAAGCCATTGCCGTACCCTAACCTGTACCCTAATCAATCTCCATTCCCTAACCCTAACCCTTAACGTGACCCTCTTCCGAGGCCTTACCCTCACCCGTGCCCTAATCGTAAGCAGTACACTAACACTAACTAGTGACCTCACACGTACGCTAAACCTTAAGCGTTGTGGTACCCTAAACTGTGCCCTAGTATCTCCCCATTCCCTAACCCTAACCCTAACCCGAATTCTATCCCTGACCCTCACCCGAAACCTTACCCTCACCCGTGCCCTAATCTTAACCAGGACACCAACACTAACTTGTGCCCTCACACGTACGCTAACCTTTAATCGTTGTCGTACCCTAAACTGTACTCTAATCCCTCCCCATTCCCTAACCCTAACCCTAACCCGAATCCTAATCCTGACCCTCGCCTGAAGCCTTACCCTCACCCGTGCCCTAATCTTAAACAGGACACTAACACTAACTCTTGCCCTCACACGAACGCTAACCCTTAAGCACTGTCGTACCCTAAGCTGTACCCTAATCCCTCTGCATTCCTTAACCCTAACCCTAACCCGAATCCTAACCCTGACCCTCACCCGAAGCCTTACCCTCACCCGTGCCCTAATCTTAACCAGGATACCAACACTAACTCGTGCCCTCACACGTACGCTAAACCTTAAGCGTTGTCGTACCCTAAATTGTACCCTAATCCCTCCCAATTCCTTATCCCTAACCCTAACCCCATCCCTAAACCTGACCCACTTCCGATGCCCTACCCTAACCAATGCCCTAATCTTAACCAGTACACAAACACTAACTCATGCCCTCAAACGTACGCTAACCCTTAAGCATTGTCGTACCCTATCCTGTACCCTAATCCCTCCCCATTCCCTAACCCTAACCCTAAGCGAAACCCTGAAAGTGACCCTTTTCCGAGGCCTTACCCTCATCGGTGCCGTTGTCTTAACCAGTACACCAACACTAACTCGTGCCCTCACACTTACGCTAAGCCTTAAGCATTGTCGTACCCTAACCTGTACCCTAATCCCTCTCCATTCCCTAACCCTAACACTAACCCGAATCCTAACCCTGACCCTCACCCGAAGCCTTACCCTCACCCGTGCCCTAATCTTAACCAGGACACCAAGACTAACTCGTGCCCTCAAACGTACGCTAACACTAAACCGCAGCGGTACCCTAACCTGTACCCTAATCCCTCTCCATTCCCTAACCCTAACCCTAACCTGAAACCTAACCATGACACTCACCCGAAACTTTACCCTCACCCGTGTCCTAATTTTAACCAGTACATCAACACTAACCCATGCCCTCTAACGTACGCCAACCCTAAGCCATTGCCGTACCCTAACCTGTACCCTAATCAATCCCCATTCCCTAACCCTAACCCTAACCCTAACCCTTAACGTGACCCTCTTCCGAGGCCTTACCCTCACCCGTGCACTAATCGTAAGCAGTACACTAAAACTAACTAGTGACCTCACACGTACGCTAAACCTTAAGCGTTGTGGTACCCTAAACTGTGCCCTAATATCTACCCAATCCCTAACCCTAACCCTAACCCGAATTCTATCCCTGACCCTCACCCGAAACCTTACCCTCACCCGTGCCCTAATCTTAACCAGGACACCAACACTAACTTGTGCCCTCACACGTACGCTAACCCTTAATCGTTGTCGTACCCTAAACTGTACCCTAATCCTTCCCCATTCCCTAACCCTAACCCTAACCCGAATCCTAACCCTGACACTCACCTGAAGCCTTACCCTCACCCGTGCCCTAATCTTAACCAGGACACTAACACTAACTCTTGCCCTCACACGAACGCTAACCCTTAAGCACTGTCGTACCCTAAGCTGTACCCTAATCCCTCTGCATTCCTTAACCCTAACCCTAACCCGAATCCTAACCCTGACCCTCACCCGAAGCCTTACCCTCACCCGTGCCCTAATCTTAACCAGGATACCAACACTAACTTGTGCCCTCACACTTACGCTAAACCTTAAGCGTTGTCGTACCCTAAATGTACCCTAATCCCTCCCCATTCCTTAACCCTAACCCAAACCCCATCCCTAAACCTGACCCACTTCCGATGCCCTACCCTAACCAATGCCCTAATCTTAACCAGTACAAAAACACTAACTCATGCCCTCAAACGTACGCTAACCCTTAAGCATTGTCGTACCCTATCCTGTACCCTAATCCCTCCCCATTCCCTAACCCTAACCCTAAGCGAAACCCTGAACGTGACCCTTTTCCGAGGCCTTACCCTCATCGGTGCCGTTGTCTTAACCAGTACACGAACACTAACTCGTGCCCTCACACTTACGCTAACCCTTAAGCATTGTTGTACCCTAACCTGTACCCTAATCCCTCTCAATTCCCTAACCCTAACCCTAACCCGAATCCTAACCCTGACCCTCACCCGAAGCCTTACCCTCACCCGTGCCCTAATCTTAACCAGGACACCAAGACTAACTCGTGCCCTCACACGTACGCTAACACTAAACGGCAACGGTACCCTAACCTGTACCCTAATCCCTCTCCATTCCCTAACCCTAACCCTAACCTGAAACCTTACCATGACACTCACCCGAAACTTTACCCTAACCCGTGTCCTAATTTTAACCAGTACATCAACACTAACCCATGCCCTCTAACGTACGCCAACCCTAAGCCATTGCCGTGCCCTAACCTGTACCCTAATCAATCCCCATTCCCTAACCCTAACCCTAACCCTAACCCTTAACGTGACCCTCTTCCGAGGCCTTACCCTCACCCGTGCCCTAATCGTAAGCAGTACACTAACACTAACCAGTGACCTCACACGTACGCTAAACCTTAAGCGTTGTGGTACCCTAAACTGTGCCCTAATATCTCCCCATTCCCTAACCCTAACCCTAACCCGAATTCTATCCCTGACCCTCACCCGAAACCTTACCCTCACCCGTGCCCTAATCTTAACCAGGACACCAACACTAACTTGTGCCCTCACACGTACGCTAACCCTTAATCGTTGTCGTACCCTAAACTGTACCCTAACCCCTCCCCATTCCCTAACCCTAACCCTAACCCGAATCCTAACCCTGACCCTCACCTGAAGCCTTACCCTCACCCGTGCCCTAATCTAAACCAGGACACTAACACTAACCCTTGCCCTCACACGAACGCTAACACTTATGCACTGTCGTACCCTAAGCTGTACCCTAATCCCTCTGCATTCCTTAACCCTAACCCTAACCCGAATCCTAACCCTGACCCTCACCCGAAGCCTTACCCTCACCCGTGCCCTAATCTTAACCAGGACACTAACACTAACTCGTGCCCTCACACCTACGCTACACCTTAAGCGTTGTCGTACCCTAAATTGTATCCTAATCCCTCCCGATTCCTTAACCCTAAGCCTAATCCCATCCCTAAACCTGACCCACTTCCGATGCCCTACCCTAACCAATGCCCTAATCTTAACCAGTACACAAACACTAACTCATGCCCTCAAACGTACGCTAACCCTTAAGCATTGTCGTACCCTATCCTGTACCCTAATCCCTCCTCATTCCCTAACCCTAACCCTAAGCGAAACCTTAAACGTGACCCTTTTCCGAGGCCTTACATTCATCGGTGCCGTTGTCTTAACCAGTACACCAACATTAACTCGTGCCCTCACACTTACGCTAACCCTTAAGCATTGTTGTACCCTAACCTGTACCCTAATCCCTCTCCATTCCCTAACCCTAACCCTAACCCGAATCCTAACCCTGACCCTCACCCTAAGCCTTACCCTCACCCGTGCCCTAAACTTAACCAGGACACCAAGACTAACTCGTGCCCTCAAACGTACGCTAACACTAAACCGCAGCGGTACCCTAACCTGTACCTTAATCCCTCTCCATTCCCTAACCCTAACCCTAACCTGAAACCTAATCATGACACTCACCCGAAACTTTACCCTCACACGTGTCCTAATTTTAACCAGTACATCAACACTGACCCATGCCCTCTAACGTACGCCAACCCTAAGCCATTGCTGTACCCTAACCTGTACCCTAATCAATCCCCATTCCCTAACCCTAACCCTAACCCTAACCCTTAACGTGACCCTCTTCCGAGGCCTTACACTCACCCGTGCCCTAATCGTAAGCAGTACACTAACACTAACTAGTGACCTCACACCTACGCTAAACCTTAAACATTGTGGTACCCTAAGCTGTGCCCTAATATCTCCCAATTCCCTAACCCTAACCCTAACCCGAATTCTATCCCTGACCCTCACCCGAAACCTTACCCTAACCCGTGCCCTAATCTTAACCAGAACACCAAAACTAACTTGTGCCCTCACACGTACGCTAACCCTTAATCCTTGTCGTACCCTAAACTGTACCCTAATCCCTCCCCATTCCCTAACCCTAACCCTAACCCGAATCCTAACCCTGACCCTCACCTGAAGCCTTACCCTCACCCGTGCCCTAATCTTAACCAGGACACTAACACTAACCCTTACCCTCACACGAACGCTAACCCTTAAGCACTGTCGTACCCTAAGCTGTACCCTAAACCCTCTATATTCCCTAACCCTAACCCTAAGCGAAACCCTGAACGTGATGCTTTTAGGTGGCCTTACCCTCATCCGTGCCGTTGTCTTAACCAGTACACCAACACTAACTCTTGCCCTCACACTTACGCTAACCCTTAAGCATTGTCGTACCCTAACCTGTACCCTAATCCCTCTCCATTCCCTAACCCTAACCCTAACCCGAATCCTAACCCTTACCCTAACCCGAAGCCTTACCCTCACCCGTGCCCTAATCTTAACCAGGACACCAAGACTAACTCGTGCCCTCAAACGTATGGTAACACTAAACCGCAGCGGTACCCTAACCTGTACCCTAATCCCTCTCCATTCCCTAAGCCTAACCCTAACCTGAAACCTAACCATGACACTCACCCGAAACTTTACCCTCACCCGTGTCCTAATTTTAACCAGTACATCAACACTAACCCATGCCCTCTAACATACGCCAACCCTAAGCCATTGCCGTACCCTATCCTGTACCTTAATCAATCCCCATTCCCTAACCCTAACCCTAACCCTAACCCTTAACGTGACCCTCTTCCGAGGCCTTACACTCACCCTTGCCCTAATCGTAAGCAGTACACTAACACTAACTAGTGACCTCACACGTACGCTAAACCTTAAGCTTTGTGGTACCCTAAGTTGTGCCCTAATATCTCCCAATTCCCTAACCCTAACCCTAACCCGAATTCTATCCCTGACCCTCACCCGAAACCTTACCCTCACCCGTGCCCTAATCTTAACCAGGACACCAACACTAACTCGTGCCCTCACACGTACGCTAAACCTTAAGCGTTGTCGTACCCTAAATTGTACCCTAATCCCTCCCCATTCCTTAACCCTAACCCTAACCCCATCCCTAAACCTGACCCACTTCCGATGCCCTACCCTAACCAATGCCCTAATCTTAACCAGGACACAAACACTAACTCATGCCCTCAAACGTACGCTAACCCTTAAGCATTGTCGTACCCTATCCTGTACCCTAATCCCTCCCCATTCCCTAACCCTAATCCTAAGCGAAACCCTGAACGTGACCCTTTTCCGAGGCCTTACCCTCATCGGTGCCGTTGTCTTAACCAGTACACCAACACTAACTCGTGCCCTCACACTTACACTAACCCTTAAGCATTGTCGTACCCTAACCTGTACCCTAATCCCTCTCCATTCCCTAACCCTAACCATAACCGGAATCCTAACCCTGACCCTCACCCGAAGCTTTTCCCTCACCCGTACCCTAATCTTAACCAGGACACCAAGACTAACTCGTGCCCTCAAACGTACGCTAACACTAAACCGCAGCGGTACCCTAACCTGTACCCTAATCCCTCTCCATTCCCTAACCCTAACCCTAACCTGAAACCTAACCATGACACTCACCCGAAACTTTACCCTCACCCGTGTCCTAATTTTAACCAGTACATCAACACTAACCCATGCCCTCTAACGTACGCCAACCCTAAGCCATTGCCGTAGCCTAACCTGTACCCTAATCAATCCCCATTCCCTAACCCTAACCCTAACCCTAACCCTTAACGTGACCCTCTTCCGAGGCCTTACCCTCACCCGTGCCCTAATCGTAGGCAGTACACTAACACTAACTAGTGACCTCACACGTACGCTAAACCTTAAGCGTTGTGGTACCCTAAACTGTGCCCTAATATCTCCCCATTCCCTAACCGTAACCCTAACCCGAATTCTATCCCTGACCCTCACCCGAAACCTTACCCTCAACCGTGCCCTAATCTTAACCAGGACACCAACACTATCTTTTGCCCTCACACGTACGCTAACCCTTAATTGTTGTCGTACCCTAAACTGTACCCTAACCCCTCCCCATTCCCTAACCCTAACCCTAACCCGAATCCTAACCCTGACCCTCACCTGAAGCCTTACCCTCATCCATGCCCTAATCTTAACCAGGACACTAACACTAACCCTTGCCCTCACACGAACGCTAACTCTTAAGCACTGTCGTACCCTAAGCTGTACCCTAATCCCTCTGCATTCCTTAACCCTAACCGTAACCCGAATCCTAACCCTGACCCTCACCCGAAGCCTTACCCTCACCCGTGCCCTAATCTTAACCAGGACACCAACACTAACTCGTGCCCTCACACGTACGCTAAACCTTAAGCGTTGTCATACCCTAAATGGTACCCTAATCCCTCCCCATTCCTTAACCCTAACCCTAACCCCATCCCTAAACCTGAACCACTTCCGATGCCCTACCCTAACCAATGCCCTAATCTTAACCAGTACACAAACACTAACTCATGCCCTCAAACGTACGCTAACCCTTAAGCATTGTCGTACCGTATCCTGTACCCTAATCCCTCCCCATTCCGTACCCTAACCCTAAGCGAAACCCTGAACGTGATGCTTTTCCGAGGCCTTACCCTCATCCGTGCCGTTGTCTTAACCAGTACACCAACACTAACTCGTGCCCTCACACTTACGCTAACACTTAAGCATTGTCGTACCCTAACCTGTACCCTAATCCCTCTCCATTCCCTAACCCTAACCCTAACCCGAATCCTATCCCTTACCCTAACCCGAAGCCTTACCCTCACCCGTGCCCTAATCTGAACCAGGACACCAAGACTAACTCGTGCCCTCAAACGTACGGTAACACTAAACCGCAGCGGTACCCTAACCTGTACCCTAATCCCTCTCCATTCCCTAAGCCTAACCCTAACCTGAAACCTAACCATGACACTCACCCGAAACTTTACCCTCACCCGTGTCCTAATTTTAACCAGTACATCAACACTAACCCATGCCCTCTAACGTACGCCAACCCTAAGCCATTGCCGTACCCTATCCTGTACCTTAATCAATCCCCATTCCCTAACCCTAACCCTAACCCTAACCCTTAACGTGACCCTCTTCCGAGGCCTTACACTCACCCTTGCCCTAATCGTAAGCAGTACACTAACACTAACTCGTGCCCTCACACGTACGCTAAACCTTAAGCGTTGTCATACCCTAAATGGTACCCTAATCCCTCCCCATTCCCTAACCCTAACCCTAACCCTAACCCTTAACGTGACCCTCTTCCGAGGCCTTACCCTCACCCGTGCCCTAATCGTAAGCAGTACACTAACACTAACTAGTGACCTCACACGTACGCTAAACCTTAAGCGTTGTGGTACCCTAAACTGTGCCCTAATATCTCCCCATTCCCTAACCCTAACCCTAACCCGAATTCTATCCCTGACCCTCACCCGAAACCTTACCCTCACCCGTGCCCTAATCTTAACCAGGACACCAACACTAACTCGTGCCCTCACACGTACACTAAACCTTAAGCGTTGTCGTACCCTAAATTGTACCCTAATCCCTCCCCATTCCTTAACCTAACCCTAACCCCATCCCTAAACCTGACCCACTTCCGATGCCCTACCCTAACCAATGCCCTAATCTTAACCAGTACACAAACACTAACTCATGCCCTCAAACGTACGCTAACCCTTAAGCATTGTCGTACCGTATCCTGTACCCTAATCCCTCCCCATTCCCTAACCCTAACCCTAAGCGAAACCCTGAACGTGATGCTTTTCCGAGGCCTTACCCTCATCCGTGCCGTTGTCTTAACCAGTACACCAACACTAACTCGTGCCCTCACACTTACGCTAACCCTTAAGCATTGTCGTACCCTAACCTGTACCCTAATCCCTCTCCATTCCCTAACCCTAACCCTAACCCGAATCCTAACCCTTACCCTAACCCGAAGCCTTACCCTCACCCGTGCCCTAATCTTAACCAGGACACCAAGACTAACTCGTGCCCTCAAACGTACGGTAACACTAAACCGCAGTGGTACCCTAACCTGTACCCTAATCCCTCTCCATTCCCTAAGCCTAACCCTAACCTGAAACCTAACCATGACACTCACCCGAAACTTTACCCTCACCCGTGTCCTAATTTTAACCAGTACATCAACACTAACCCATGCCCTCTAACGTACGCCAACCCTAAGCCATTGCCGTACCCTATCCTGTGCCTTAATCAATCCCCATTCCCTAACCCTAACCCTAACCCTAACCCTTAACGTGACCCTCTTCCGAGGCCTTACACTCACCCTTGCCCTAATCGTAAGCAGTACACTAACACTAACTAGTGACCTCACACGTACGCTAAACCTTAAGCGTTGTGGTACCCTAAGCTGTGCCCTAATATCTCCCAATTCCCTAACCCTAACCCTAACCCGAATTCTATCCCTGACCCTCACCCGAAACCTTACCCTCACCCGTGCCCTAATCTTAACCAGGACACCAACACTAACTCGTGCCCTCACACGTACGCTAAACCTTAAGCGTTGTCGTACCCTAAATTGTACCCTAATCCCTCCCCATTCCTTAACCCTAACCCTAACCCCATCCCTAAACCTGACCCACTTCCGATGCCCTACCCTAACCAATGCCCTAATCTTAACCAGGACACAAACACTAACTCATGCCCTCAAACGTACGCTAACCCTTAAGCATTGTCGTACCCTATCCTGTACCCTAATCCCTCCCCATTCCCTAACCCTAATCCTAAGCGAAACCCTGAACGTGACCCTTTTCCAAGGCCTTACCCTCATCGGTGCCGTTGTCTTAACCAGTACACCAACACTAACTCGTGCCCTCACACTTACACTAACCCTTAAGCATTGTCGTACCCTAACCTGTACCCTAATCCCTCTCCATTCCCTAACCCTAACCATAACCCGAATCCTAACCCTGACCCTCACCCGAAGCTTTACCCTCACCCGTACCCTAATCTTAACCAGGACACCAAGACTAACTCGTGCCCTCAAACGTACGCTAACACTAAACCGCAGTGGTACCCTAACCTGTACCCTAATCCCTCTCCATTCCCTAACCCTAACCCTAACCTGAAACCTAACCATGACACTCACCCGAAACTTTACCCTCACCCGTGTCCTAATTTTAACCAGTACATCAACACTAACCCATGCCCTCTAACGTACGCCAACCCTAAGCCATTGCCGTAGCCTAACCTGTACCCTAATCAATCCCCATTCCCTAACCCTAACCCTAACCCTAACCCTTAACGTGACCCTCTTCCGAGGCCTTACCCTCACCCGTGCCCTAATCGTAAGCAGTACACTAACACTAACTAGTGACCTCACACGTACGCTAAACCTTAAGCGTTGTGGTACCCTAAACTGTGCCCTAATATCTCCCCATTCCCTAACCGTAACCCTAACCCGAATTCTATCCCTGACCCTCATCCGAAACCTTACCCTCACCCGTGCCCTAATCTTAACCAGGACACCAACACTATCTTGTGCCCTCACACGTACGCTAACCCTTAATTGTTGTCCTACCCTAAACTGTACCCTAACCCCTCCCCATTCCCTAACCCTAACCCTAACCCGAATCCTAACCCTGACCCTCACCTGAAGCCTTACCCTCATCCATGCCCTAATCTTAACCAGGACACTAACACTAACCCTTGCCCTCACACGAACGCTAACCCTTAAGCACTGTCGTACCCTAAGCTGTACCCTAATCCCTCTGCATTCCTTAACCCTAACCCTAACCCGAATCCTAACCCTGACCCTCACCCGAAGCCTTACCCTCACCCGTGCCCTAATCTTAACCAGGACACCAACACTAACTCGTGCCCTCACACGTACGCTAAACCTTAAGCGTTGTCATACCCTAAATGGTACCCTAATCCCTCCCCATTCCTTAACCCTAACTCTAACCCCATCCTTAAACCTGACCCACTTCCGATGCCCTACCCTAACCAATGCCCTAAACTTAACCAGTACACAAACACTAACTCATGCCCTCAAACGTACGCTAACCCTTAAGCATTGTCGTACCCTATCCTGTACCCTAATCCCTCCCCATTCTCTAACCCTAACCCTAAGCGAAACCCTGAACGTGACCCTTTTCTGAGGCCTTACCCTCATCGGTGCCGTTGTCTTAACCAGTACACCAACACTAACTCGTGCCCTCACACTTACGCTAACCCTTAAGCATTGTCGTACCCTAACCTGTACCCTAATCCCTCTCCATTCCCTAACCCTAACCCAAACCCGAATCCTAACCCTGACCCTCACCTGAAGCCTTACCCTCACCCGTGCCCTAATCTTAACCAGGACACCAAGACTAACTCGTGCCCTCAAACGTACGCTAACACTAAACCGCAGCGGTACCCTAACCTGTACCTTAATCCCTCTCCATTCCCTAACCCTAACCCTAAACTGAAACCTAATCATGACACTCACCCGAAACTTTACCCTCACACGTGTCCTAATTTTAACCAGTACATCAACACTGACCCATGCCCTCTAACGTACGCCAACCCTAAGCCATTGCTGTACCCTAACCTGTACCCTAATCAATCCCCATTCCTTAACCCTAACCCTAACCCTAACCCTTAACGTGACCCTCTTCCGAGGCCTTACACTCACCCGTGCCCTAATGGTAAGCAGTACACTAACACTAACTAGTGACCTCACACCTACGCTAAACCTTAAACATTGTGGTACCCTAAGCTGTGCCCTAATATCTCCCAATTCCCTAACCCTAACCCTAACCCGAATTCTATCCCTGACCCTCACCCGAAACCTTACCCTAACCCGTGCCCTAATCTTAACCAGAACACCAAAACTAACTTGTGCCCTCACACGTACGCTAACCCTTAATCGTTGTCGTACCCTAAACTGTACCCTAATCCCTCCCCATTCCCTAACCCTAACCCTAACCCGAATCCTAACCCTGACCCTCACCAGAAGCCTTACCCTCACCCGTGCCCTAATCTTAACCAGGACACTAACACTAACCCTTACCCTCACACGAACGCTAACCCTTAAGCACTGTCGTACCCTAAGCTGTACCCTAAACCCTCTATATTCCTTAACCCTAACCCTAACCCGAATCCTAACCCTGACCCTCACCCGAAGCCTTACCCTCACCAGTGCCCTGATCTTAACCAGGACACCAAGACTAACTCGTGCCCTCAAACGTATGCTAACACTAAACCGCAGCGGTACCCTAACCTGTACCCTAATCCCTCTCCATTCCCTAACCCTAACCCTAACCTGAAACCTAACCATGACACTCACCCGAAACTTTACCCTCACCAGTGTCCTAATTTTAACCAGTACATCAACACTAACCCATGCCCTCCAACGTACGCCAACCCTAAGCCATTGCTGTACCCTAACTTGTACCCTAATCAATCCCCATTCCCTAACCCTAACCCTAACCCTAACCCTTAACGTGACCCGCTTCCGAGGCCTTACCCTCACCCGTGCCCTAATCGTAAGCAGTACACTAACACTAACTAGTGACCTCACACGTACGCTAAACCTTAAGCGTTGTGGTACCCTAAACTGTGCCCTAATATCTCCCCATTCCCTAACCCTAACCCTAACCCGAATTCTATCCCTGACCCTCACCCGAAACCTTACCCTCACCCGTGCCCTAATCTTAACCAGGACACCAACACTAACTCGTGCCCTCACACGTACACTAAACCTTAAGCGTTGTCGTACCCTAAATTGTACCCTAATCCCTCCCCATTCCTTAACCTAACCCTAACCCCATCCCTAAACCTGACCCACTTCCGATGCCCTACCCTAACCAATGCCCTAATCTTAACCAGTACACAAACACTAACTCATGCCCTCAAACGTACGCTAACCCTTAAGCATTGTCGTACCGTATCCTGTACCCTAATCCCTCCCCATTCCCTAACCCTAACCCTAAGCGAAACCCTGAACGTGATGCTTTTAGGTGGCCTTACCCTCATCCGTGCCGTTGTCTTAACCAGTACACCAACACTAACTCGTGCCCTCACACTTACGCTAACCCTTAAGCATTGTCGTACCCTAACCTGTACCCTAATCCCTCTCCATTCCCTAACCCTAACCCTAACCCGAATCCTAACCCTTACCCTAACCCGAAGCCTTACCCTCACCCGTGCCCTAATCTTAACCAGGACACCAAGACTAACTCGTGCCCTCAAACGTACGGTAACACTAAACCGCAGCGGTACCCTAACCTGTACCCTAATCCCTCTCCATTCCCTAAGCCTAACCCTAACCTGAAACCTAACCATGACACTCACCCGAAACTTTACCCTCACCCGTGTCCTAATTTTAACCAGTACATCAACACTAACCCATGCCCTCTAACGTACGCCAACCCTAAGCCATTGCCGTACCCTATCCTGTACCTTAATCAATCCCCATTCCCTAACCCTAACCCTAACCCTAACCCTTAACGTGACCCTCTTCCGAGGCCTTACACTCACCCTTGCCCTAATCGTAAGCAGTACACTAACACTAACTAGTGACCTCACACGTACGCTAAACCTTAAGCGTTGTGGTACCCTAAGTTGTGCCCTAATATCTCCCAATTCCCTAACCCTAACCCTAACCCGAATTCTATCCCTGACCCTCACCCAAAACCTTACCCTCACCCGTGCCCTAATCTTAACCAGGACACCAACACTAACTCGTGCCCTCACACGTACGCTAAACCTTAAGCGTTGTCGTACCCTAAATTGTACCCTAATCCCTCCCCATTCCTTAACCCTAACCCTAACCCCATCCCTAAACCTGACCCACTTCCGATGCCCTACCCTAACCAATGCCCTAATCTTAACCAGGACACAAACACTAACTCATGCCCTCAAACGTACGCTAACCCTTAAGCATTGTCGTACCCTATCCTGTACCCTAATCCCTCCCCATTCCCTAACCCTTATCCTAAGCGAAACCCTGAACGTGACCCTTTTCCGAGGCCTTTCCCTCATCGGTGCCGTTGTCTTAACCAGTACACCAACACTAACTCGTGCCCTCACACTTACACTAACCCTTAAGCATTGTCGTACCCTAACCTGTACCCTAATCCCTCTCCATTCCCTAACCCTAACCATAACCCGAATCCTAACCCTGACCCTCACCCGAAGCTTTTCCCTCACCCGTACCCTAATCTTAACCAGGACACCAAGACTAACTCGTGCCCTCAAACGTACGCTAACACTAAACCGCAGCGGTACCCTAACCTGTACCCTAATCCCTCTCCATTCCCTAACCCTAACCCTAACCTGAAACCTAACCATGACACTCACCCGAAACTTTACCCTCACCCGTGTCCTAATTTTAACCAGTACATCAACACTAACCCATGCTCTCTAACGTACGCCAACCCTAAGCCATTGCCGTAGCCTAACCTGTACCCTAATCAATCCCCATTCCCTAACCCTAACCCTAACCCTAACCCTTAACGTGACCCTCTTCCGAGGCCTTACCCTCACCCGTGCCCTAATCGTAGGCAGTACACTAACACTAACTAGTGACCTCACACGTATGCTAAACCTTAAGCGTTGTGGTACCCTAAACTGTGCCCTAATATCTCCCCATTCCCTAACCGTAACCCTAACCCGAATTCTATCCCTGACCCTCACCCGAAACCTTACCCTCAACCGTGCCCTAATCTTAACCAGGACACCAACACTATCTTGTGCCCTCACACGTACGCTAACCCTTAATTGTTGTCGTACCCTAAACTGTACCCTAACCCCTCCCCATTCCCTAACCCTAACCCTAACCCGAATCCTAACCCTGACCCTCACCTGAAGCCTTACCCTCATCCATGCCCTAATCTTAACCAGGACACTAACACTAACCCTTGCCCTCACACGAACGCTAACTCTTAAGCACTGTCGTACCCTAAGCTGTACCCTAATCCCTCTGCATTCCTTAACCCTAACCGTAACCCGAATCCTAACCCTGACCCTCACCCGAAGCCTTACCCTCACCCGTGCCCTAATCTTAACCAGGACACCAACACTAACTCGTGCCCTCACACGTACGCTAAACCTTAAGCGTTGTCATACCCTAAATGGTACCCTAATCCCTCCCCATTCCTTAACCCTAACCCTAACCCCATCCCTAAACCTGACCCACTTCCGATGCCCTACCCTAACCAATGCCCTAATCTTAACCAGTACACAAATACTAACTCATGCCCTCAAACGTACGCTAACCCTTAAGCATTGTCGTACCGTATCCTGTACCCTAATCCCTCCCCATTCCCTAACCCTAACCCTAAGCGAAACCCTGAACGTGATGCTTTTCCGAGGCCTTACCCTCATCCGTGCCGTTGTCTTAACCAGTACACCAACACTAACTCGTGCCCTCACACTTACGCTAACACTTAAGCATTGTCGTACCCTAACCTGTACCCTAATCCCTCTCCATTCCCTAACCCTAACCCTAACCCGAATCCTAACCCTTACCCTAACCCGAAGCCTTACCCTCACCCGTGCCCTAATCTGAACCAGGACACCAAGACTAACTCGTGCCCTCAAACGTACGGTAACACTAAACGGCAGCGGTACCCTAACCTGTACCCTAATCCCTCTCCATTCCCTAAGCCTAACCCTAACCTGAAACCTAACCATGACACTCACCCGAAACTTTACCCACACCCGTGTCCTAATTTTAACCAGTACATGAACACTAACCCATGCCCTCTAACGTACGCCAACCCTAAGCCATTGCCGTACCCTATCCTGTACCTTAATCAATCCCCATTCCCTAACCCTAACCCTAACCCTAACCCTTAACGTGACCCTCTTCCGAGGCCTTACACTCACCCTTGCCCTAATCGTAAGCAGTACACTAACACTAACTAGTGACCTCACACGTACGCTAAACCTTAAGCGTTGTGGTACCCTAAGCTGTGCCCTAATATCTCCCAATTCCCTAACCCTAACCCTAACCCGAATTCTATCCCTGACCCTCACCCGAAACCTTACCCTCACCCGTGCCCTAATCTTAACCAGGACACCAACACTAACTCGTGCCCTCACACGTTCGCTAAACCTTAAGCGTTGTCGTACCCTAAATTGTACCTTAATCCCTCCCCATTCCTTAACCCTAACCCTAACCCCATCCCTAAACCTGACCCACTTCCGATGCCCTACCCTAACCAATGCCCTAATCTTAACCAGGACACAAACACTAACTCATGCCCTCAAACGTACGCTAACCCTTAAGCATTGTCGTACCCTATCCTGTACCCTAATCCCTCCCCATTCCCTAACCCTAATCCTAAGCGAAACCCTGAACGTGACCCTTTTCCAAGGCCTTACCCTCATCGGTGCCGTTGTCTTAACCAGTACACCAACACTAACTCGTGCCCTCACACTTACACTAACCCTTAAGCATTGTAGTACCCTAACCTGTACCCTAATCCCTCTCCATTCCCTAACCCTAACCATAACCCGAATCCTAACCCTGACCCTCACCCGAAGCTTTACCCTCACCCGTACCCTAATCTTAACCAGGACACCAAGACTAACTCGTGCCCTCAAACGTACGCTAACACTAAACCGCAGCGGTACCCTAACCTGTACCCTAATCCCTCTCCATTCCCTAACCCTAACCCTAACCTGAAAAATAACCATGACACTCACCCGAAACTTTACCCTCACCCGTGTCCTAATTTTAACCAGTACATCAACACTAACCCATGCCCTCTAACGTACGCCAACCCTAAGCCATTGCCGTAGCCTAGCCTGTACCCTAATCAATCCCCATTCCCTAAACCTAACCCTAACCCTAACCCTTAACGTGACCCTCTTCCGAGGCCTTACCCTCACCCGTGCCCTAATCGTAAGCAGTACACTAACACTAACTAGTGACCTCACACGTACGCTAAACCTTAAGCGTTGTGGTACCCTAAACTGTGCCCTAATATCTCCCCATTCCCTAACCGTAACCCTAACCCGAATTCTATCCCTGACCCTCACCCGAAACCTTACCCTCACCCGTGCCCTAATCTTAACCAGGACACCAACACTAACTCGTGCCCTCACACGTACGCTAAACCTTAAGCGTTGTCGTACCCTAAATTGTACCCTAATCCCTCCCCATTCCTTAACCCTAACCCTAACCCCATCCCTAAACCTGACCCACTTCCGATGCCCTACCCTAACCAATGCCCTAATCTTAACCAGGACACAAACACTAACTCATGCCCTCAAACGTACGCTAACCCTTAAGCATTGTCGTACCCTATCCTGTACCCTAATCCCTCCCCATTCCCTAACCCTTATCCTAAGCGAAACCCTGAACGTGACCCTTTTCCGAGGCCTTTCCCTCATCGGTGCCGTTGTCTTAACCAGTACACCAACACTAACTCGTGCCCTCACACTTACACTAACCCTTAAGCATTGTCGTACCCTAACCTGTACCCTAATCCCTCTCCATTCCCTAACCCTAACCATAACCCGAATCCTAACCCTGACCCTCACCCGAAGCTTTTCCCTCACCCGTACCCTAATCTTAACCAGGACACCAAGACTAACTCGTGCCCTCAAACGTACGCTAACACTAAACCGCAGCGGTACCCTAACCTGTACCCTAATCCCTCTCCATTCCCTAACCCTAACCCTAACCTGAAACCTAACCATGACACTCACCCGAAACTTTACCCTCACCCGTGTCCTAATTTTAACCAGTACATCAACACTAACCCATGCTCTCTAACGTACGCCAACCCTAAGCCATTGCCGTAGCCTAACCTGTACCCTAATCAATCCCCATTCCCTAACCCTAACCCTAACCCTAACCCTTAACGTGACCCTCTTCCGAGGCCTTACCCTCACCCGTGCCCTAATCGTAGGCAGTACACTAACACTAACTAGTGACCTCACACGTATGCTAAACCTTAAGCGTTGTGGTACCCTAAACTGTGCCCTAATATCTCCCCATTCCCTAACCGTAACCCTAACCCGAATTCTATCCCTGACCCTCACCCGAAACCTTACCCTCAACCGTGCCCTAATCTTAACCAGGACACCAACACTATCTTGTGCCCTCACACGTACGCTAACCCTTAATTGTTGTCGTACCCTAAACTGTACCCTAACCCCTCCCCATTCCCTAACCCTAACCCTAACCCGAATCCTAACCCTGACCCTCACCTGAAGCCTTACCCTCATCCATGCCCTAATCTTAACCAGGACACTAACACTAACCCTTGCCCTCACACGAACGCTAACTCTTAAGCACTGTCGTACCCTAAGCTGTACCCTAATCCCTCTGCATTCCTTAACCCTAACCGTAACCCGAATCCTAACCCTGACCCTCACCCGAAGCCTTACCCTCACCCGTGCCCTAATCTTAACCAGGACACCAACACTAACTCGTGCCCTCACACGTACGCTAAACCTTAAGCGTTGTCATACCCTAAATGGTACCCTAATCCCTCCCCATTCCTTAACCCTAACCCTAACCCCATCCCTAAACCTGACCCACTTCCGATGCCCTACCCTAACCAATGCCCTAATCTTAACCAGTACACAAATACTAACTCATGCCCTCAAACGTACGCTAACCCTTAAGCATTGTCGTACCGTATCCTGTACCCTAATCCCTCCCCATTCCCTAACCCTAACCCTAAGCGAAACCCTGAACGTGATGCTTTTCCGAGGCCTTACCCTCATCCGTGCCGTTGTCTTAACCAGTACACCAACACTAACTCGTGCCCTCACACTTACGCTAACACTTAAGCATTGTCGTACCCTAACCTGTACCCTAATCCCTCTCCATTCCCTAACCCTAACCCTAACCCGAATCCTAACCCTTACCCTAACCCGAAGCCTTACCCTCACCCGTGCCCTAATCTGAACCAGGACACCAAGACTAACTCGTGCCCTCAAACGTACGGTAACACTAAACGGCAGCGGTACCCTAACCTGTACCCTAATCCCTCTCCATTCCCTAAGCCTAACCCTAACCTGAAACCTAACCATGACACTCACCCGAAACTTTACCCACACCCGTGTCCTAATTTTAACCAGTACATGAACACTAACCCATGCCCTCTAACGTACGCCAACCCTAAGCCATTGCCGTACCCTATCCTGTACCTTAATCAATCCCCATTCCCTAACCCTAACCCTAACCCTAACCCTTAACGTGACCCTCTTCCGAGGCCTTACACTCACCCTTGCCCTAATCGTAAGCAGTACACTAACACTAACTAGTGACCTCACACGTACGCTAAACCTTAAGCGTTGTGGTACCCTAAGCTGTGCCCTAATATCTCCCAATTCCCTAACCCTAACCCTAACCCGAATTCTATCCCTGACCCTCACCCGAAACCTTACCCTCACCCGTGCCCTAATCTTAACCAGGACACCAACACTAACTCGTGCCCTCACACGTTCGCTAAACCTTAAGCGTTGTCGTACCCTAAATTGTACCTTAATCCCTCCCCATTCCTTAACCCTAACCCTAACCCCATCCCTAAACCTGACCCACTTCCGATGCCCTACCCTAACCAATGCCCTAATCTTAACCAGGACACAAACACTAACTCATGCCCTCAAACGTACGCTAACCCTTAAGCATTGTCGTACCCTATCCTGTACCCTAATCCCTCCCCATTCCCTAACCCTAATCCTAAGCGAAACCCTGAACGTGACCCTTTTCCAAGGCCTTACCCTCATCGGTGCCGTTGTCTTAACCAGTACACCAACACTAACTCGTGCCCTCACACTTACACTAACCCTTAAGCATTGTAGTACCCTAACCTGTACCCTAATCCCTCTCCATTCCCTAACCCTAACCATAACCCGAATCCTAACCCTGACCCTCACCCGAAGCTTTACCCTCACCCGTACCCTAATCTTAACCAGGACACCAAGACTAACTCGTGCCCTCAAACGTACGCTAACACTAAACCGCAGCGGTACCCTAACCTGTACCCTAATCCCTCTCCATTCCCTAACCCTAACCCTAACCTGAAAAATAACCATGACACTCACCCGAAACTTTACCCTCACCCGTGTCCTAATTTTAACCAGTACATCAACACTAACCCATGCCCTCTAACGTACGCCAACCCTAAGCCATTGCCGTAGCCTAGCCTGTACCCTAATCAATCCCCATTCCCTAAACCTAACCCTAACCCTAACCCTTAACGTGACCCTCTTCCGAGGCCTTACCCTCACCCGTGCCCTAATCGTAAGCAGTACACTAACACTAACTAGTGACCTCACACGTACGCTAAACCTTAAGCGTTGTGGTACCCTAAACTGTGCCCTAATATCTCCCCATTCCCTAACCGTAACCCTAACCCGAATTCTATCCCTGACCCTCACCCGAAACCTTACCCTCACCCGTGCCCTAATCTTAACCAGGACACCAACACTATCTTGTGCCCTCACACGTATGCTAACCCTTAATTGTTGTCGTACCCTAAACTGTACCCTAACCCCTCCCCATTCCCTAACCCTAACCCTAACCCGAATCCTAACCCTGACCCTCACCTGAAGCCTTACCCTCATCCATGCCCTAATCTTAACCAGGACACTAACACTAACCCTTGCCCTCACACGAACGCTAACCCTTAAGCACTGTCGTACCCTAAGCTGTACCCTAATCCCTCTGCATTCCTTAACCCTAACCCTAACCCGAATCCTAACCCTGACCCTCACCCGAAGCCTTACCCTCACCCGTGCCCTAATCTTAACCAGGACACCAACACTAACTCGTGCCCTCACACGTACGCTAAACCTTAAGCGTTGTCATACCCTAAATGGTACCCTAATCCCTCCCCATTCCCTAACCCTAACCCTAACCCTAACCCTTAACGTGACCCTCTTCCGAGGCCTTACCCTCACCCGTGCCCTAATCGTAAGCAGTACACTAACACTAACTAGTGACCTCACACGTACGCTAAACCTTAAGCGTTGTGGTACCCTAAACTGTGCCCTAATATCTCCCCATTCCCTAACCCTAACCCTAACCCGAATTCTATCCCTGACCCTCACCCGAAACCTTACCCTCACCCGTGCCCTAATCTTAACCAGGACACCAACACTAACTCGTGCCCTCACACGTACACTAAACCTTTAGCGTTGTCGTACCCTAAATTGTACCCTAATCCCTCCCCATTCCTTAACCTAACCCTAACCCCATCCCTAAACCTGACCCACTTCCGATGCCCTACCCTAACCAATGCCCTAATCTTAACCAGTACACAAACACTAACTCATGCCCTCAAACGTACGCTAACCCTTAAGCATTGTCGTACCGTATCCTGTACCCTAATCCCTCCCCATTCCCTAACCCTACACCTAAGCGAAACCCTGAACGTGATGCTTTTCCGAGGCCTTACCCTCATCCGTGCCGTTGTCTTAACCAGTACACCAACACTAACTCGTGCCCTCACACTTACGCTAACCCTTAAGCATTGTCGTACCCTAACCTGTACCCTAATCCCTCTCCATTCCCTAACCCTAACCCTAACCCGAATCCTAACCCTTACCCTAACCCGAAGCCTTACCCTCACCCGTGCCCTAATCTTAACCAGGACACCAAGACTAACTCGTGCCCTCAAACGTACGGTAACACTAAACCGCAGTGGTACCCTAACCTGTACCCTAATCCCTCTCCATTCCCTAAGCCTAACCCTAACCTGAAACCTAACCATGACACTCACCCGAAACTTTACCCTCACCCGTGTCCTAATTTTAACCAGTACATCAACACTAACCCATGCCCTCTAACGTACGCCAACCCTAAGCCATTGCCGTACCCTATCCTGTGCCTTAATCAATCCCCATTCCCTAACCCTAACCCTAACCCTAACCCTTAACGTGACCCTCTTCCGAGGCCTTACACTCACCCTTGCCCTAATCGTAAGCAGTACACTAACACTAACTAGTGACCTCACACGTACGCTAAACCTTAAGCGTTGTGGTACCCTAAGCTGTGCCCTAATATCTCCCAATTCCCTAACCCTAACCCTAACCCGAATTCTATCCCTGACCCTCACCCGAAACCTTACCCTCACCCGTGCCCTAATCTTAACCAGGACACCAACACTAACTCGTGCCCTCACACGTACGCTAAACCTTAAGCGTTGTCGTACCCTAAATTGTACCCTAATTCCTCCCCATTCCTTAACCCTAACCCTAACCCCATCCCTAAACCTGACCCACTTCCGATGCCCTACCCTAACCAATGCCCTAATCTTAACCAGGACACAAACACTAACTCATGCCCTCAAACGTACGCTAACCCTTAAGCATTGTCGTACCCTATCCTGTACCCTAATCCCTCCCCATTCCCTAACCCTAATCCTAAGCGAAACCCTGAACGTGACCCTTTTCCAAGGCCTTACCCTCATCGGTGCCGTTGTCTTAACCAGTACACCAACACTAACTCGTGCCCTCACACTTACACTAACCCTTAAGCATTGTCGTACCCTAACCTGTACCCTAATCCCTCTCCATTCCCTAACCCTAACCATAACCCGAATCCTAACCCTGACCCTCACCCGAAGCTTTACCCTCACCCGTACCCTAATCTTAACCAGGACACCAAGACTAACTCGTGCCCTCAAACGTACGCTAACACTAAACCGCAGCGGTACCCTAACCTGTACCCTAATCCCTCTCCATTCCCTAACCCTAACCCTAACCTGAAACCTAACCATGACACTCACCCGAAACTTTACCCTCACCCGTGTCCTAATTTTAACCAGTACATCAACACTAACCCATGCCCTCTAACGTACGCCAACCCTAAGCCATTGCCGTAGCCTAACCTGTACCCTAATCAATCCCCATTCCCTAACCCTAACCCTAACCCTAACCCTTAACGTGACCCTCTTCCGAGGCCTTACCCTCACCCGTGCCCTAATCGTAAGCAGTACACTAACACTAACTAGTGACCTCACACGTACGCTAAACCTTAAGCGTTGTGGTACCCTAAACTGTGCCCTAATATCTCCCCATTCCCTAACCGTAACCCTAACCCGAATTCTATCCCTGACCCTCACCCGAAACCTTACCCTCACCCGTGCCCTAATCTTAACCAGGACACCAACACTATCTTGTGCCCTCACACGAACGCTAACCCTTAATTGTTGTCCTACCCTAAACTGTACCCTAACCCCTCCCCATTCCCTAACCCTAACCCTAACCCGAATCCTAACCCTGACCCTCACCTGAAGCCTTACCCTCATCCATGCCCTAATCTTAACCAGGACACTAACACTAACCCTTGCCCTCACACGAACGCTAACCCTTAAGCACTGTCGTACCCTAAGCTGTACCCTAATCCCTCTGCATTCCTTAACCCTAACCCTAACCCGAATCCTAACCCTGACCCTCACCCGAAGCCTTACCCTCACCCGTGCCTTAATCTTAACCAGGACACCAACACTAACTCGTGCCCTCACACGTACGCTAAACCTTAAGCGTTGTCATACCCTAAATGGTACCCTAATCCCTCCCCATTCCTTAACCCTAACTCTAACCCCATCCTTAAACCTGACCCACTTCCGATGCCCTACCCTAACCAATGCCCTAAACTTAACCAGTACACAAACACTAACTCATGCCCTCAAACGTACGCTAACCCTTAAGCATTGTCGTACCCTATCCTGTACCCTAATCCCTCCCCATTCTCTAACCCTAACCCTAAGCGAAACCCTGAACGTGACCCTTTTCTGAGGCCTTACCCTCATCGGTGCCGTTGTCTTAACCAGTACACCAACACTAACTCGTGCCCTCACACTTACGCTAACCCTTAAGCATTGTCGTACCTTAACCTGTACCCTAATCCCTCTCCATTCCCTAACCCTAACCCAAACCCGAATCCTAACCCTGACCCTCACCTGAAGCCTTACCCTCACCCGTGCCCTAATCTTAACCAGGACACTAACACTAACCCTTGCCCTCACACGAACGCTAACCCTTAAGCACTGTCGTACCCTAAGCTGTACCCTAATCCCTCTGCATTCCTTAACCCTAACCCTAACCCGAATCCTAACCCTGACCCTCACCCGAAGCCTTACCCTCACCCGTGCCCTAATCTTAACCAGGACACCAACACTAACTCGTGCCCTCAAACGTACGCTAACACTAAACCGCAGCGGTACCCTAACCTGTACCCTAATCCCTCTCCATTCCCTAACCCTAACCCTAACCTGAAACCTAACCATGACACTCACCAGAAACTTTACCCTCACACGTATCCTAATTTTAACCAGTACATCAACACTAACCCATGCCCTCTAACGTACGCCAACCCTAAGCCATTGCCGTACCCTAACCTGTACCCTAATCAATCCCCATTCCCTAACCCTAACCCTAACCCTAACCCTTAACGTGAACCTCTTCGCGGCCTTACACTCACCCGTGCCCTAATCGTAAGCAGTACACTAACACTAACTAGTGACCTCACACGTACGCTAAACCTTAAGCGTTGTGGTACCCTAAGCTGTGCCCTAATATCTCCCAATTCCCTAACCCTAACCCTAACCCGAATTCTATCCCTGACCCTCACCCGAAACCTTACCCTCACCCGTGCCCTAATCTTAACCAGGACACCAACACTAACCCTTGCCCTCACACGAACGCTAACCCTTAAGCACTGTCGTACCCTAAGCTGTACCTTAATCCCTCTGCATTCCTTAACCCTAACCCTAACCCGAATCCTAACCCTGACCCTCACCCGAAGCCTTACCCTCACCCGTGCCCTAATCTTAACCAGGACACCAACACTAACTCGTGCCCTCACACGTACGCTACACCTTAAGCGTTGTCGTACCCTAAATTGTACCCTAATCCCTCCCGATTCCTTAACCCTAAGCCTAACCCCATCCCTAAACCTGACCCACTTCCGATGCCCTACCCTAACCAATGCCCTAATCTTAACCAGTACACAAACACTAACTCATGCCCTCAAACGTACGCTAACCCTTAAGCATTGTCGTACCCTATCCTGTACCCTAATCCCTCCTCATTCCCTAACCCTAACCCTAAGCGAAACCTTAAACGTGACCCTTTTCCGAGGCCT
Source organism: Inia geoffrensis (assembly GCA_036417435.1). Taxonomy (NCBI): domain Eukaryota; kingdom Metazoa; phylum Chordata; class Mammalia; order Artiodactyla; family Iniidae; genus Inia; species Inia geoffrensis. The sequence continues at coordinate 951,987 of CM070916.1, forward strand.
TACCCTCATCGGTGCCGTTGTCTTAACCAGTACACCAACATTAACTCGTGCCCTCACACTTACGCTAACCCTTAAGCATTGTTGTATCCTAACCTGTACCCTAATCCCTCTCCATTCCCTAACCCTAACCCTAACCCGAATCCTTACCCTGACCCTCACCCTAAGCCTTACCCTCACCCGTGCCCTAAACTTAACCAGGACACCAAGACTAACTCGTGCCCTCAAACGTACGCTAACACTAAACCGCAGCGGTACCCTAACCTGTACCTTAATCCCTCTCCATTCCCTAACCCTAACCCTAACCTGAAACCTAATCATGACAGTCACCCGAAACTTTACCCTCACACGTGTCCTAATTTTAACCAGTACATCAACACTAACCCATGCCCTCTAACGTACGCCAACCCTAAGCCATTGCTGTACCCTAACCTGTACCCTAATCAATCCCCATTCCCTAACCCTAACCCTAACCCTAACCCTTAACGTGACCCTCTTCCGAGGCCTTACACTCACCCGTGCCCTAATCGTAAGCAGTACACTAACACTAACTAGTGACCTCACACCTACGCTAAACCTTAAACATTGTGGTACCCTAAGCTGTGCCCTAATTTCTCCCAATTCCCTAACCCTAACCCTAACCCGAATTCTATCCCTGACCCTCACCCGAAACCTTACCCTCACCCGTGCCCTAATCTTAACCAGGACACCAACACTAACTTGTGCCCTCACACGAACGCTAACCCTTAAGCACTGTCGTACCCTAAGCTGTACCCTAATCCCTCTGTATTCCTTAACCCTAACCCTAACCCGAATCCTAACCCTGACCCTCACCCGAAGCCTTACCCTCACCAGTGCCCTGATCTTAACCAGGACACCAAGACTAACTCGTGGCCTCAAACGTACGCTAACACTAAACCGCAGAGGTACCCTAACCTGTACCCTAATCCCTCTCCATTCCCTAACCCTAACCTTAACCTGAAACCTAACCATGACACTCACCCGAAACTTTACCCTCACCCGTGTCCTAATTTTAACCAGTACATCAACACTAACCCATGCCCTCCAAGGTACGCCAACCCTAAGCCATTGCTGTACCCTAACTTGTACCCTAATCAATCCCCATTCCCTAAACCTAACCCTAACCCTAACCCTTAACGTGACCCTCTTCCGAGGCCTTACCCTCACCCGTGCCCTAATCGTAAGCAGTACACTAACACTAACTAGTGACCTCACACGTACGCTAAACCTTAAGCGTTGTGGTACCCTAAACTGTGCCCTAATATCTCCCCATTCCCTAACCCTAAACCTAACCCGAATTCTATCCCTGACCCTCACCCGAAACCTTACCCTCACCCGTGCCCTAATCTTAACCATGACACCAACACTAACTTGTGCCATCACACGTACGCTAATCCTTAATCGTTGTCATACCCTAAGCTGTACCCTAATCCCTCTGCATTCCTTAACCCTAACCCTAACCCGAATCCGAACCCTGACCCTCACCCGAAGCTTTACCCTCACCTGTGCCCTAATCTTAACCAGGACACCAACACTAACTCGTGCCCTCAAACGTACGCTAAACCTTAAGCGTTGTCGAACCCTAAATTGTACCCTAATCCCTCCCCATTCCTTAACCCTAACCCTAACCCCATCCCTAAACCTGACCCACTTCCGATGCCCTACCCTAACCAATGCCCTAATCTTAACCAGTATTCAAACACTACCTCATGCCCTCAAACGTACGCTAACCCTTAAGCATTGTCGTACCCTATCCTGTAACCTAATCCCTCCCCATTCCCTAACCCTAACCCTAAGCGAAACCCTGAACGTGACCCTTTTCCGAGGCCTTACCCTCATCGGTGCCGTTGTCTTAACCAGTACACCAACACTAACTTGTGCCCTCACACTTACGCTAACCCTTAAGCATTGTCGTACCCTAACCTGTACCCTAATCCCTCTCCATTTCCTAACCCTAACCATAACCCGAATCCTAACCCTGACCCTCACCCGAAGCCTTACCCTCACCCGTGCCCTAATCTTAACCAGGACACCAAGACTAACTCGTGCCCTCAAACGTACGCTAACACTAAACCGCAGCGGTACCCTAACCTGTACCCTAATCCCTCTCCATTCCCTAACCCTAACCCTAACCTGAAACCTAACCATGACACTCACACGAAACTTTACCCTCACCCGTGTCCTAATTTTAACCAGTACATCAACACTAACCTATGCCCTCTAACCTACGCCAACCCTAAGCCATTGCCGTACCCTAAACTGTACCCTAATCAATCCCCATTCCCTAACCCTAACCCTAACCCTAACCCTTAACGTGACCCTCTTCCGAGGCCTTACACTCACCCGTGCCCTAATCGTAAGCAGTACACTAACACTAACTAGTGACCTCACACGTACGCTAAACCTTAAACGTTGTGGTACCCTAAGCTGTGCCCTAATATCTCCCAATTCCCTAACCCTAACCCTAACCCGAATTCTATCCCTGACCCTCACCCGAAACCTTATCCTCACCCGTGCCCTAATCTTAACCAGGACACCAACACTAACTTGTGCCCTCACACGTACGCTAACCCTTAATCGTTTTCGTACCCTAAACTGTACCCTAATCCCTCCCCATTCCCTAACCCTAACCCTAACCCGAATCCTAACCCTGACCCTCACCTGAAGCCTTACCCTCACCCGTGCCCTAATCTTAACCAGGACACTAACACTAACCCTTGCCCTCACACGAACGCTAACCCTTAAGCACTGTCGTACCCTAAGCTGTACCCTAATCCCTCTGCATTCCTTAACCCTAACCCTAACCCGAATCCGAACCCTGACCCTCACCCGAAGCCTTACCCTCACCCGTGCCCTAATCTTAACCAGGACACCAACACTAACTCGTGCCCTCACACGTACGCTACACCTTAAGCGTTGTCGTACCCTAAATTGTACCCTAATCCCTCCCCATTCCTTAACCCTAAGCCTAACCCCATCCCTAAACCTGACCCACTTCCGATGCCCTACCCTAACCAATGCCCTAATCTTAACCAGTACACAAACACTAACTTATGCCCTCAAACGTACGCTAACCCTTAAGCATTGTCGTACCCTATCCTGTACCCTAATCCCTCCTCATTCCCTAACCCTAACCCTAAGCGAAACCCTGAACGTGACCCTTTTCCGAGGCCTTACCCTCATCAGTGCCGTTGTCTTAACCAGTACACCAACACTAACTCGTGCCCTCACACTTACGCTAACCCTTAAGAATTGTCGTACCCTAACCTGTACCCTAATCCCTCTCCATTCCCTAACCCTAACCCTAACCCGAATCCTAACCCTGACCCTCACGCGAAGCCTTACCCTCACCCGTGCCCTAATCTTAACCAGGACACCAAGACTAACTCGTGCCCTCAAACGTACGCTAACACTAAACCGCAGCGATACCCTAACCTGTACCCTAATCCCTCTCCATTCCCTAACCCTAACCCTAACCTGAAACCTAACCATGACACTCACCCGAAACTTTACCCTCACCCGTGTCCTAATTTTAACCAGTACATCAACACTAACCCATGCCCTCTAACGTACGCCAACCCTAAGCCATTGCCGTACCCTATCCTGTACACTAATCAATCCCCATTCCCTAAACCTAACCCTAACCCTAACCCTTAACGTGACCCTCTTCCGAGGCCTTACACTCACCCGTGCCCTAATCGTAAGCAGTACACTAACACTAACTAGTGACCTCACACGTACGCTAAACCTTAAGCGTTGTGGTACCCTAAGCTGTGCCCTAATATCTCCCAATTCCCTAACCCTAACCCTAACCCGAATTCTATCCCTGACCCTCACCCGAAACCTTACCCTCACCCGTGCCCTAATCTTAACCAGGACACCAACACTAAGTTGTGCCCTCACACGTACGCTAACCCTTAATCGTTGTCGTACCCTAAACTGTACCCTAATCCCTCCCCATTCCCTAACCCTAACCCTAACCCGAATCCTAACCCTGACCCTCACCTGAAGCCTTACCCTCACCCGTGCCCTAATCTTAACCAGGACACTAACACTAACCCTTGCCCTCACACGAACGCTAACCCTTAAGCACTGTCGTACCCTAAGCTGTACCTTAATCCCTCTGCATTTCTTAACCCTAACCCTAACCCGAATCATAACCCTGACACTCACCCGAAGCCTTACCCTCACCCGTGCCCTAATCTTAACCAGGACACCAACACTAACTCGTGCCCTCACACGTACGCTACACCTTAAGCGTTGTCGTACCCTAAATTGTACCCTAATCCCTCCCCATTCCTTAACCCTAAGCCTAACCCCATCCCTAAACCTGACCCACTTCCGATGCCCTACCCTAACCAGTGCCCTAATCTTAACCAGTACACAAACACTAACTCATGCCCTCAAACGTACGCTAACCCTTAAGCATTGTCGTACCCTATCCTGTACCCTAATCCCTCCCCATTCCCTAACCCTAACCCTAAGCGAAACCCTGAACGTGACCCTTTTCCGAGGCCTTACCCTCATCGGTGCCCTTGTCTTAACCAGCACACCAACACTATCTCGTGCCCTCACACTTACGCTAACCCTTAAGCATTGTCGTACCCTAACCTGTACCCTAATCCCTCTCCATTCCCTAACCCTAACCCTAACCCGAATCCTAACCCTGACCCTCACCCGAAGCCTTACCCTCACCCGTGCCCTGATCTTAACCAGGACAGCAAGACTAACTCGTGCCCTCAAACGTACGCTAACACTAAACCGCAGCGGTACCCTAACCTGTACCCTAATCCCTCTCCATTCCCTAACCCTAACCGTAATCTGAAACCTAACCATGACACTCACCCGAAACTTTACCCTCACCCGTGTCCTAATTTTAACCAGTACATCAACACTAACCCATGCCCTCTAACGTACGCCAACCCTAAGCCATTGCCGTACCCTAACCTGTACCCTAATCAATCCCCATTCCCTAACCCTAACCCTAACCCTAACCCTTAACGTGACCCTCTTCCGAGGCCTTACCCTCACCCGTGCCCTAATCGTAAGCAGTAGACTAACACTAACTAGTGACCTCACACGTACGCTAAACCTTAAGCGTTGTGGTACCCTAAACTGTGTTCTAATATCTCCCCATTCCCTAACCCTAACCCTAACCCGAATTCTATCCCTGACCCTCACCCGAAACCTTACCCTCACCCGTGCCCTAATCTTAACCAGGACACCAACACTAACTTGTGCCCTCACACGTACGCTAACCCTTAATCGTTGTCGTACCCTAAACTGTACCCTAATCCCTCCCCATTCCTTAACCCTAACCCTAACCCGAATCCTAACCCTGACCCTCACCTGAAGCATTACCCTCACCCGTGCCCTAATCTTAACCAGGACACTAACACTAACCTTTACCCTCACACGAAAGCTAACCCTTAAACACTGTCGTACCCTAAGCTGTACCCTGATCCCTCTGCATTCCTTAACCCTAACCCTAACCCTAATCCTAACCCTGACCCTCACCCGAAGCCTTACCCTCACCCGTGCCCTAATCTTAACTAGGACACCAAGACTAACTCGTGCCCTCAAACGTACGTTAATAGTAAACCACAGCGGTACCCTAACCTGTACCCTAATCCCTCTCCATTCCCTAACCCTAACCCTAACCTGAAACCTAACCATGACACTCACCCGAAACTTTACCCTCACCCGTGTCCTAATTTTAACCAGTACTTCAACACTAACCCATGCACTCTAACGTACGTCAACCCTAAGCCATTGCCGTACCCTAACCTGTACCCTAATCAATCCCCATTCCCTAACCCTAACCCTAACCCTAACCCTTAACGTGAACCTCTTCCGAGGCCTTACCCTCACCTGTGCCCTAATCGTAAGCAGTAGACTAACACTAACCAGTGACCTCACACGTACGCTAAACCTTAAGCGTTGTGGTACTCTAAACTGTGCCCTAATATCTCCCCATTCCCTAACCTTAACCCTAACCCGAATTCGATCCCTGACCCTCACCCGAAACCTTACCCTCACCCGTGCCCTAAACTTAACCAGGACACCAACACTAACTTGTGCCCTCACACGTACGCTAACCCTTAATCGTTGTCGTACCCTAAACTGTACCCTAATTCCTCCCCATTCCCTAACCCTAACCCTAACCCGAATACTAACACTGACCCTCACCTGAAGCCTTACCCTCACCCGTGCCCTAATCTTAACCAGGACACTAACACTAACCCTTGCCCTCACACGAACGCTAACCCTTAAGCACTGTCATACCCTAAGCTGTACCCTAATCCCTCTGCATTCCTTAACCCTAACCCTAACCCGAATCCTAACCCTGACCCTCACCCGAAGCCTTACCCTAACCCGTGCCCTAATCTTAACCAGGACACCAACACTAACTCGTGCCCTCACACGTACGCTAAACCTTAAGCGTTGTCGTACCCTAAATTGTACCCTAATCCCTCCCCATTCCTTAACCCTAACCCTAACCCCATCCCTAAACCTGACCCACTTCCGATGCCCTACCCTAACCAATGCCCTAATCTTAACCAGTACACAAACACTAACTCATGCCCTCAAACGTTCGCTAACCCTTAAGCATTGTCGTAACCTATCCTGTACCCTAATCCCTCCCCATTCCCAAACCCTAACCCTAAGCGAAACCCTGAACGTGACCCTTTTCCGAGGTCTTGCCCTCATCGGTGCCGTTGTCTTAACCAGTACACCAACACTAACTCGTGCCCTCACACTTACGCTAAACCTTAAGCATTCTCGTACCCTAACCTGTACCCTAATCCCTCTCCATTCCCTAATCCTAACCCTAACCCTGAACCTAACCCGAAGCCTTACCCTCACCCGTGCCCTAATCTTAACCAGGACACCAAGACTAACTCGTGCCCTCAAACGTACGCTAACACTAAACCGCAGCGGTACCCTAACCTGTACCCTAATCCCACTCCATTCCCTAACCCTAACCCTAACCTGAAACCTAACCATGACACTCACCCGAAACTTTACCCTCACCCGTGTCCTAATTTTAACCAGTATATCAACACTAACCCATGCCCTCTAACGTTCGCCAACCCTAAGCCATTGCCGTACCCTAACCTGTACCCTAATCAATCCCCATTCCCTAACCCTAACCCTAACCCTAACCCTTAACGTGACCCTCTTCCGAGGCCTTACCCTCACCCGTGCCCTAATCGTAAGCAGTACACTAACACTAACTAGTGACCTCACACGTACGCTAAACCTTAAGCGTTGTGGTACCCTAAACTGTGCCCTAATCCCTCCCCATTCCCTAACCCTAACCCTAACCCGAATCCTAACCCTGACCCTCACCTGAAGCCTTACCCTCACCCGTGCCCTAATCTTAACCAGGACACTAACATTAAACCTTGCCCTCACACGAACGCTAACCCTTAAGCACTGTCGTACCCTAAGCTGTACCCTAATCCCTCTGCATTCCTTAACCCTAACCCTAACCCGAATCCTAACCCTGACCCTCACCCGAAGCCTTACCCTCACCCGTGCCCTAATCCCAACCAGGACACCAACACTAACTCGTGCCCTCACACGTACGCTAAACCTTAAGCGTTGTCGTACCCTAAATTGTACCCTAATCCCTCCCCATTCCTTAACCCTAAGCCTAACCCCATCTCTAAACCTGACCCACTTCCGATACCCTACCCTAACCAATGCCCTAATCTTAACCAGTACACAAACACTAACTCATGCCCTCAAACGTACGCTAACCCTTAAGCTTTGTCGTACCCTATCCTGTACCCTAATCCCTCCCCATTCCCTAACCCTAACCCTAAGCGAAACCCTGAATGTGACCCTTTTCCGAGGCCTTACCCTCATCGGTGCCGTTGTCTTAACCAGTACACGAACACTAACTCGTGCCCTCACACTTATGCTAACCCTTAAGCATTGTCGTACCCTAACCTGTACCCTAATCCCTCTCCATTCCCTAACCCTAACCCTAACCCGAATCCTAACCCTGACCCTCACCTGAAGCCTAACCCTCACCCGTGCCCTAATCTTAACCAGGACACCAAGACTAACTCGTGCCCTCAAACGTACGCTAACACTATACCGCAGCGGTACACTAACCTGTACCCTAATCCCTCTCCATTCCCTAACCCTAACCCTAACCCGAATCCTAACCCTGACCCTCACCTGAAGCCTTACCCTCACCCGTGCCCTAATCTTAACCAGGACACCAAGACTAACTCGTGCCCTCAAACGTACGCTAACACTAAACCGCAGCAGTACCCTAAACTGTACCCTAATCCCTCTCCATTCCCTAACCCTAACCCTAACCTGAAACCTAACCATGACACTCACCCGAAACTTTACCCTCACCCGTGTCCTAATTTTAACCAGTAAATCAACACTAACCCATGCCCTCTAACGTACGCCAACCTTAAGCCATTGCCGTACCCTAACCTGTACCCTAATCAATCCCCATTCCCTAACCCTAACCCTAACCCTAACCCTTAACGTGACCCTCTTCCGAGGCCTTACCCTCACCCGTGCCCTAATCATAAGCAGTACACTAACACTAACTAGTGACCTCACACGTACGCTAAAATTTAAGCGTTGTGGTACCCTAAACTGTGCCCTAATATCTCCCCATTCCCTAACCCTAACTCTAACCCGAATTCTATCCCTGACCCTCACCCGAAACCTTACCCGCACCCGTGCCCTAATCTTAACCAGGACACCAACACTAACTTGTGCCCTCACACGTACGCTAACACTTAATCGTTGTCGTACCCTAAACTGTACCCTAATCCCTCCCCATTCCCTAACCCTAAGCCTAACCCGAATCCTAACCCTGACCCTCACCTGAAGCCTTACCCTCACCCGTGCCCTAATCTTAACCAGGACACTAACACTAACCCTTGCCCTCACACGAACGCTAACCCTTAAGCACTGTCGTACCCTAAGCTGTACCCTAATCCCTCTGCATTCCTTAACCCTAACCCTAACCCGAATCCTAACCCTGACCCTCACCCGAAGCCTTACCCTCACCCGTGCCCTAATCTTAACCAGGACACCAACATTAACTCGTGCCCTCACACGTACGCTAAACCTTAAGCGTTGTCGTACCCTAAATTGTACCCTAATCCCTCCCCATTCCTTAACACTAACCCTAACCCCATCCCTAAACCTGACCCACTTCCGATGCCCTACCCTAACCAATGCCCTAATCTTAACCAGTACACAAACACTAACTCATGCCCTCAAAGGTACGCTAACCCTTAAGCTTTGTCGTACCCTATCCTGTACCCTAATCCCTCCCCATTCCCTAACCCTAACCCTAAGCGAAACCCTGAATGTGACCCTTTTCCGAGGCCTTACACTCATCGGTGCCGTTGTCTTAACCAGTACACGAACACTAACTCGTGCCCTCACACTTATGCTAACCCTTAAGCATTGTCGTACCCTAACCTGTACCCTAATCCCTCTCCATTCCCTAACCCTAACCCTAACCCGATTCCTAACCCTGACCCTCACCTGAAGCCTTACCCTCACCCGTGCCCTAATCTTAACCAGGACACCAAGACTAACTCGTGCCCTCAAACGTACGCTAACACTAAACCGCAGCGGTACACTAACCTGTACCCTAATCCCTCTCCATTCCCTAACCCTAACCCTAACCCGAATCCTAACCCTGACCCTCACCTGAAGCCTTACCCTCACCCGTGCCCTAATCTTAACCAGGACACCAAGACTAACTCGTGCCCTCAAACGTACGCTAACACTAAACCGCAGCGGTACCCTAAACTGTACCCTAATCCCTCTCCATTCCCTAACCCTAACCCTAACCTGAAACCTAACCATGACACTCACCCGAAACTTTACCCTCACCCGTGTCCTAATTTTAACCAGTACATCAACACTAACCCATGCCCTCTAACGTACGCCAACCTTAAGCCATTGCCGTACCCTAAACTGTACCCTAATCACTCCCCATTCCCTTACCCTCACCCGTGCCCTAATCGTAAGCAGTACACTAACACTAAGTAGTGACCTCACACGTACGCTAAACCTTAAGCGTTGTGGTACCCTAAACTGTGCCCTAATATCTCCCCATTCCCTAACCCTAACCCTAACCCGAATTCTATCCCTGACCCTCACCCGAAACCTTACCCGCACCCGTGCCCTAATCTTAACCAGGACACCAACACTAACTTGTGCCCTCACACGTACGCTAACCCTTAATCGTTGTCGTACCCTAAACTGTACCCTAATCCCTCCCCATTCCCTAACCCTAAGCTTAACCCGAATCCTAACCCTGACCCTCACCTGAAGCCTTACCCTCACCCGTGCCCTAATCTTAACCAGGACACTAACACTAACCCTTGCCCTCACACGAACGCTAACCCTTAAGCACTGTCGTACCCTAAGCTGTACCCTAATCCCTCTGCATTCCTTAACCCTAACCCTAACCCGAATCCTAACCCTGACCCTCACCCGAAGCCTTACCCTCACCCGTGCCCTAATCTTAACCAGGACACCAACACTAACTCGTGCCCTCACACGTACGCTAAACCTTAAGCGTTGTCGTACCCTAAATTGTACCCTAATCCCTCCCCATTCCTTAAACCTAACCCTAACCCCATCCCTAAACCTGACCCACTTCCGATGCCCTACCCTAACCAATGCCCTAATCTTAACCAGTACACAAACACTAACTCATGCCCTCAAACGTACGCTAACCCTTAAGCATTGTCGTACCCTATCCTGTACCCTAATCCCTCCCCATTCCCTAACCCTAACCCTAAGCGAAACCCTGAACGTGACCCTTTTCTGAGGCTTTGCCCTCATCGGTGCCCTTGTCTTAACCAGGACACCAACACTAACTCGTGCCCTCACACTTACGCTAACGCTTAAGCATTGTCGTACCCTAACCTGTACCCTAATCCCTCTCCATTCCCTAACCCTAACCCTAACCCGAATCCTAACCCTGACCCTCACCCGAAGCCTTACCCTCACCCGTGCCCTAATCTTAACCAGGACACCAAGACTAACTGGTGCCCTCAAACGTACGCTAACACTAAACCGCAGCGGTACCCTAACCTGTACCCTAATCCCTCTCCATTCCCTAACCCTAACCCTAACCTGAAACCTAACCATGACACTCACCCGAAACTTTACCCTCACCCGTGTCCTAATTTTAACCAGTACATCAACATTAACCAATGCCCTCTAACGTACGCCAACCCTAAGCCATTGCCGTACCCTAACCTGTACCCTAATCAATCCCCATTCCCTAACCCTAACCCTAACCCTAACCCTTAACGTGACCCTCTTCCGAGGCCTTACCCTCACCCGTGCCCTAATCGTAAGCAGTACACTAACACTAACTAGTGACCTCACACGTACGCTAAACCTTAAGCGTTGTGGTTCCCTAAACTGTGCCCTAATATCTCCCCATTCCCTAACCCTAACCCTAACCCGAATTCTATCCCTGACCCTCACCCGAAATCTTACCCTCACCCGTGCCCTAATCTTAACCAGGACACCAACACTAACTCGTGCCCTCACACGTACGCTAAACCTTAAGCGTTGTCGTACCCTAAATTGTACCCTAATCCCTCCCCATTCCTTAACCCTAACCCTAACCCCATCCCTAAACCTGACCCACTTCCGATGCCCTACCCTAACCAATGCCCTAATCTTAACCAGTACACAAACACTAACTCATGCCCTCAAACGTACGCTAACCCTTAAGCATTGTCGTACCCTATCCTGTACCCTAATCCCTCCCAATTCCCTAACCCTAACCCTAAGCGAAACCCTGAACGTGACCCTTTTCTGAGGCCTTACCCTCATCGGTGCCGTTGTCTTAACCAGTACACCAACACTAACTCGTGCCCTCACACTTATGCTAACCCTTAAGCATTGTCGTACCCTAACCTGTACCCTAATCCCTCTCCATTCCCTAACCCTAACCCTAACCCGAATCCTAACCCTGACCCTCACCTGAAGCCTTACCCTCACCCGTGCCCTAATCTTAACCAGGACACCAAGACTAACTCGTGCCCTCAAACGTACGCTAACACTAAACCGCAGCGGTACCCTAAACTGTACCCTAATCCCTCTCCATTCCCTAACCCTAACCCTAACCTGAAACCGAACCATGACACTCACCCGAAACTTTACCCTCACCCGTGTCCTAATTTTAACCAGTACATCAACACTAACCCATGCCCTCTAACGTACGCCAACCTTAAGCCATTGCCGTACCCTAACCTGTACCCTAATCAATCCCCATTCCCTAACCCTAACCCTAACCCTTAACGTGACCCTCTTCCGAGGCCTTACACTCACCCGTGCCCTAATCGTAAGCAGTACACTAACACTAACTAGTGACCTCACACGTACGCTAAACCTTAAGCGTTGTGGTACCCTAAACTGTGCCCTAATATCTCCCCATTCCCTAACCCTAACCCTAACCCGAATTCTATCCCTGACCCTCACCCGAAACCTTACCCTCACCCGTGCCCTAATCTTAACCAGGACACTAACAGTAACCCTTGCCCTCACACGAACACTAACCCTTAAGCACAGTCTTACCCTAAGCTGTACCCTAATCCCTCTGCATTCCTTAACCCTAACCCTAACCCGAATCCTAACCCTGACCCTCACCCGAAGCCTTACCCTCACCCGTGCCCTAATCTTAACCAGGACACCAACACTAACTCGTGCCCTCACACGTACGCTAAACCTTAAGCGTTGTCGTACCCTAAATTGTACCCTAATCCCTCCCCATTCCTTAACCCTAACCCTAACCCCATCCCTAAATCTGACCCACTTCCGATGCCCTACCCTAAACAATGCCCTAATCTTAACCAGTACACAAACACTAACTCATGCCCTCAAACGTACGCTATCCCTTAAGCATTGTCGTACCCTATCCTGTACCCTAATCCCTCCCCATTCCCTAACCCTAACCCTAAGCGAAACCCTGAACGTGACCCTTTTCTGAGGCCTTACCCTCATCGGTGCCCTTGTCTTAACCAGGACACCAACACTTACTCGTGCCCTCACACTTACGCTAACCCTTAAGCATTGTCGTACCCTAACCTGTACCCTAATCCCTCTCCATTCCCTAACCCTAACCCTAACCCGAATCCTAACCCTGACCCTCACCCGAAGCCTTACCTTCACCCATGCCCTAATCTTAACCAGGACACCAAGACTAAATCGTGCCCTCAAACGTACGCTAACACTAAACCGCAGCGGTACCCTAACCTGTACCCTAATCCCTCTCCATTCCCTAACCCTAACCCTAACCTGAAACCTAACCATGACACTCACCCGAAACTTTACCCTCACCCGTGTCCTAATTTTAACCAGTACATCAACACTAACCAATGCCCTCTAACGTACGCCAACCCTAAGCCATTGCCGTACCCTAACCTGTACCCTAATCAATCCCCATTCCCTAACCCTAAACCTAACCCTAACCCTTAACGTGACCCTCTTCCGAGGCCTTACCCTCACCCGTGCCCTAATCGTAAGCAGTACACTAACACTAACTAGTGACCTCACACGTACGCTAAACCTTAAGCGTTGTGGTTCCCTAAACTGTGCCCTAATATCTCCCCATTCCCTAACCCTAACCCTAACCCGAATTCTATCACTGACCCTCACCCGAAACCTTACCCTCACCCGTGCCCTAATATTAACCAGGACACCAACACTAACTTGTGCCCTCACACGTACGCTAACCCTTAATCGTTGTCGTACCCTAAACTCTACCCGAATCCCACCCCATTCCCTAACCCTAACCCTAACCCGAATCCTAACCCTGACCCTCACCTGAAGCCTTACCCTCACCCGTGCCCTAATCTTAACCAGGAAACTAACACTAACCCTTGCCCTCACACGAACGCTAACCCTTAAGCACTGTCGTACCCTAAGCTGTAGCCTAATCCCTCTGCATTCCTTAACCCTAACCCTAACCCGAATCCTAACCCTGACCCTCACCCGAAGCCTTACCCTCACCCGTGCCCTAATCTTAACCAGGACACCAACACTAACTCGTGCCCTCACAAGTATGCTAACCCTTAAGCTTTGTCGTACCCTATCCTGTACCCTAATCCCTCCCCATTCCCTAACCCTAACCCTAAGCGAAACCCTGAACGTTACCCTTTTCCGTGGACTTATCCTCATCGGTGCCGTTGTCTTAACCAGTACACCAACACTAACTCGTGCCCTCACACTTACGCTAACCCTTAAGCATTGTCGTACCCTAACCTGTACCCTAATCCCTCTCCATTCCCTAACCCTAACCCTAACCCGAATACTAACCCTGACCCTCACCCGAAGCCTTACCCTCACCCGTGCCCTAATCTTAACCAGGACACCAAGGCTAACTCGTGCCCTCAAACGTACGCTAACACTAAACCGCAGCGGTACCCTAACCTGTACCCTAATCCCTCTCCATTCCCTAACCCTAACCCTAACCTGAAACCTAACCATGACACTCACCCGAAACTTTACCCTCACCCGTGTCCTAATTTTAACCAGTACATCAACACTAACCCATGCCCTCTAACGTACGCCAACCCTAAGCCATTGCCGTACCCTAACCTGTACCCTAATCAATCCCCATTCCCTAACCCTAACCCTAACCCTAACCCTTAACGTGACCCTCTTCCGAGCCCTTACCCTCACCCGTGCCCTAATCGTAAGCAGTACACTAACACTAACTAGTGACCTCACACGTACGCTAAACCTTAAGCGTTGTGGTACCCTAAACTGTGCCCTAATATCTCCCCATTCCCTAACCCTAACCCTAACCCGAATTCTATCCCTGACCCTCACCCGAAACCTTACCCTCACCCGTGCCCTAATCTTAACCAGGACACCAACACTAACTCGTGCCCTCACACGTACGCTAACCCTTAATCGTTGTCGTACCCTAAACTGTACCCTAACCCCTCCCCATTCCCTAACCCTAACCCTAACCCGAATCCTAACCCTGACTCTCACCTGAAGCCTTAACCTCACCCGTGCCCTAATCTTAAGAAGGACACTAACACTAACCCTTGCCCTCACACGAACGCTAACCCTTAAGCACTGTCGTACCCTAAGCTGTACCCTAATCCCTCTGCATTCCTTAACCCTAACCCTAACCCGAATCCTAACCCTGACCCTCACCCGAAGCCTTACCCTCACCCGTGCCCTAATCTTAACCAGGACACCAACACTAACTCGTGCCATCACACGTACGCTAAACCTTAAGCGTTGTCGTACCCTAAATTGTACCCTAATCCCTCCCCATTCCTTAACCCTAACCCTAACCCCATCCCTAAACCTGACCCACTCCCGATGCCCTACCCTAACCAATGCCCTAATCTTAACCAGTACACAAACACTAACTCATGCCCTCAAACGTAAGCTAACCCTTAAGCATTGTCGTACCCTATCCTGTACCCTAATCCCTCCCCATTCCCTAACCCTAACCCTAAGCGAAACCCTGAACGTGACCCTTTTCCGAGGCCTTACCCTCATCGGTGCCGTTGTCTTAACCAGTACACCAACACTAACTCGTGCCCTCACACTTACGCTAACCCTTAAGCATTGTCGTACCCTAACCTGTACCCTAATCCCTCTCCATTCCCTAACCCTAACCCTAACCCGAATCCTAACCCTGACCCTCACCCGAAGCCTTACCCTCACCCGTGCCCTAATCTTAACCAGGGCACCAAGACTAACTCGTGCCCTCAAACGTACGCTAACACTAAACCGCAGCGGTACCATAACCTGTACCCTAATCCCTCTCCATTCCCTAACCCTAACCCTAACCTGAAGCCTAACCATGACACTCACCCGAAACTTTACCCTCACCCGTGTCCTAATTTTAACCAGTACATCAACACTAACCCATGCCCTCTAACGTACGCAAACCCTAAGCCATTGCCGTACCCTAACCTGTACCCTAATCAATACCCATTCCCTAACCCTAACCCTAACCCTAACCCTTAACGTGACCCTCTTCAGGGGCCTTACCCTCACCCGTGCCCTAATCGTAAGCAGTACACTAACACTAACTAGTGACCTCACACGTACGCTAAACCTTAACCGTTGTGGTACCCTAAACTGTGCCCTAATATCTCCCCATTCCCTAACCCTAACCCTAACCCGAATTCTATCCCTGACCCTCACCCGAAACCTTACCCTCACCCATGCCCTAATCTTAACCAGGACACTAACACTAACCCTTACCCTCAAACGAACGTTAACCCTTAAGCACTGTCGTACCCTAAGCTGTACCCTAATCCCTCTGCATTCCTTAACCCTAACCTTAACCCGAATCCTAACCCTGACCCTCACCCGAAGCCTTACCCTCACCCGTGCCCTAATCTTAACCAGGACACCAACACTAACTCGTGCCCTCACACGAACGCTAACCCTTAAGCACTGTCGTACCATAAGCTGTAGCCTAATCCCTCTGCATTCCTTAACCCTAACCCTAACCCGAATCCTAACCCTGACCCTCACCCGAAGCCTTACCCTCACCCGTGCCCTAATCTTAACCAGGACACCAACACTAACTCGTGCCCTCACACGTACGCTAAACCTTAAGCGTTGTCGTACACTAAATTGTACCCTAATCCCTCCCCATTCCTTAACCCTAACCCTAACCCCATCCCTAAACCTGACCCACTTCCGATGCCCTACCCTAACCAATGCCCTAATCTTAACCAGCACACAAACACTAACTCATGCCCTCAAACGTACGCTAACCCTTAAGCATTGTCGTACCCTATCCTGTACCCTAATCCCTCCCCATTCCCTAACACTAACCCTAAGAGAAACCCTGAACGTGAACCTTTTCCGAGGCCTTACCCTCATCGGTGCCGTTGTCTTAACCAGTACACCAACACTAACTCGTGCCCTCACACTTATGCTAACACTTAAACATTGTCGTACACTAACCTGTACCCTAATCCCTCTCCATTCCCTAACCCTAACCCTAACCCGAATCCTAACCCTGACCCTCACCCGAAGCCTTACCCTCACCCGTGCCCTAATCTTAACCAGGACACCAAGACTAAATCGTGCCCTCAAACGTACGCTCACACTAAACCGCAGCGGTACCCTAACCTGTACCCTAATCCCTCTCCATTCCCTAACCCTAACCCTAACCTGAAACCTAACCATGACACTCACCAGAAACTTTACCCTCACCCGTGTCCTAATTTTAACCAGTACATCAACACTAACCCATGCCCTCTAACGTACGCCAACCCTAAGCCATTGCCGTACCCTAACCTGTACCCTAATCAATCCCCATTCCCTAACCCTAACCCTAACCCTTAACGTGACCCTCTTCCGAGGCCTTACCCTCACTCGTGCCCTAATTGTAAGCAGTACACTAAAACTAACTAGTGACCTCACACGTACGCTAAACTTTAATCGTTGTGGTACCCTAAACTGTGCCCTAATATCTCCCCATTCCCTAACCCTAACCCTAACCCGAATTCTATCCCTGACCCTCACCCGAAACCTTACCCTCACCCGTGCCCTAATCTTAACCAGGACACCAACACTAACTTGTGCCCTCACACGTACGCTAACCCTTAATCGTTGTCGTACCCTAAGCTGTACCCTAATCCCTCTGCATTCCTTAACCCTAACCCTAACCCGAATCGTAACCCTGACCCTCACCCGAAGCCTTACCCTCACCCGTGCCGTAATCTTAACCAGGACACCAACACTAACTCGTGTCCTCACACGTACGCTAAACCTTAAGCGTTGTCGTACCCTAAATTGTACCCTAATCCCTCCCCATTCCCTAACCCTAACCCTAACCCTAACCTTTAATGTGACCCTCTTCCGAGGCCTTACCCTCACCCGTGCCCTAATCGTAAGCAGTACACTAACACTAACTAGTGACCTCACACGTACGCTAAACCTTAAGCGTTCTGGTACCCTAAACTGTGCCCTAATATCTCCCCATTCCCTAACCCTAACCCTAACCCGAATTGTATCCCTGACCCTCACCCGGAACCTTACCCTCACCCGTGCCCTAATCTAAACCAGGACACCAACACTAACTTGTGCCCTCACACGTACGCTAACCCTTAAGCACTGTCGTACCCTAAGCTGTACCTTAATCCCTCTTCATTCCTTAACCCTAACCCTAACCCGAATCCTAACCCTGACCCTCACCCGAAACCTTACCCTCACACGTGCCCTAATCTTACCCAGGACACCAACACTAACTCGTGCCCTCACACGTATGCTAACCCTTAATCGTTGTCGTACCCTAAACTGTACCCTAATCCCTCCCCATTCCCTAACCCTAACCCTAACCCGAATCCTAACCCTGACCCTCACCTGAAGCCTTACCCTCACCCGTGCCCTAATCTTAACCAGGACACTAACAATAACCCTTGCCCTCACACGAACGCTAACCCATAAGCACTGTCGTACCCTAAGCTGTACCCTAATCCCTCTGCATTCCTTAACCCTAACCCTAACCCCAATCCTAACCCTGACCCTCACCCGAAGCCTTACCCTCACCCGTGCCCTAATCTTAACCAGGACACCAACACTAACTCGTGCCCTCACACGTACGCTAAACCTTAAGCGTTGTCGTACCCTAAATTGTACCCTAATCCCTCCCCATTCCTTAACCCTAACCCTAACCCCATCCCTAAACCTGACCCACTTCCGATGCCCTACCCTAACCAATGCCCTAATCTTAACCAGTACACAAACACTAACTCATGCCCTCAAACGTACGCTAACCCTTAAGCATTGTCGTACCCTATCCTGTACCCTAATCCCTCCCCATTCCCTAACCCTAACCCTAAGCGAAACCCTGAACGTGACCCTTTTCCGAGGCCTTACCCTCATCGGTAGCGTTGTCTTAACCAGTACACCAACACTAACTTGTGCCCTCACACTTATGCTAACACTTAAACATTGTCGTACCCTAACCTGTACCCTAATCCCTCTCCATTCCCTAACCCTAACCCTAACCCGAATCCTAACCCTGACCCTCACCCGAAGCCTTACCCTCACCCGTGCCCTAATCTTAACCAGGACACCAAGACTAAATCGTGCCCTCAAACGTACGCTAACACTAAACCACAGCGGTACCCTAACCTGTACCCTAATCCCTCTCCATTCCCTAACCCTAACCCTAACCTGAAACCGAACCATGACACTCACAAGAAACTTTACCCTCACCCGTGTCCTAATTTCAACCAGTACATCAACACTAACCCATGCCCTCTAACGTACGCCAACCCTAAGCCATTGCCGTACCCTAACCTGTACCCTAATCAATCCCCATTCCCTAACCCTAACCCTAACCCTAACCCTTAACGTGACCCTCTTCCGAGGCCTTACCCTCACTCGTGCCCTAATCGTAAGCAGTACACTAACACTAACTAGTGACCTCACACGTACGCTAAACTTTAAGCGTTGTGGTACCCTAAACTGTGCCCTAATATCTCCCCATTCCCTAACCCTAACCTTAACCCGAATTCTATCCCTGACCCTCACCCGAAACCTTACCCTCACCCGTGCCCTAATCTTAACCAGGACACCAACACTAACTTGTGCCCTCACACGTACGCTAACCCTTAATCGTTGTCATACCCTAAGCTGTACCCTAATCCCTCTGCATTCCTTAACCCTAACCCTAACCCGAATCCTAACCCTGACCCTCACCCGAAGCCTTACCCTCAACCGTGCCCTAATCTTAACCAGGACACCAACACTAACTCGTGTCCTCACACGTACGCTAAACCTTAAGCGTTATCGTACCCTAAATTGTACCCTAATCCCTCCCCATTCCCTAACCCTAACCCTAATCTTTAATGTGACCCTCTTCCGAGGCCTTACCCTCACCCGTGCCCTAATCGTAAGCAGTACACTAACACTAACTAGTGACCTCACACGTACGCTAAACCTTAAGCGTTCTGGTACCCTAAACTGTGCCCTAATATCTCCCCATTCCCTAACCCTAACCCTAACCCGACTTGTATCCCTGACCCTCACCCGAAACCTTACCCTCACCCGTGCCCTAATCTTAACCAGGACACCAACACTAACTCGTGCCCTCACACGTATGCTAACCCTTAATCGTTGTCGTACCCAAAACTGTACCCTAATCCCTCCCCATTCCCTAACCCTAACCCTAACCCGAATCCTAACCCTGACCCTCACCTGAAGCCTTACCCTCACCCGTGCCCTAATCTTAACCAGGACACTAACACTAACCCTTGCCCTCACACGAATGCTAACCCTTAAGCACTGTCGTACCCTAAGCTGTACCCTAATCCCTCTGCATTCCTTAACCCTAACCCTAACCCGAATCCTAACCCTGACCCTCACCCGAAGCCTTACCCCCACCCGTGCCCTAATCTTAACCAGGACACCAACACTAACTCGTGCCCTCACACGTACGCTAAACCTTAAGCGTTGTCGTACCCTAAATTGTACCCTAATCCCTCCCCATTCCTTAACCGTAACCCTAACCCCATCCCTAAACCTGACCCACTTCCGATGCCCTACCCTAACCAATGCCCTAATCTTAACCAGTACGCAAACACTAACTCATGCCCTCAAACGTACGCTAACCCTTAAGCATTGTCGTACCCTATCCTGTACCCTAATCCCTCCCCATTCCCTAACACTAACCCTAAGAGAAACCCTGAACGTGACCCTTTTCCGAGGCCTCACCCTCATCGGTGCCGTTGTCTTAACCAGTACACCAACACTAACTCGTGCCCTCACACCTATGCTAACACTTAAACATTGTCGTACCCTAACCTGTACCCTAATCCCTCTCCATTCCCTAACCCTAACCCTAACCCGAATCCTAACCCTGACCCTCACCCGAAGCCTTACCCTCACCCGTGCCCTAATCTTAACCAGGACACCAAGACTAAATCGTGCCCTCAAACGTACGCTAACACTAAACCCCAGCGGTACCCTAACCTGTACCCTAATCCCTCTCCATTCCCTAACCCTAACCCTAACCTGAAACCTAACCATGACACTCACCAGAAACTTTACCCTCACCCGTGTCCTAATTTTAACCAGTACATCAACACTAACCCATGCCCTCTAACGTACGCCAACCCGAAGCCATTGCCGTGCCCTAACCTGTACCCTAATCAATCCCCATTCCCTAACCCTAACCCTAACCCTAACCCTTAACGTGACCCTCTTCCGAGGCCTTACCCTCACTCGTGCCCTAATCGTAAGCAGTACAATAACACTAACTAGTAACCTCACACGTACGCTAAACCTTAAGCGTTCTGGTACCCTAAACTGTGCCCTAATATCTCCCCATTCCCTAACCCTAACTCTAACCCGAATTGTATCCCTGACCCTCACCCGAAACCTTACCCTCACCCGTGCCCTAATCTTAACCAGGACACCAACACTAACTCGTGACCTCACACGTATGCTAACCCTTAATCGTTGTCGTACCCTAAACTGTACCCTAATCCCTCCCCATTACCTAACCCTAACCCTAACCCGAATCCTAACCCTGACCCTCACCTGAAGCCTTACCCTCACCCGTGCCCTAATCTTAACCAGGACACTAACACTAACCCTTGCCCTCACACGAACGCTAACCCTTAAGCACTGTCGTACCCTAAGCTGTACCCTAATCCCTCTGCATTCCTTAACCCTAACCCTAACCCGAATCCTAACCATGACCCTCACCCGAAGCCTTACCCTCACCCGTGCCCTAATCTTAACCAGGACACCAACACTAACTCGTGCCCTCACACGTACGCTAAACCTTAAGCGTTGTCGTACCCTAAATTGTACCCTAATCCCTCCCCATTCCTTAACCCTAACCCTAACCCCATCCCTAAACCTGACCCACTTCCGATGCCCTAACCTAACCAATGCCCTAATCTTAACCAGTACACAAACACTAACTCATGCCCTCAAACGTACGCTAACCCTTAAGAATTGTCGTACCCTATCCTGTACCCTAATCCCTCCCCATTCCCTAACCCTAATCCTAAGCGAAACCCTGAACGTGACCCTTTTCCGAGGCCTTACCATCATCGGTAGCGTTGTCTTAACCAGTACACCAACACTAACTCGTGCCCTCACACTTATGCTAACACTTAAACATTGTCGTACCCTAACCTGTACCCTAATCCCTCTCCATTCCCTAGCCCTAACCCTAACCCAAATCCTAACCCTGACC
The DNA here is from genome assembly GCA_036417435.1 of Inia geoffrensis. Classification (NCBI taxonomy): domain Eukaryota; kingdom Metazoa; phylum Chordata; class Mammalia; order Artiodactyla; family Iniidae; genus Inia; species Inia geoffrensis. Next base: position 974,239 of record CM070916.1, read on the forward strand.
CTCACCTGAAGCCTTACCCTCACCCGTGCCCTAATCTTAACCAGGACACCAAGACTAAATCGTGCCCTCAAACGTACGCTAACACTAAACCACAGCGGTACCCTAACCTGTACCCTAATCCCTCTCCATTCCCTAACCCTAACCCTAACCTGAAACCGAACCATGACACTCACAAGAAACTTTACCCTCACCCGTGTCCTAATTTTAACCAGTACATCAACACTAACCCATGCCCTCTAACGTACGCCAACCCTAAGCCATTGCCGTACCCTAACCTGTACCCTAATCAATCCCCATTCCCTAACCCTAACCCTAACCCTAACCCTTAACGTGACCCTCTTCCGAATCCTTACCCTCACTCGTGCCCTAATCGTAAGCAGTACACTAACACTAACTAGTGACCTCACACGTACGCTAAACTTTAAGAGTTGTGGTACCCTAAACTGTGCCCTAATATCTCCCCATTCCCTAACCCTAACCTTAACCCGAATTCTATCCCTGACCCTCACCCGAAACCTTACCCTCACCCGTGCCCTAATCTTAACCAGGACACCAACACTAACTTGTGCCCTCACACGTACGCTAACCCTTAATCGTTGTCATACCCTAAGCTGTACCCTAATCCCTCTGCATTCCTTAACCCTAACCCTAACCCGAATCCTAACCCTGACCCTCACCCGAAGCCTTACCCTCACCCGTGCCCTAATCTTAACCAGGACACCAACACTAACTCGTGTCCTCACACGTACGCTAAACCTTAAGCGTTATCGTACCCTAAATTGTACCCTAATCCCTCCCCATTCCCTAACCCTAACCCTAATCTTTAATGTGACCCTCTTCCGAGGCCTTACCCTCACCCGTGCCCTAATCGTAAGCAGTACACTAACACTAACTAGTGACCTCACACGTACGCTAAACCTTAAGCGTTCTGGTACCCTAAACTGTGCCCTAATATCTCCCCATTCCCTAACCCTAACCCTAACCCGAATTGTATCCCTGACCCTCACCCGAAACCTTACCCTCACCCGTGCCCTAATCTTAACCAGGACACCAACACTAACTCGTGCCCTCACACGTATGCTAACCCTTAATCGTTGTCGTACCCAAAGCTGTACCCTAATCCCTCTGCATTCCTTAACCCTAACCCTAACCCGAATCCTAACCCTGACCCTCACCCGAAGCCTTACCCCCACCCGTGCCCTAATCTTAACCAGGACACCAACACTAACTCGTGCCCTCACACGTACGCTAAACCTTAAGCGTTGTCGTACCCTAAATTGTACCCTAATCCCTCCCCATTCCTTAACCGTAACCCTAACCCCATCCCTAAACCTGACCCACTTCCGATGCCCTACCCTAACCAATGCCCTAATCTTAACCAGTACGCAAACACTAACTCATGCCCTCAAACGTACGCTAACCCTTAAGCATTGTCGTACCCTATCCTGTACCCTAATCCCTCCCCATTCCCTAACACTAACCCTAAGAGAAACCCTGAACGTGACCCTTTTCCGAGGCCTTACCCTCATCGGTGCCGTTGTCTTAACCAGTACACCAACACTAACTCGTGCCCTCACACCTATGCTAACACTTAAACATTGTCGTACCCTAACCTGTACCCTAATCCCTCTCCATTCCCTAACCCTAACCCTAACCCGAATCCTAACCCTGACCCTCACCCGAAGCCTTACCCTCACCCGTGCCCTAATCTTAACCAGGACACCAAGACTAAATCGTGCCCTCAAACGTACGCTAACACTAAACCCCAGCGGTACCCTAACCTGTACCCTAATCCCTCTCCATTCCCTAACCCTAACCCTAACCTGAAACCTAACCATGACACTCACCAGAAACTTTACCCTCACCCGTGTCCTAATTTTAACCAGTACATCAACACTAACCCATGCCCTCTAACGTACGCCAACCCGAAGCCATTGCCGTGCCCTAACCTGTACCCTAATCAATCCCCATTCCCTAACCCTAACCCTAACCCTAACCCTTAACGTGACCCTCTTCCGAGGCCTTACCCTCACTCGTGCCCTAATCGTAAGCAGTACAATAACACTAACTAGTAACCTCACACGTACGCTAAACCTTAAGCGTTCTGGTACCCTAAACTGTGCCCTAATATCTCCCCATTCCCTAACCCTAACTCTAACCCGAATTGTATCCCTGACCCTCACCCGAAACCTTACCCTCACCCGTGCCCTAGTCTTAACCAGGACACCAACACTAACTCGTGACCTCACACGTATGCTAACCCTTAATCGTTGTCGTACCCTAAACTGTACCCTAATCCCTCCCCATTACCTAACCCTAACCCTAACCCGAATCCTAACCCTGACCCTCACCTGAAGCCTTACCCTCACCCGTGCCCTAATCTTAACCAGGACACTAACACTAACCCTTGCCCTCACACGAACGCTAACCCTTAAGCACTGTCGTACCCTAAGCTGTACCCTAATCCCTCTGCATTCCTTAACCCTAACCCTAACCCGAATCCTAACCCTGACCCTCACCCGAAGCCTTACCCTCACCCGTGCCCTAATCTTAACCAGGACACCAACACTAACTCGTGCCCTCACACGTACGCTAAACCTTAAGCGTTGTCGTACCCTAAATTGTACCCTAATCCCTCCCCATTCCTTAACCCTAACCCTAATCCCATCCCTAAACCTGACCCACTTCCGATGCCCTAACCTAACCAATGCCCTAATCTTAACCAGTACACAAACACTAACTCATGCCCTCAAACGTACGCTAACCCTTAAGAATTGTCGTACCCTATCCTGTACCCTAATCCCTCCCCATTCCCTAACCCTAATCCTAAGCGAAACCCTGAACGTGACCCTTTTCCGAGGCCTTACCTTCATCGGTAGCGTTGTCTTAACCAGTACACCAACACTAACTCGTGCCCTCACACTTATGCTAACACTTAAACATTGTCGTACCCTAACCTGTACCCTAATCCCTCTCCATTCCCTAGCCCTAACCCTAACCCAAATCCTAACCCTGACCCTCACCTGAAGCCTTACCCTCACCCGTGCCCTAATCTTAACCAGGACACCAAGACTAAATCGTGCCCTCAAACGTACGCTAACACTAAACCGCAGCGGTACCCTAACCTGTACCCTAATCCCTCTCCATTCCCTAACCCTAACCCTAACCTGAAACCTAACCATGACACTCACCAGAAACTTTACCCTCACCCGTGTCCTAATTTTAACCAGTACATCAACACTAACCCATGCCCTCTAACGTACGCCAACCCTAAGCCATTGCCGTACCCTAACCTGTACCCTAATCAATCCCCATTCCCTAACCCTAACCCTAACCCGAACCCTTAACGTGACCCTCTTCCGAGGCCTTACCCTCACTGGTGCCCTAATCGTAAGCAGTACACTAACACTAACTAGTGACCTCACACGTACGCTAAACTTTAAGCGTTGTGGTACCCTAAACTGTGCCCTAATATCTCCCCATTCCCTAACCCTAACCCTAACCCGAATTCTATCCCTGACCCTCACCCGAAACCTTACCCTCACCCGTGCCCTAATCTTAACCAGGACACCAACACTAACTTGTGCCCTCACACGTACGCTAACCCTTAATCGTTGTTGTACCCTAAGCTGTACCCTAATCCCTCTGCATTCCTTAACCCTAACCCTAACCCGAATCCTAACCCTGACCCTCACCCGAAGCCTTACCCTCACCCGTGCCCTAATCTTAACCAGGACACCAACACTAACTCGTGTCCTCACACGTACGCTAAACCTTAAGCGTTGTCGTACCCTAAATTGTACCCTAATCCCTCCCCATTCCCTAACCCTAACCCTAACCCGAATCCTAACCCTGACCCTCTCCTGAAGCCTTACCCTCACCAGTGCCCTAATCTTAACCAGGACACTAACACTAACGCTTGCCCTCACACGAACGCTAACCCTTAAGCACTGTCGTACCCAAGCTGTACCCTAATCCCTCTGCATTCCTTAACCCTAACCCTAACCCGAATCCTAACCCTGACCCTCACCCGAAGCCTTACCCTCACCCGTGCCCTAATCTTAACCAGGACACCAACACTAACTCGTGTCCTCACACGTACGCTAAACCTTAAGCGTTGTCGTACCCTAAATTGTACCCTAATCCCTCCCCATTCCCTAACCCTAACCCTAACCTTTAATGTGACCCTCTTCCGAGGCCTTACCCTCACCCGTGCCCTAATCGTAAGCAGTACACTAACACTAACTAGTGACCTCACACGTACACTAAACCTTAAGCGTTCTGCTACCCTAAACTGTGCCCTAATATCTCCCCATTCCCTAACCCTAACCCTAACCCGAATTGTATCCCTGACCCTCACCCGAAACCTTACCCTCACCCGTGCCCTAATCTTAACCAGGACACCAACACTAACTCGTGCCCTCACACGTATGCTAACCCTTAATCGTTGTCGTACCCTAAACTGTACCCTAATCCCTCCCCATTCCCTAACCCTAACCCTAACCCGAATCCTAACCCTGACCCTCACCTGAAGCCTTACCCTCACCCGTGCCCTAATCTTAACCAGGACACTAACACTAACCCTTGCCCTCACACGAACGCTAACCCTTAAGCACTGTCGTACCCTAAGCTGTACCCTAATCCCTCTGCATTCCTTAACCCTAACCCTAACCCGAATCCTAACCCTGACCCTCACCCGAAGCCTTACCCCCACCCGTGCCCTAATCTTAACCAGGACACCAACACTAACTCGTACCCTCACACGTACGCTAAACCTTAAGCGTTGTCGTACCCTAAATTGTACCCTAATCCCTCCCCATTCCTTAACCGTAACCCTAACCCCATCCCTAAACCTGACCCACTTCCGATGCCCTACCCTAACCAATGCCCTAATCTTAACCAGTACACAAACACTAACTCATGCCCTCAAACGTACGCTAACCCTTAAGCATTGTCGTACTCTATCCTGTACCCTAATCCCTCCCCATTCCCTAACACTAACCCTAAGAGAAACCCTGAACGTGACCCTTTTCCGAGGCCTTACCCTCATCGGTGCCGTTGTCTTAACCAGTACACCAACACTAACTCGTGCCCTCACACTTATGCTAACACTTAAACATTGTCGTACCCTAACCTGTACCCTAATCCCTCTCCATTCCCTAACCCTAACCCTAACCCGAATCCTAACCCTGACCCTCACCCGAAGCCTTACCCTCACCCGTGCCCTAATCTTAACCAGGACACCAAGACTAACTCGTGCCCTCAAACGTATGCTAACACTAAACCGCAGCGGTACCCTAACCTGTACCCTAATCCCTCTCCATTCCCTAACCCTAACCCTAACCTGAAACCTAAACATGACACTCACCAGAAACTTTACCCTCACCCGTGTCCTAATTTTAACCAGTACATCAACACTAACAAATGCCCTCTAACGTACGCCAAACCTAAGCCATTGCCGTACCCTAACCTGTACCCTAATCAATCCCCATTCCCTAACCCTAACCCTAACCCTAACCCTTAACGTGACCCTCTTCCGAGGCCTTACCCTCACTCGTGCCCTAATCGTAAGCAGTACACTAACACTAACTAGTGACCTCACACGTACGCTACACTTTAAGCGTTGTGGTACCCTAAACTGTGCCCTAATATCTCCCCATTCCCTAACCCTAACCCTAACCCGAATTCTATCCCTGACCCTCACCCGAAACCTTACCCTAACCCGTGCCGTAATCTTAACCAGGACACCAACACTAACTTGTGCCCTCACACGTAAGCTAACCCTTATTCGTTGTCGTACCCTAAGCTGTACCCTAATCCCTCTGCATTCCTTAACCCTAACCCTATCCCGAATCCTAACCCTGACCCTCACCCGAAGCCTTAACCTCACCCGTGCCCTAATCTTAACCAGGACACCAACACTAACTCGTGTCCTCACACGTACGCTAAACCTTAAGCGTTGTCGTACCCTAAATTGTACCCTAATCCCTCCCCATTCCCTAACCCTAACCCTAACCTTTAATGTGACCCTCTTCCGAGGCTTTACCCTCACCCGTGCCCTAATCGTAAGCAGTACACTAACACTAACTAGTGACCTCACACGTACGCTAAACCTTAAGCGTTCTGGTACCCTAAACTGTGCCCTAATATCTCCCCATTCCCTAACCCTAACTCTAACCCGAATTGTATCCCTGACCCTCACCCGAAACCTTACCCTCACCCGTGCCCTAATCTTAACCAGGACACCAACACTAACTCGTGCCCTCACACGTATGCTAACCCTTAATCGTTGTCGTACCCTAAACTGTACCCTAATCCCTCCCCATTCCCTAACCCTAACCCTAACCCGAATCCTAACCCTGACTCTCACCTGAAGCCTTACCCTCACCCGTGCCCTAATCTTAACCAGGACACTAACACTAACCATTGCCCTCACACGAACGCTAACCCTTAAGCACTGTCGTACCCTAAGCTGTACCCTAATCCCTCTGCATTCCTTAACCCTAACCCTAACCCGAATCCTAACCCTGACCCTCACCCGAAGCCTTACCCCCACCCGTGCCCTAATCTTAACCGGGACACCAACACTAACTCGTGCCCTCACACGTACGCTAAACCTTAAGCGTTGTCGTACCCTAAATTGTACCCTAATCCCTCCCCATTCCTTAACACTAACCCTAACCCCATCCCTAAACCTGACCCACTTCCGATGCCCTACCCTAACCAATGCCCTAATCTTAACCAGTACACAAACACTAACTCATGCCCTCAAACGTACGCTAACCCTTAAGCATTTTCGTACCCTATCCTGTACCCTAATCCCTCCCCATTCCCTAACACTAACCCTAAGAGAAACCCTGAACGTGACCCTTTTCCGAGGCCTTACCCTCATCGGTGCCGTTGTCTTAACCAGTACACCAACACTAACTCGTGCCCTCACACTTATGCTAACACTTAAACATTGTCGTACCCTAACCTGTACCCTAGTCCCTCTCCATTCCCTAACCCTAACCCTAACCCGAATCCTAACCCTGACCCTCACCCGAAGCCTTACCCTCACCCGTGCCCTAATCTTAACCAGGACACCAAGACTAAATCGTGCCCTCAAACGTACGCTAACACTAAACCGCAGCGGTACCCTAACCTGTACCCTAATCCCTCTCCATTCCCTAACCCTAACCCTAACCTGAAACCTAACCATGACACTCACCAGAAGCTTTACCCTCAACCGTGTCCTAATTTTAACCAGTAAATCAACACTAACCCATGCCCTCTAACGTACGCCAACCCTAAGCCATTGCCGTACCCTAACCTGTACCCTAATCAATCCCCATTCCCTAACCCTAACCCTAACCCTAACCCTTAACGTGACCCTCTTCCGAGGCCTTACACTCACTCGTGCCCTAATCGTAAGCAGTACACTAACACTAACTACTGACCTCACACGTACGCTAAACTTTAAGCGTTGTGGTACCCTAAACTGTGCCCTAATATCTCCCCATTCCCTAACCCTAACCCTAACACGAATTCTATCCCTGACCCTCACCCGAAACCTTACCCTCACCCGTGCCCTAATCTTAACCAGGACACCAACACTAACTTGTGCCCTCACACGTACGCTAACCCTTAATCGTTGTCGTACCCTAAGCTGTACCCTAATCCCTCTGCATTCCTTAACCCTAACCCTAACCCGAATCCTAACCCTGACCCTCACCCGAAGCCTTACCCTCACCCGTGCCCTAATCTTAACCAGGACACCAACACTAACTCGTGTCCTCACACGTACGCTAAACCTTAAGCGTTGTCGTACCCTAAATTGTACCCTAATCCCTCCCCATTCCCTAACCCTAACCCTAACCTTTAATGTGACCCTCTTCCGAGGCCTTACGCTCACCCGTGCCCTAATCGTAAGCAGTACACTAACACTAACTAGTGACCTCACACGTACGCTAAACCTTAAGCGTTCTGGTACCCTAAACTGTGCCCTAATATCTCCCCATTCCCTAACCCTAACCCTAACCCGAATTGTATCCCTGACCCTCACCTGAAGCCTTACCCTCACCCGAGCCCTAATCTTAACCAGGACACTAACACTAACCCTTGCCCTCACACGAACGCTAACCCTTAAGCACTGTCGTACCCTAAGCTGTACCCTAATCCCTCTGCATTCCTTAACCCTAACCCTAACCCGAATCCTAACCCTGACCCTCACCCGAAACCTTACCCTCACCCGTGCCCTAATCTTAACCAGGACACCAACACTAACTCGTGCCCTCACACGTACGCTAAACCTTAAGCGTTGTCGTACCCTAAATTGTACCCTAATCCCTCCCCATTCCTTAACCCTAACCCTAACCCCATCCCTAAACCTGACCCACTTCCGATGCCCTACCCTAACCAATGCCCTAATCTTAACCAGTACACAAACACTAACTCATGCCCTCAAACGAACGCTAACCCTTAAGCATTGTCGTACCCTATCCTGTACCCTAATCCCTCCCCATTCCCTAACCCTAACCCTAAGCGAAACCCTGAACGTGACCCTTTTCCGAGGCCTTACCCTCATCGGTGTCGTTGTCTTAACCAGTACACCAACACTAACTCGTGCCCTCACACTTACGCTAACCCTTAAGCATTGTCGTACCCTAACCTGTACCCTAATCCCTCTCCATTCCCTAACCCTAACCCCAACCCGAATCCTAACCCTGACCCTCTCCCGAAGCCTTACCCTCACCCGTGCCCTAATCTTAACCAGGACACCAAGACTAACTCGTGCCCTCAAACGTACGCTAACACTAAACCGCAGCGGTACCCTAACCTGTACCCTAATCCCTCTCCATTCCCTAACCCTAACCCTAACCTGAAACCTAACCATGACACTCACCCGAAACTTTACCCTCACCCGTGTCCTAATTTTAACCAGTACATCAACACTAACCCATGCCCTCTAACGTACGCAAACCCTAAGCCATTGCCGAACCCTAACCTGTACCCTAATCAATCCCCATTCCCTAACCCTAACCCTAACCCTAACCCTTAACGTGACCCTCTTCCGAGGCCTTACCCTCACCCGTGCCCTAATCGTAAGCAGTACACTAACACTAACTAGTGACCTCACACGTACGCTAAACCTTAAGCGTTGTGGTACCCTAAACTGTGCCCTAATATCTCCCCATTCCCTAACCCTAACCCTAACCCGAATTCTATCCCTGACCCTCACCCGAAACCTTACCTTCACCCGTGCCCTAATCTTAACCAGGACACCAACACTAACTTGTGCCCTCACACGTACGCTAACCATAATCGTTGTCGTACCCTAAACTGTACCCTAATCCCTCCCCATTCCCTAACCATAACCCTAAACCGAATCCTAAACCTGACCCTCACCTGAAGCCTTACCCTCACCCGTGCCCTAATCTTAACCAGGACACTAACACTAACACTTGCCCTCACACGAACGCTAACCCTAAAGCACTGTCGTACCCTAAGCTGTACCCTAATCCCTCTGCATTCCTTAACCCTAACCCTAACCCGAATCCTAACCCTGACCCTCACCCGAAGCCTTACCCTCACCCGTGCCCTAATCTTAACTAGGACACCAACACTAACTCGTGCCATCACACGTACGCTAAACCTTAAGCGTTGTCGTACCCTAAATTGTACCCTAATCCCTCCCCATTCCTTAACCCTAACCCTAACCCCATCCCTAAACCTGACCCACTTCCGATGCCCTACCCTAACCAATGCCCTAAACTTAACCTGTACAAAAACACTAACTCATGCCCTCAAACGTACGCTAACTCTTAAGCATTGTTGTACCCTATCCTGTACCCTAAACCCTCCCCATTCCCTAACCCTAACCCTAAGCGAAACCCTGAACGTGACCCTTTTCCGAGGCCTTACCCTCATCGGTGCCGTTGTCTTAACCAGTACACCAACACTAACTCGTGCCCTCACACTTACGCTAACCCTTAAGCATTGTCGTACCCTAACCTGTACCCTAATCCCTCTCCATTCCCTAACCCTAACCCTAACCCGAATCCTAACTCTGACCCTCACCCGAAGCCTTACCCTCACCCGTGCCCTAATCTTAACCAGGACACCAAGACTAACTCGTGCCCTCAAACGTACGCTAACACTAAACCGCAGCGGTACCCTAACCTGTACCCTAATCCCTCTCCATTCCCTAACCCTAACCCTAACCTGAAACCTAACCATGACACTCACCCGAAACTTTACCCTCACCCGTGTCCTAATTTTAACCAGTACATCAACACTAACCCATGCCCTCTAACGTACGCCAACCCTAAGCCATTGCCGTACCCTAACCTGTACCCTAATAAATCCCAATTCCCTAACCCTAACCCTAACCCTAACCCTTAACGTGACCCTCTTCCGAGGCCTTACCCTCACCCGTGCCCTAATCGTAAGCAGTACACTAACACTAACAAGTGACCTCACACGTACGCTAAACCTTAAGCGTTGTGGTACCCTAAACTGTGCCCTAATATCTCCCCATTCCTTAACCCTAACCCTAACCCGAATTCTAACCCTGACCCTCACCCGAAGCCTTACCCTCACCCGTGCCCTAATCTTAACCAGGACACCAACACTAACTCGTGCCCTCACACGTACGCTAAACCTTAAGCGTTGTTGTACCCTAAATTGTACCCTAATCCCTCCCCATTCCTTAACCCTAACCCTAACCCCATCCCTAAACCTGATCCACTTCCGATGCGCTACCCTAACCAATGCCCTAATCTTAACCAGTGCACAAACACTAACTCATGCCCTCAAACGTACGCTAACCCTTAAGCATTGTCGTATCCTATCCTGTACCCTAATCCCTCCCCATTCCCTAACCCTAACCCTAAGCGAAACCCTGAAGGTGACCCTTTTCTGAGGCCTTACCCTCATCGGTGCCGTTGTCTTACCAGTACACCAACACTAACTCGTGCCCTCACACTTACGCTAACCCTTAAGCATTGTCGTACCCTAACCTGTACCCTAATCCCTCTCCATTCCCTAACCCTAACCCTAACCCGAATCCTAACCCTGACCCTCACCCGAAGCCTTACCCTCACCCGTGCCCTAATCTTAACCAGGACACCAAGACTAACTCGTGCCCTCAAACGTACGCTAACACTAAACCGCAGCGGTACCCTAACCTGTACCCTAATCCCTCTCCATTTTCTAACCCTAACCCTAACCTGAAACCTAACCATGACACTCACCCGAAACTTTACCCTCACCCGTGTCCTAATTTTAACCAGTACATCAACACTAACCGATGCCCTCTAACGTACGCCAACCCTAAGCCATTGCCGTACCCTAACCTGTACCCTAATCAATCCCCATTCCCTAACCCTAACCCTAACCCTAACCCTTAACGTGACCCTCTTCAGAGGCCTTACCCTCACCCGTGCCCTAATCGTAAGCAGTAGACTAACACTAACTAGTGACCTCACACGTACGCTAAACCTTAAGCGTTGTGGTACTCTAAACTGTGCCCTAATATCTCCCCATTCCCTAACCCTAACCCTAACCCGAATTCTATCCCTGACCCTCACCCGAAACCTTACCCTCACCCGTGCCCTAATCTTAACCAGGACACAAACACTAACTTGTGCCCTCACACGTACGCTAACCCTTAATCGTCGTCGTACCCTAAACTGTACCCTGATCCCTCCCCATTCCCTAACCCTAACACTAACCCGAATCCTAACCCTGACCCTCACCTGAAGCCTTACCCTCACCCGTGCCCTAATCTTAACCAGGACACTGACACTAACCCTTGCCCTCACACGAACGCTTACCCTTAAGCACTGTCGTACCCTAAGCTGTACCCTAATGCCTCTGCATTCCTTAACCCTAACCCTAACCCGAATCCTAACCCTGACACTCACCCGAAGCCTTACCCTCACCCGTGCCCTAATCTTAACCAGGACACCAACACTAACTCGTGCCCTCACACGTACGCTAAACCTTAAGCGTTGTCGTACACTAAATTGTACCCTAATCCCTCCCCATTCCTTAACCCTAACCCTAACCCCATCCCTAAACCTGACCCACTTCCGATGCCCAACCCTAACCAATGCCCTAATCTTAACTAGTACACAAACACTAACTCATGCCCTCAAACGTATGCTAACCCTTAAGCATTGTCGTACCCTATCCTGTACCCTAATCCCTCCCCGTTCCCTAACCCTAACCCTAAGCAAAACCCTGAACGTGACCCTTTTCCGAGGCCTTACCCTCATCGGTGCCGTTGTCTTAACCAGTACACCAACACTAACTCGTGCCCTCACACTTATGCTAACACTTAAGCATTGTCGTACCCTAACTTGTACCCTAATCCCTCTCCATTCCCTAACCCTAACCCTAACCCGAATCCTAACCCTGACCCTCACCCGAAGCCTTACCCTCACCCGTGCCCTAATCTTAACCAGGACACCAAGACTAACTCGTGCCCTCAAACGTACGCTAACACTAAACCGCAGTGGTACCCTAACCTGTACCCTAATCCCTCTCCATTCCCTAACCCTAACCCTAACCTGAAACCTAACCATGACACTCACCCGAAACTTTACCCTCACCCGTGTCCTAATTTTAACCAGTACATCAACACTAACCCATGCCCTCTACCGTACGCCAACCCTAAGCCATTGCCGTAACCTAACCTGTACCCTAATCAATCCCCATTCCCTAACCCTAACCCTAACCCTAACCCTTAACGTGACCCTCTTCCGAGGCCTTACCCTCACCCGTGCCCTAATCGTAAGCAGTACACTAACACTAACTAGTGACCTCACACGTACGCTAAACCTTAAGCGTTGTGGTACCCTAAACTGTGCCCTAATATCTCCCCATTCCCTAACCCTAACCCTAACCCGAATTCTATCCCTGACCCTCACCCGAAACCTTACCCTCACCCGTGCCCTAATCTTATCCAGGACACCAACACTAACTTGTGCCCTCACACGTACGCTAACCCTTAATCGTTGTCGTACCCTAAGCTGTACCCTAATCCCTCTGCATTCCTTAACCCTAACCCTAACCCGAATCCTAACACTGACCCTCACCCGAAGCCTTACCCTCACCCGTGCCCTAATCTTAACCAGGACACCAACACTAACTCGTGCCCTCACACGTACGCTAAACCTTAAGCGTTGTCGTACCCTAAATTGTACCCTAATCCCTCCCCATTCCTTGACCCTAACCCTAACCCCATCCCTAAACCTGACCCAATTCCGATGCCCTACCCTAACCAATGCCCTAATCTTAACCAGTACACAAACACTAACTCATGCCCTCAAACGTATGCTAACCCTTAAGCATTGTCGTACCCTATCCTGTACCCTAATCCCTCCCCATTCCCTAACCCTAACCCTAAGCGAAACCCTGAACGTGACCCTTTTCCGAGGCCTTACACTCATCGGTGCCCTTGTCTTAACCAGTACACCAACACTAACTCGTGCCCTCACACTTACGCTAACCCTTAAGCGTTGTCGTACCCTAATCTGTACCCTAATCCCTCTCCATTCCCTAACCCTAACCCTAACCCGAATCCTAACCCTGACCCTCACCCGAAGCCTTTCCCTCACCCGTGCCCTAATCTTAACCAGGACACCAAGACTAACTCGTGCCCTCAAACGTACGCTAACACTAAACCGCAGTGGTACCCTAACCTATACCCTAATCCCTCTCCATTCCCTAACCCTAACCCTAACCCGAATCCTAACCCTGACCCTCACCTGAAGCCTTACTCTCACCCGTGCCCTAATCTTAACCAGGACACTAACACTAGCCCTTGCCCTCACACGAACGCTAACCCTTAAGCACTGTCGTACCCTAAGCTGTACCCTAATCCCTCTGCATTCCTTAACCCTAACCCTAACCCGAATCCTAACCCTGACCCTCACCCGAAGCCTTACCCTCACCCGTGCCCAAATCTTAACCAGGACACCAACACTAACTCCTGCCCTCACACGTACGCTAAACCTTAAGCGTTGTCGTTCCCTAAATTGTACCCTAATCCCTCCCCATTCCTTAACCCTAACCCTAACCCCATCCCTAAACCTGATCCACTTCCGATGCGCTACCCTAACCAATGCCCTAATCTTAACCAGTACACAAACACTAACTCATGCCCTCAAACGTACGCTAACCCTTAAGCATTGTCGTACCCTATCCTGTACCCTAATCCCTCCCCATTCCCTAACCCTAACCCTAAGCGAAACCCTGAACGTGACCCATTTCCGAGGCCTTACCCTCATCGGTGCCGTTGTCTTAACCAGTACACCAAAACTAACTCGTGCCCTCACACTTACGCTAACCCTTCAGCATTGTCGTACCCTAACCTGTACCCTAATCCCTCTCCATTCCCTAACCCTAACCCTAACCCGAATCCTAACCCTGACCCTCACCCGAAGCCTTACCCTCACCCGTGCCCTAATCTTAACCAGGACACCAAGACTAACTCGTGCCCTCAAACGTACGCTAACACTAAACCGCAGTGGTACCCTAACCTGTACCCTAATCCCTCTCCATTCCCTAACCCTAACCCTAACCTGAAACCTAACAATGACACTCACCCGAAACTTTACCCTCACCCGTGTCCTAATTTTAACCAGTACATCAACACTAACCCATGCCCTCTAACGTACGCCAACCCTAAGCCATTGCCGTACCCTAACCTGTACCCTAATTAATGCCCATTCCATAACCCTAACCCTAACCCTAACCCTTAACGTGACCCTTGTCCGAGGCCCTACCCTCACCCGTGCCCTAATCGTAAGCAGTACACTAACACTAACTAGTGACCTCACACGTACGCTAAACATTAAGCGTTGTGGTACCCTAAACTGTGCCCTAATATCTCCCCATTCCCTAACCCTAACCCTAACCCGAATTGTATCCCTGACACTCACCCGAAACCTTACCCTCACCCATGCCCTAATCTTAACCAGGACACCAACACTAACTTGTGCCCTCACACATACGCTAACCCTTAATCGTTGTTGTACCCTAAACTGTACCCTAATCCCTCCCCATTCCCTAACCCTAACCCTAACCCGAATCCCAACCCTGACCCTCACCTGAAGCCTTACCCTCACCCGTGCCCTAATCTTAACCAGGACACTAACACTAATACTTGCCCTCACACGAACGCTTACCCTTAAGCACTGTCGTACCCTAAGCTGTACCCTAATCCCTCTGCATTCCTTAACCCTAACCCTAACCCGAATCCTAACCCTGACACTCACCCGAAGCCTTACCCTCACCCGTGCCCTAATCTTAACCAGGACACCAACACTAACTCGTGCCCTCACACGTACGCTAAACCTTAAGCGTTGTCGTACCCTAAATTGTACCCTTATCCCTCCCCATTCCTTAACCCTAACCCTAACCCCATCCCTAAACCTGACCCACTTCCGATGCCCTACCCTAACCAATGCCCTAATCTTAACCAGTACACAAACACTAACTCATGCCCTCAAACGTACGCTAACCCTTTAGCATTGTCGTACCCTATCCTGTACCCTAATCCCTCCCCATTCCCTAACCCTAAACCTAAGCGAAACCCTGAACGTGACCCTTTTCCGAGGTCTTACCCTCATCGGTGCCGTTGTCTTAACCAGTACACCAACACTAACTCGTGCCCTCAAACATACGCTAACCCTTAAGCATTGTCGTACCCTAACCTGTACCCTAATCCCTCTGCATTCCTTAACCCTAACCCTAACCCGAATCCTAAACCTGACCCTCACCCGAAGCCTTACCCTCACCCGTGCCCTAATATTAACCAGGACACCAAGACTAACTCGTGCCCTCAAACGTACGCTAACACTAAACCGCAGCGGTACCCTAACCTGTACCCTAATCCCTCTCCATTCCCTAACCCTAACCCTAACCTGGAACCTAACCATGACACTCACCCAAAACTTTACCCTCACCCGTGTCCTAATTTTAACCAGTACATCAACACTAACCCATGCCCTCTAACGTACGGCAACCCTAAGCCATTGCCGTACCCTAACCTGTACCCTAATCAATCCCCATTCCCTAACCCTAACCCTAACCCTAACCCTTAACGTGACCCTCTTCCGAGGCCTTACCCTCACCCGTGCCCTAATCGTAAGCAGTACACTAACACTAACTAGTGACCTCCCACGTACGCTAAACCTTAAGCGTTGTGCTACCCTAAACTGTGCCCTAATATCTCCCCATTCCCTAACCCTAACCCTAACCCGAATTGTATCCCTGACCCTCACCCGAAACCTTACCCTCACCCGTGCCCTAATCTTAACCAGGACACCAACACTAACTTGTGCCCTCACACGTACGCTAACCCTTAATCGTTGTTGTACCCTAAACTGTACCCTAATCCCTCCCCATTCCCTAACCCTAAACCTAACCTGAATCCTAACCCTGACCCTCACCTGAAGCCTTACCCTCACCCGTGCCCTAATCTTAACCAGGACACCAACACTAACTCGTGCCCTCACACGTACGCTAAACTTTAAGCGTTGTCATACACTAAATTGTACCCTAATCCCTCCCCATTCCTTAACCCTAACCCTAACCCCATCCCTAAACCTGACCCACTTCCGATGCCCTACCCTAACCAATGCCCTAATCTTAACCAGTACCCAAACACTGACTCATGCCCTCAAACGTACACTAACCCTTAAGCATTGTCGTACCCTATCCTGTACCCTAATCCCTCCCCATTCCCTAGCCCTAACCCTAAGCGAAACCCTGAACGTGACCCTTTTCCGAGGCCTTACCCTCATCGGTGCCGTTGTCTTAACCAGTACACCAACACTAACTCGTGCCCTCAAACGTACGCTAACACTTAAGCATTGTCGTACCCTAACCTGTACCCTAATCCCTCTCCATTCCCTAACCCTAACCCTAACCCGAATCCTAACCCTGACCCTCACCCGAAGCCTTACCCTCACCCGTGCCCTAATCTTAACCAGGACACCAAGACTAACTCGTGCCCTCAAACGTACGCTAACACTAAACCGCAGTGGTACCCTAACCTGTCCCCTAATCCCTCTCCATTCCCTAACCCTAACCCTAACCTGAAACCTAACCATGACACTCACCCGAAACTTTACCCTCACCCGTGTCCTAATTTTAACCAGTACATCAACACTAACCCATGCCCTCTAACGTACGCCAACCCTAAGCCATTGCCGTACCCTAACCTGTACCCTAATCAATCCCCATTCCCTAACCCTAACCCTAACCCTAACCCTTAACGTGACCCTCTTCCGAGGCCTTACCCTCACCCGTGGCCTAATCGTAAGCAGTACACTAACACTAACTAGTGACCTCACACGTACGCTAAACATTAAGCGTTGTGGTACCCTAAACTGTGCCCTAATATCTCCCCATTCCCTAACCCTAACCCTAACCCTAATTGTATCCCTGACCCTCACGCGAAACCTTACCCTCACCCGTGCCCTAATCTTAACCAGGACACCAACACTAACTTGTGCCCTCACACGTACGCTAACCCTTAATCGTTGTTGTACCGTAAACTGTACCCTAATCCCTCCCCATTCCCTAACCCTAACCCTAACCCGAATCCTAACCCTGACCCTCAACTGAAGCCTTACCCTCACCCGTGCCCTAATCTTAACCAGGACACCAAAACTAACTCGTACCCTCACACGTACGCTAAACCTTAAGCGTTGTCGTACACTAAATTGTACCCTAATCCCTCCCCATTCCTTAACCCTAACCCTAACCCCATCCCTAAACCTGACCCACTTCCGATGCCCTACCCTAACCAATGCCCTAATCTTAACCAGTACACAAACACTAACTCATGCCCTCAAACGTACGCTAAACCTTAAGCATTGTCGTACCCTATCCTGTACCCTAATCCCTCCCCATTCCCTAACCCTAACCCTAAGCGAAACCCTGAACGTGACCCTTTTCCGAGGCCTTACCCTCATCGGTGCCGTTGTCTTAACCAGGACACCAACACTAACTCGTGCCCTCACACTTACGCTAACCCTTAAGCATTGTCGTACCCTAACCTGTACCCTAATCCCTCTCCATTCCCTAACCCTAACCCTAACCCGAAACCTAACCCTGACCCTCACCCGAAGCCTTACCCTCACCCGTGCCCTAATCTTAACCAGGACACCAAGGCTAACTCGTGCCCTCACACGTACGCTAACACTAAACCGCAGCGGTACCCTAACCTGTACCCTAATCCCTCTCCATTCCGTAACCCTAACCCTAACCTGAAACCTAACCATGACACTCACCCGAAACTTTACCCTCACCCGTGTCCTAATTTTAACCAGTACATCAACACTAACCCATGCCCTCTAACGTACGCCAACCCTAAGCCATTGCCATACCCTAACCTGTACCCTAATCAATCCCCATTCCCTAACCCTAACCCTAACCCTAACCCTTAACGTGACCCTCTTCCGAGGCCTTACCCTCACCCGTGCCCTAATCGTAAGCAGTACACTAACACTAACTAGTGACCTCACACGTACGCTAAACCTTCAGTGTTGTGGTACCCTAAACTTTGCCCTAATATCTCCCCATTCCCTAACCCTAACCCTAACCCGAATTCTATCCCTGACCCTCACCCGAAACCTTACCCTCACCCGTGCCCTAATCTTAACCAGGACACCAACACTAACTTGTGCCCTCACACGTACGCTAACCCTTAATCGTTGTCGTACCCTAAACTGTAGCCTAATCCCTCCCCATTCCCTAACCCTAACCCTAACCCGAATCCTAACCCTGACCCTCACCTGAAGCCTTACCCTCACCCGTGCCCTAAACTTAACCAGGACACTAACACTAGCCCTTGCCCTCACACGAACGCTAACCCTTAAGCACTGTCGTACCCTAAGCTGTACCCTAATCCCTCTGCATTCCTTAACCCTAACCCTAACCCGAATCCTAACCCTGACCCTCACCCGAAGCCTTACCCTCACCCGTGCCCTAATTTTAACCAGGACACCAACACTAACTCCTGCCCTCACACGTACGCTAAACCTTAAGCGTTGTCGTACCCTAAATTGTACCCTAATCCCTCCCCATTCCTTAACCCTAACCCTAACCCCCTCCCTAAACCTGATCCACTTCCGATGCGCTAACTAACCAATGCCCTAATCTTAACCAGTACACAAACACTAACTCATGCCCTCAAACGTACGCTAACCCTTAAGCATTGTCGTACCCTATCCTGTACCCTAATCCCTCCCCATTCCCTAACCCTAACCCTAAGCGAAACCCTGAACGTGACCCTTTTCCGAGGCCTTACCCTCATCGGTGCCGTTGTCTTAACCAGTACACCAACACTAACTCGTGCCCTCACACTTACGCTAACCCTTAAGCATTGTCGTACCCTAACCTGTACCCTAATCCCTCTCCATTCCCTAAACCTAACCCTAACCCGAAAACTAACCCTGACCGTCACCCGAAGCCTTACCCTCACCCGTGCCCTAATTTTAACCAGGACAACAAGACTAACTCGTGCCCTCAAACGTACGCTAACACTAAACCGCAGCGGTACCCTAACCTGTACCCTAATCCCTCTCCATTCCCTAACTCTAACCCTAACCTGAAACCTAACCATGACACTCACCCGAAACTTTACCCTCACCCGTGTCCTAATTTTAACCAGTACATCAACACTAACCCATGCCCTCTAACGTACGCGAACCCTAAGCCATTGCCGTACCCTAACCTGTACCCTAATCAATCCCCATTCCCT